>VZRZ01007593.1:1143327-1186176 GCA_013398175.1 Climacteris rufus
GCCCGCCGCCTCCGGGGCCTTGCAGGGGGCGAAGGGGGCACCTGGCCCGGGGAGCTTGTCCGGCGCGGGGTGGGCACCGACCTCGGCGGTGGTGGCGGTGCCAGGGCCGGCCGCCTCCCCGTGGGGCCCCCCTGGCTTGCGACAGGAGGCGAGGGACAGGTCCAGGGCCCCGTCCTCGGGCGGCGGCGGCGGCGGCGGCGGCGGCAGCACGGCCTCGCTGGCCCGAAGCGCGGGCGACCCTTTCATGGAGAGGTCCAACGCCTCATTCTCACCACCCATCTTGATGACAGTGTGACGGCTCAGCTGGGGAAACTCTCGTGGCTGGAGGAGCTCGAAGGGCTTCGTCTCCTCCTTCTCCNGGGGTGTCTGGGTGCCCTTGCAGGAGTGGGGGGTGAAGAGTGGCGGCTTGGGCGGGTCAGGGGCCGCCTTGGCCTCGGCGCTGTGGGGCACAGGGATGGGGACAGGGATGGGGATGGGAATGGGGACGGGCAGGGGCACGATGACGGGGTAGGGCACCAGCAGCGTGGCAGGAGGCACAAGTGGGGACAGGGGCGAGCTGAAGGCCTGGGGTGGGAGGGTGGCATAGTCAGGGGGCGGCTGACAGGGCGCTGAGCCCAGGGCGCCCTGTGAGGGAAAGAGGTCCTGAAGGACGGCGGCGAATCCCGGTGTCTGAAAGACGGGAGGCAGGACCGGCTCCTGCGCTTGGCTGGACGGCTTGGGGTCCCGGAGCTGGGGCTGCCCAACGGTGGTGGCGGTGCCGGGGAAGAGGCCGGCGTGCAAGGGGCTGGCAGGGCAGGCAGCCCCCGGGGGCAGCACCAGGGGCGAATTCAGGTGCTGGAAGACGTGCTGCTCCAGGAGGACGGGCAGCGGGACGGGGCCCTGGGTGGTCATGACGTAGGGGGTGGCAGCATTGGTGGCTGGCATCTGCGGGGCAGCGCTGCCGGCGACCTGCAGGTGGATGGGCAGCACGACGGGGCTGTCCCCCAGGCAGATGGGCTGCAGCACAGTGGCCGCCACCTTCAGGGCCACCCCGCTCTGTGACTCGGCCGGCGGTGTTAGGATGGAGGGCGCAGGGACTGTCACCAGCGGGGAAAGGGCTTTCTTCATCAGGTCGGCAGAGTTGATGTTCCAGGCCTCTGCTGTGATCAGCTGAGCCACCCCATTCTCCAGCTTGTTGTTGGCCATCGCTGAGGGTGAGTTGGTGACGTCCATGGGCAGGTTTGGGGCATCCTTGTACAGCTCCTCCATGTCGCAGGGCTTCTCGGGCTCTGCCAGTGCCACCTCTACATCGCTGTCAGTGGGACCCGTGGCGGCTCCACGCTGCCAGGAGCATCAGCACCGACATAACTGGGCCTGCAAGCCAGAAACATATTTTAGGCACCACATAAATCTCCTCCCTAAAATAATATTTGCAATTGCCTTTAAAGACCCCATCACCAAAGAAAAGCTGTTAAACGTTTCCACACTTCAAGCTAACGGTTCCATAATACAGTGTACTATATATACAGAGATGCTGGATATACATACAGCCATGAGTGCTGTGCGAAGAGTTTTGAGGAACTTATATTTAGCCATGGACACAGATAATTTTAAAAGCCTTAAGGACTGCCTGCAAACAAAAAAAACCCTCTCAGTACACAGCCTGAAACAAAGACTCAGGATGCCCATTCCACATTTTTAAACCAAGCTTCACATAATGACAAGGCATGTCGGAGTTGAGAGACAGCACGTTGTTTTAACTCAACAGAAGCCCCTAAAACAAACATTTCTAAAAACATTGCAGCCAAGAAATATTCCACTGTTGGTGAAGGGTACTTGATTCCCCTTCAATACTTGTCCCTTTGCCATCCTAAAACTGCTGTGTGCAGGACCACAAAGGAGCATGGCCAGGCAACAGCAAAGCAAAACCTATCCAAACCCTGCCAGAGAGCTGGATAGAGACAGTAACATGAATCAGGCACCTGATTCATTAAAGACCTGAACAAGAAAAAAAAAAAAAAAAAAAAAAAGAAAGCAAGGCTACTTAAAATTTATTTTGACAGCCCAATTCCACATCAACCAAGCAATTGGCAATTAAAAAGGGCAGGGATGGTTTCTGCTTGCGATCGTGGTGAAATTTGCAGCCTCTTTCCCTTAAAGGTCAACACCTCCCTCCTCTGGGGTAAAAAAACCAAAATCCAGCAAATTAATGGCACTGTGCATTCATTTATTTAGAAGGGTAAATAATTTCTGCCTTGTGAGCTGCTGCCAGCAGACACTGGCTGATGCCTTGGCTGCTTTGCCTGGTGCTGCCCGTGATTCTCCCAAAGAGTGCAGCGAATCCTGCCGTAGTAATAATCACCATGGAAACTTGTCCAGTTTCAACTCCGTTACCATGGGAAAGCACTGGCACACCCCAAATGTACATTTTTCACCTGCACACGGTACAATCCTGCTCCCTATGAGCAAATCATGTGCCATCACCACTGCCCGGCTACCCAGGCCCATGGGAGCAAGGCACTGCCCCATGTCCTGCTGGCACAAAGGTACTAGGATGAGAGGAGATGATGGGGAGGGCAGCAGCACTCCACAATCAAAATTGCCTGGCTGAAGAGTCCCAGTTTGGGGATGTGTCTGTGTCGTCAGTTCTGGTGCTTACAGAAATTATTTGCTGGCATAGATGCTTGTAAGACCAAGAAACCCGCAAAGGGTTCAGGGAAAAAGGGAAAAAAACCAAAACCCCACCAACAGAGGCCAAAAAATGTCCAAGGCAAGGAAGTGGGAAATCTCCTAAATCTCTCTTGAGACTTGTAAATGCTTGAATTTTGGCAGTGAGATACTGTGGCGAGCACTACCTACAGAAATGCCAGGATTTGATAGCAGAGGCTGGTTGGGTAAAATGTTAATAATTTATCAGGGACGTTTGAGTTCTTAAAAAGGATTTTTTAAAGTAAACAGATGAGTCATTTATTTTCCCCTCCTGCTGCTGGCTTAAGGAGAATAATTCCAGATTTTTCCCATCTCATGAAATGTTCTGCAGAAAAGATTCACAAATACAGGGTTGGGGTGGTTTTTTGGTTGGTTGTTTGTTTGTTTTCTTTTTTCCAGCTTTGGGTGAGAGGAAGGCAGAGATGCCCAAGCTCTGGAAAACAGGAGCAAAAATCAAATTCCTCATTCAGAAAGTGACAAGTATCCATATAAAAAAAATTGGGCCAGCGTTGTTTTGAAAAAAATATGAGCAATTGTTTCTAAAAATAAAGACAATATGGAGACAGCTCAGCAGATTCAAGCTGAAAAATACAGACATCATAATTTCTGTTAAGAAATTAAAAACTCATTTTCTACTGCTCTTATATAATCTCTCCCTCCCTGTTTTTCAACTGACCATTCTAAACCCTTGGTCTCTGCAGTGCACAGCAGCATCTCTGCTCTTCCAGCTGCTGCACCACAGCTGAGTATTTTGCACATGACACTGGCTTGTCCCCATGTTTCTGTTTGCTTGAGAAGTGTGAGATTGCAATGTTTTCAGAGAGAATTAATGATCTGGCAGGGACAGGAAATGACCCCGTGTTCCCCTGGAAAACCCATTTAACGTTGAGAAACAGAAAATTAAGATGAAAATTATGCTGTGTAAGAGACTTGAGGGATTAGCATGCTGTAGGGACCCACGGAAAGAGAGACAGATCACCACCGAAGATGAAAGTATAAAACATAATAAAATCCCCCCATTGCTCCTTTAAAAGGCAACAGGGCTGGAGGCAGAGGAAATATCGAGATGAGGGGATGAAGAGCTCATCTATCACCATCAGACACCTTGAAGAAATGACTGTGGGCTTGGCTGTTTTTTTTTTTTTTAAAGCATAGTGAGATATCGTTTTTCACACTGAATCCTATATGTTCCTGGGATCTGTAAATATACATTGCTGGGCTTGAGGGAGGGCCCCACTGTGCAAGTTGAAGGAGATAAAAAAGGTAAGGTGTAACCCTTGACCCAGGTTTATGGTTTTGGAGTAGGGGTTTTTCTCCCCTCACCTTTCCTATGTGGAAGTGTACCTTTCTGTACTTCCAGTATACCTGCTTCTTGACCATGTCATCACTACAGAAAAAAAAATTAACATATATATAAAAATATATATACATACTTAAGATTATTTCCTGATTCTGCCCACAGCCTGCAGCTTGGCAGTAGTTGACTGAAGGTACTGTGGAGTCTAGCACAACTTGATCCTGGCTCCCTGTAGTGCAATTTTCAGTTTCATTTGGGAGGGAATCCCAGGGCTGCTAAACACGTGTTAAGACTAAATACCTATTATCAAGGTCAGTAAGCAGGCAGAGTGAAAATGATCCAAATCCCCAAGCCTCAAGTGAGGAAACCCTTGAAGATCTGAGATCAAGAGACAGACTGTAGTTGTCCAAATGTGTTTTGTAGTTCCTGGGCTTCTTTTTTATATACTACATACATAGCATAAACAGCACAAAACCCTAAATCAACATGAAAGCGACTGAAAGAAAAGTAAATTTTCAGTATTGGTATTAACATTGATAGTTATACTATACTTCTCCTTTAATAAAAATCAACCTGAAGCATGTGCTGGGGTTTGAGGGTTTTTGGGGTCTTTTAAAATTGCTGCTTCACTACACATAAATTATTCAGTTACCCAGTTTTTAAAATAAGTTTCATGTACCTAATATACACAAAAGAAGGTAATATAACCTAGAGGAAGTGCCTTAAATTTCCTCTGTCTACCATACCTCAGTGCTGGAAAATCAATTTCACTTTTCCTACTTATCTATTTTATGTTTAATTTGCTGTTTGTTTTAATTGAAAAGCAGCTTGCAACACTGAAACGAGCCCTACTGTAAATAACCCAAGCTTTCCCATCGGGGTGCTGATAAGAGTTAAGTTCATGGCACTATGCAATGATGTGTGTGACTGTACAGGAAATGGTATCTTAGCCATACACAAATGCCATGAAAGGGTAGTGATAAGTCTAGCTTATTTTTTTTATCTCCTGCTGATGGCTGTGCAACAGACTTTTCTCAGGGCTGCTGTGTGCCTTCCTGTGGGGCCGCAGCACGGCTCTCCCTGTGCTCGGCCTGCTCGTCCGCGGCTCGTACCTCGTGTCTACACAGAACTCAAATTACACTGTGCACACACTGGGAAATGATCAGATGCTCCCTTTGTGGGATGCCTGGCTCAGTATCTCCTGGAAAAACAGGGCTTCCCTTGAGTATAAACAGAGTAACAAACAGAAAATTAGAAATCTTGACTTAATGGAGCAGCTTGGGGACAAAATTATGGTTGGCTATGGACTTCAGTGCGTTTCCAAAACTCACTGCTTGATGTCACTGATCCAACCAACTACAAGACATCTTCCATCCTACAAATTTTGGTCTCTGTAAATTCAGCCATACAAAAAGGCTTTACCATATTATTATCGGTGTTTTGTTGCTAGAATAGAACAAAATATATTTGAATAAAGTGAGCTTTCATATACCAAATACATGGAACTACTAGTACACACATAACGCACAGGCGGACTCTCCCATTCGTGCAAACCACAAATGATTTCAGCAGTGTTTGCCTCTCATGTTCCCCATTGATTTATCTATTCATTCAGGCACCTTGGATTGACAATCCTGGCTACCCCTGCATGCTTTTAGTAGTGTAATCCTCAAGCACCAAAGGGCAAAGGAGTACTGAACTCACAGCTAGTTGTGTCCTTGCTTCTCCCGTGTTGCACCATTTGTGGTGCTCTTTTTGATAGCCCCCACACACGTCAGCCTAGTGCGGAGGCACCAGGAGGGACAGTGGGGCCTGGTTCCCCTTCTGCTTGAGAAGGGCTGATGGTGAACCTCTCCAAAGTATGGGGCAACCAGAACAGAGGAGACCCACTGAACATTTCTTAAGGCAGGCTGGCCTTCACCCTCCTGCCAGCTCACAGCTGGACCCCAAACGCAGTCCCACTGCCTCTGGAAAAGGGGCTCAATGGCCCCTCCTTGGTCATCACAAAAGGGGAATCACTGGGGATGCACCTCCCTGTCTCCTCCAAGGGGCTCCAGGGAAGCATCCCAGTTTAGCCCTGCCCTCTTCTGCCTCATTCCCTTGACTCAAACACCCAGTAACTCCCTGTTAAGATTTAGGAGGTGCTATTCAAAATCAATTGAGGGCAAGGAGAGAAAGACACTGCAAAGATGGGCAGGATTCTCTCTGGCACTAACCAGAGAGAGAAGAAGGGCTACACCAGGGTATGCCTGCCAATATGAAAGCTACACCTGCGGCCCATGCTGCTCATCCCTCTGCACATCTCCTGCTCACCACACAGCTACACACTGCCCCATGGTATTCTTACTCCATGGAAACTGCACCATGGAGTTGATGTTGGAAACTACGCTACTTGGCTGGATGCTGCCAAGGAGCAGTTAAAATAAGCATCTCATCAGACAGCTTTGAAAGATGCTAGAGCCATAAGGCTCCAATGCAGCTCATGCAACAGGTTTATTTTCCACTGCTGCACTGTGGATCCTACCCAGAGGCAAAGCTATCTGTGTCAAGGTTCCCATCCAAGCTGTTAAGCCCTAGGGAAACGAGAGAGAAAGGAAATCATTACAGCAGTGCAAAATGGCACGTTATAGATGGGACATGGACAATATGTATACACAGCTTCGGCACACAGCGTGATCGTCCTCAGACGCAGCAGCCTGACTACCTGATCGTACTTCGGTCTTTTAAATAGTTCAGTTGAATAAATACCACGGCAGTCTGCCCACTGCACAGGTTAATCGCCTGCAAAGAGCAAGTTACAGTCATATATTTGCTAACTATATTGCTGTTGTCAACAATTTGTAGTTAGCAATTCATTCTGGGGAGGAGAGACCTCACTTTTTTCTCATTTAAAAACAAATCAGAGCAACTGAAAAAAAAAAATCCTGTCATGGGTCTGAAACCAGTGTCTTTACTCCCAAGGGCAATATATACAAGACAGACAATAAATGCTGTGGAAGGAATAGAACATTTGCTTGACAAATTTCAACCTGCAGTGAATTTTCATATCCAATTTGAAAACCTCACAAACCCCCCTACATTTGCACTGGAAACTGTGACACACCCCAAACTTAAGGGAGATGGCACTTGCTGCTGTACTGCTGGATGCCCCTTGCCTTCCCTTGCCTTCCCTTGCCTTGCCTTCCCTTCCCTTCCCAAACCTTCCCAAGCCTTCCCTTCCCAAACCTTCCCCTCCATTCAGACTTCCACCAGCTGGCTGTAACACTTAACTGATGGGCTCTACTTCCAAAAGGACCACCACTCACTCCATATACACACATAAGCCAGCACTGTAAAAACAGGGCTACCTTGAAATTACTTGAGATTGATCTTGCTATTCCCAAATCTTCAATATTTCTCATATCTGCAGCATAGCCCAGTTCCTGGGGGCTCTGAACTGTCATGTTTGGAAGAACTCTTCACCAAGTTTCTGAAAATAAAACCTTTCCAATGGTAGTTTATTTTTTCCTTGGTATAGCACACAAATGCCTGAACAGCATCAACTTGCTTAGCCTCCAGTAAGCTGAACACACACTCTGAGGTGGAGACAGTGCATAGAAATCTGATGTATTAAACCTGACATGTGAAGGACAAATATAAATCTGCCAGCCATAACTACTGCTGAGTTACGTGTTCAGTTATGCCCCTTGGACCCAGCAGGGGCCTCTGACTTAGTGCAGCTTTTGTGCTCCCAATTTCTGTTCAAACTGGGAAGCCAAGTTGCAGGTTTTGTGACTGCAGAAGTACCTGTTTAAATCAGTTTTCCCCTGATGCAGCTGGCAGTGTGTAGGTGTCTCCTTCAAAGCATGACACAGTTCCTTGGGATGGGGCTATCTGTGGCTGCAGCATTGTCCTGGGACAGATGTGTCAGTGCCCAGCAACCACACTCCTGCCCTGAGCACCTGCTGTGGGAAGGTGCTGCCTGCACAGCCCTGGAGGAGCACCTTCTCACCAGCACCTTCTCACCAGCACCTTCCCAAAAGTCAAACTGGAAGGTTGCTTGCTCTTGGGAAAGTCCTGCTACACTCTCCTCCTCCACCCTCCCCCCCACCTCAGCCCCATTTTGCACCCCTCAGAATCACTGAATCGGATGGATTTAGGTTGAAAGGGACCTCTGGGGGTTACCTGGTCCAAAACACCTGTTCAAGCAGGGCCACTTACAGCTGGTTACTCTGGACCATGGCTTTTGAGTATCTCCAAGGATGGAGACTCCATAACCTGCCCGAACAGCCTGTGCCAGTGCTTGGTCACCCTCACAGTGAAAAAGTGGTTCCTGATGTTCAGAGGGAACCTCCTGTCTTCCCGTTTGAGCCCATTTCCTCTTGTCCTGCCACTGGGCACCACTGAAAGGATCATCAAAGAGATTCCCCCTGAGCCTCTTTTCCAAGCTGAACAGTCTCAGCTCTCTCAGACTTTCCTCCCAGAAGAGATGCACTAGCCCATCATCTTTGCAACTTGTGGTCATCTTGAGCTCCTTTCCTGTCAAGCTGCTTTCCTGCCAAGCTGAGCAGCCCTCAGCACGTACTGGTACCATTTTCCTGAGATGCAGGGCTTTGCACTTCCTGTTGTTGAACTTCATGAGGCTCCAGTCAGCCCATTTCTCCCACCTCTTGATATTCCTCTGGACAGCAGCAGGACCCTCTGATGTATCAGCCACTCCTGCCAGTTTTGTGTAATCTACAAACTTCTGCAGGTATGCTCTGCCCATCATCCAGACCATTAATGAAGAGGCTGAGCAGAACTGGGCCCAGAACTGACCTCTGGAATACACTCAGAGCCACCCCAACCCAACTGGACTTTGTGCTACTGGCCCTGTTCCACCAGTTTCCAATGCACCATCTGCTCATCCAACCCCTGCATCAGCTGTCTGTCTGTGAGGATCTTACGGGACACAGTGACAGAGGCCTTCCCCAAGTCCACACACACAATATCCACGGCTCTACTCCCATCTACCAGGCTTTCTTCTCATACAGTAGGTCAGCTTCCCGCAGGGAAGGCAAACTGATAGTGGATTGAGAGTCTAAGAAAATCTAAATTAAAACTATATGAGGGGAAAACTAAACTTACTGTAGGGTGCTGTCTTGCATCAGAGCTCCTGAGATTTACTAAACCTTAACGTCCATGGCTTTCACACATGCTGTGCACCCATGTATTTACTTTTGTAGTAAGATCATAGGAAGAATGCAGACTCATGCTAGAATTCTTAGGCTCAAAAAGCGAAGTGCATGATTTTCCTATGGGAAAAAATATTTTAAAGAATTTTTCTTGTCATTAAATACCCCATTTAACTGATTATTTAGTATCATTTTCAATCAAAACATTATATTCGCCAGCAAAGCAAAGAAAAATGAGCTGGTTTGAGTACACAGAGCTAAACAAAACAAACAAGAGAGCCCTTACTTTACAGTAAATTTTTAAACCCACACATTTTGTTTTCCCAGCAATCAATACACCAATGATAACTAGAGGAAAAGGATACCAATTAAATATAATTGCCACCCCTGCTTCCCCCAAAACCTGAAACAAAAAGCACTCAGTGTCAGCCTAATAAAATATTTGTTCCTTTCCCAGTCAAGTGCTTTATTAAACAGCCCTTAAAGCATCTCAGTTCTTGAAAAGGATTTCCAAGTTTGATACCAATGAAATTACTTCAAAGCCTCATTAGTTCCCCAGTGGAGGTTTGTTCACTGTTCTGAGACACTCGGCTCACTATTTTGTCTTGAATCTCTTCACTGATCCCAGGCACAGGTATTTTTATTATATTCACTTGATCTTTTCCACTATTAGATGAGAATTGGTATCAGTGTGGCAAAGGCTGCCATCCACTGCCATCTCTTCTTGCTGATGTGAATCAGTCTTGCTTCTGGTATGAGGGACAGGGACCCTGCCATGGACCAGTTACCAAGTCCCAGCCAACAGGTTAGTGAGGTAAAGTTAAAAATCAGTTCTTAAACTGCTATGGCACTTTTTCAGGCAAAACATCTGACTTTTCCCTGTTACACCAGCATGGTTTTGACCCCTTTGTCTCCCAACTAGCCACAAAAGTGAAGCACACCAGACTACCCCCTCAAGGAGCAAACCAGCTTCACCAGCTCAAACCCCATAAATGACACGAGGTGCCACCAGTACCACACGCGCCCTGAGAGACTCAGCCCTTCAAACTCACTGCAAACCCTTTCCCATCCATTTACAGCATCCCAGCTCCAGTTAGAAACCACTTTTTCTTGGTGCAGACAGGGCCGGAATAGGGCTAACCTCAGCTTTATTACATTTTAAAGCCATGAGGTTAGAATAGCAAATTCCAACACTTCTATAACTCATCTTAAATCAACTGAAAGCCACATTTTCACATAGCCTCTTGTCATCCTTATATAGCCTGGCCTAAATAAATAAATAATGAGAAGAAAAACAAAACCAGTGAAAAACTGAACCTTCCAGCTCACAGATCCTTTCTGGTGACACACAAACGCTCCTGCCTAAGAACACAGGTACGGAGCAGCAGGTGATTAACCACACACACGTGTGCCACCCAGCCTGCCACTGTGGGCTCAAAGGGCAAACCCCTTCTGCTGCCCATTGCTCTGATGGCTCTCATGACACAGATACAGCCCCAGCTGACAAGATTTAGGGATGGGCCAAAGAGCTGGCAATCAACAACAGACTAATCAGCTTATTTTCTCTTGTGGGACAGGGTCTCATTTGGGAGCACAGGCAGATACAAAGGTGCAGGAGTAACAGGGGCACTGCCTGGGGAGCAAAAGGGTAGAGGAGTTTTCCCTCACCCTGTGCAAAAGATGGTTATTTAATACTCTGTCCTTCCCCACTAGCATGAGTAACCAAATGCTTCTTCAGTTTGCCACTTCAAGATCAAGTTTATGCCCACAGTTTCAGATTAGACTGACTCTCCTTCTGTCCCTCCCCATCACTTTGATAAACCAAGCCCAACGTTTCATCAGCTACATGATGGCACTAATCCTGAGTAGAAGGTATGCACACGGCAGATTTCAAGCATTCATGCACCACCCTAGCTCATAATGCATGGATGGAAAAAACTTTCAAGAACAAAAAAGCCCCTTATTTTCATTCTTGCAAGATTTTTAAGCAGCTGCAAAGATTTTGTTTAAAAGAGGCAGAAAAATTTAAGACTACTGTGATGTGAGAAAAAATACAGCATTTTTTTCTTTGAATCTCATATCCTTTTACTCATGCCTCCATCACAGCATTTGTACCAAGTGTTTCCTGTTCGACTTTGAGGGGCAGACAACTGACCTCTCCATCATGCTGTGATACACGAGATGTCAGATGAATTCTGACTGAATTCCAAACAACACCAGTATGAGATGCAGCATGACAGTGCTGATAGGTGTAACGAGAAAACCTCACAACCTTTCAACATGTTTTCACCCACAAAGACGAATTTTGCCCTCCTAGAAGCCCCTCAACTGAACTGTGAAATATACCTCTGACAGATGGCTCTGACCACAAATAGTATGTAAATAACAGAAAATACTGAAAATATGTCATGTTGCATCTCTGTGTCACTGAGGTTACCACTGTTCAGTCCTGGCTGCTGGGGCACTGCTGACTCATATCCAGCTCACCGCTGACCAGGACCCCCAGGTCCCTTTCCCCAGTGCTGCTCTCCAGCCTCATTCCCTAGTCTGTCCATACATCCCAGGTGCAGAATCTGGCACTTGCCCTTGTTAAACTCCACATGGTTGGTGATTGCCCATCTCTCTAATTTGTTGAGGTCTCTCTGCAATTACATACTGCTATAAATTGCATTACCTGTAATGCCTACAAATGTCCCACAAGCACATGCATACATGCAAACACTTCTTCTCTCGTGCCTTTTGCCTCATCCATTTGACTTTGAGGTCTAGTGGGCAGCAATCATTTTGGCACACGATTAGCACAAAGCACAGACCTCAGCTTGGATTCCAGTTACCACTGCAATCACTCATAAGGGTGAGTGGGCACACATCCATACACACCCTCACTGAGGTGGCACAGGGCTGCCTTCCCTGTCAGTCTGCTGGCCACTGCTTGTGGCTGCATTCCTCCAGCGTGCCTTTTCCTCCCTCTTCATCTTGTTTCTCTGCTGCCAGAGCACTTCTAGTCAGCCTGAGGGTGAATGTTAATGTCTGAATTTTACTAATTTGATGCTCTACGAATAAAGATCTTCCAGCCAGTTCAAAGTACTCTTCTCCAGATGGGTATCCCAGCTCCAACCAACACGCTGCTCGCAAGGCATGGAGCAGAGACTATTCCAAACTATGCCAAGACTACACAGAAAAGTAATAATGCTCTTTGTCATCAGGGATCCAGACTCAGCCTACTCGGAGCAAAAGGGCTGTATATCAGGAAATGTAAGCAGGGCAACCAGCAATGTGAAAGTAGTGCTGCTATTGCAGGTAAAAGTAAATATAATTTTCCTGATTCTCTGAACAAGTCACCATAAACATATTTTGCAGATGTGAATTGCAAGAGGAAACAAGGTCGGTCCTGCCCATACTTTTCCATCAAACCTTTGGAGAGCACATCATGATGAGTGCACTATACCAAATTTTGTTATTATCACCTCCCCTATCTTAATGATGGCTGCATGGTTCCAGAAGAGAAGTGCTCTGCTGTAGGATATAGAGAGCCTGACATATTTACTGCAGCATTTTTCACCAGTAATTTCCGCTGCAATGTGCGCTATTATGTGTTCAGAAAAACTTAGGGAAACTGCAGGATGCAGAACAACAATTACATCTTTCCCAGATGAGACTACTGCATTAATGGATCGGCGTCATCCATCACCATAGATAGTAAGTCTTCTGGGGAACGTCACCAGCCCACTCCAATAAATCTGACTGGGAGCTTTTGTATGTGGCTGTTCAGCTCAGCCTCAGGAAGCAGTCTAGCAGCACACACCACAGCATAAGCGTGGCTCAGCTCCCCTGGTGAAGTGGTGGTGCTCTATGGCAATGAAACTCCGGATGTAAGAGGTCCTGCTCTCCACTAGCATGTAAGGGCACACAGGGCTGCAGCCTGGCATTAATTCCTCACACCGTCAGTTCTTCAAAGAACTGAGTTTTGGTACATGGATTATAGACAGTGGTGGAAGAAAGATGACTGTGTAGCTTCATTCCTTTACCACCAACAACAAAGAAAATGAAATAAAAAATAAAGAAGACAAAACTAACAGAGAAAAAAACCCAAACAAACCTGTGAGCAGACTGCTGCAGCTCTGAAGTAAATTTTTTTTGCTGTCAATCTTCTTGATTCTTCAGGCCACCTCAGCAGACAGAGCAGACTGTCTGCCATGAAAATGTAAGGTGATGCTCTATTAGGGAAGAACATACTTCTCACAGGTTCTCCCTTTAGGAAAGCCAAACAAATAACCCACAAATAAAAAGCTCCATGGCTATACCATGTCCTAGGTTATTCTTGTAATAACAGGAGGACAGGACCTGAGGCTGTTTCTCCTTGTCTCCTGCACTAATGCAAATAGAGCCGTAGTGTAAGAACAGGCTGAGGGGAAGGTCAGTCCCACTGAAGCCCTTCTGGGAGGCAGCTCTGAGCAAGGGGATCTGAGGGCACTTTTGTCTCTCCTGCTTTGTTTACATTCTGTTTCAGGTAGTGATATATTTTCCTGGTACGCTTTTCATGTAGCTGGAGCTAAGAATTTCCTTGTACAGTATAGACTGGGGAACTGCCACAGCACTGCTGCTCCCAGGCTTAACCATTTTGAGTCCTCTCTTCCCTTAGGCATCAGCTTTTTCCACTCATCCTACCCCACGCTGGCCCAATGTCACGGGTGATGCATGTGGTCCTTCTCCCTGGCTATACGAGATGGCACCAACAGCAATGCCTATTCCCACTAGGACAGGGCCAGCTCCAGACATGCCCCTAGAAATGAGGACAGCCTTGGGGTGCCAGCCATGCCTGTCCAATCCTCCCCATCAGTACATGCCAGCTCTGAAGCAAAGTGACCCCAGGGTGACCAACCCACTCCCACTGTCTCAGTGTGGGTGCACTGGGTGTGGCCAGGGGCGCAGACATGGACGCTGAGGGCTTGAACTGCTGCAGCTCCTGCAGCACCAAGTATCTTATGGTAATCAGAAGGAAGGAAAACAGAGCCTGGGAGATTAACAAACAAGGAGGAAGTAGTTTTAACTACATAGTAATTTCAGGGAATAAAAACTGCCTATAGCCTATAAGTTGTGAGAAATGTCAAATGTTCGTCTTGCCTCAGGCAAATCCATATGTTGATAGCAAGCTTGGCTACAAAAATGACAGCCTTCCTTGTAGACAGAAACAGTAAGAGCACCCAAGAAGTACAAAATACTCAGTATTTTCTTGGTGGGGTGTTAAAGAAAACAATTATGTTCATTAAGAGCTTGCTGTTGGCAAAGGGGATGGGCAGATGCCAGCTGCAAAAACTCTCCTCCATCCCTTCCAGTGGGACAGTCAGCATCTGGTGTCTGCATTTGCCCCATGCTCAAGGGGTGCAGCCATTGCTGGCCAGAAGGGCTGTTGCACCTGTCAGGTCCTCTGCATGGAACATGGTTCTGTCCCACACTGCCCTGCCCTAAGAAACTCTATGGTTCCAGCTGGGCTGTCCTGTCAGGCAGCCCACATGCAGGGATGGGTGGTCTGTGAGGTACCAAAACAGTGCATACCAGTTCACTGGGCTCCCAGGGGCCACTGCTGGCCTGTCTTTGCCCAGGATAGTGGCTGAGGGAAACCAGAGGCATTTGCAATAAGAGATGCACAGCAGGAACAAGCTGCACCACTACAGGGGTTGCAAAAGAAGCCCTGAGAGCTGAGGCAGCAAGCAAGAAAAATCTCTGCTTTTACTGCCTGTCATTGGGTGTGCTCATGTGCCAAACTGCTGCTTGAGCTGGGTAAACATCTGGGCAGCACAAACCAAACCAAACCAAAGGAGACAGCTGTCCCCTGGCAAGCACAAACCCTTTGCAACCTCAACTGAATCCTCCCCAAAAAGGTGTCATGGGCCATAGTACAAGAGGGCAGGTGTAGGTGACCACAAACTCTATCAAGATGTGCTCCACAACAAGAAGGCACCAGAGCTGCCCTAAACTCAGCATCCACAATATTTCCCAGGGGGAGGGCAGGTCAGGCTGCAACAACCAACAACCAGCTTGTATTTCCATGGCTGACTCATGCAACTGAAAGGGCCATCACTACAGGGTGCATTTTCCAGAAAACACTTCATGCAGGTTAACTCCAGTATTCCCAGGGGATCGCAGCCTGTGGCTGGACCTCACTGGTGGTAGCCACAGCTTCACAGCGTGTGCAGCCATGGGGAATGGGTCCCAGTGCACACCCATCTTGCCACCCCCATGTCCAGTGGAAAGGCTCCTGCAGGATGCTGCAAAAGCATGAAGAATCAATAAAATCCATTGACTTTTTGTCTGACATTAGCAATTTTACAGCTTAATGCTAACCAGAGTAAGCAGGAGAGCATGCTGCTACCAAAAATAAATTAAAGGGGGGGTGTGGCTCTTTGAAGATCCCAAATCCCAGTACAATTAACTCCTGGTAAACCCTGTCCAGTCCTTACAGTGATTAAGGACAATTCAGCCCCTGCTCTGGGTGAAGCTTTCGCCGGGACCCAGCCGCCGGCACATGTTTGGGTTTAGCTGTCTAAACAGGCACTGAGGGATTAGGTCCCTGTGTGTCTTCAGTGCTAATTAAAGGTTGTTTATTATCCAATTGTTCCTGATAGCGTATATTTCTTCTTTGTGTAAACACAGCCGACGCCAATGTCTAAAAAAACCCGCAAAACCGAAAGTGGTGGAAAGGTCTGGTTTCGAGCAAGTTATGGGGTGCGAGGGACACCCCACAGGCTGCCCCGTCGGTGCCCGGCTTTCCCTATCCAGCTGCCACAGGCACTGGTGCTTGCCACAGTGCAGAGCCTGGCTGAGCACCCCTGAGCTCCATCAACTTCTGTGCTGTTTGTGACTTGGGCAATAGTTACCGGGAGAAGTTCTGGCTGCATTCACTCCCAGAGCAGCCGTGTTTCCCTGCTGAACAAGGCAGGTGAGCACACTCCGACAGCAGCATGAAGTCGGTACTGGAGCATCCTGGGCAGCATTTGTCACACAATGACACACAAAATGTGCATCCAGAACAATGGGCAGTATCCCTTTACTTCATCAACCAATTTTTTGGGATCCTAGACAGGGCTTACCCATACAGCATTAAACAAAGCCTTTTGGCAACAACTGCGTGATATAGCCAGTGAAGAAACCGTGTCTTCTCCAGACCTTGGTTTTATCTGGGCAGGGGGCACTGGGTGTGTTTGGCTGTGACTAGAGTCCAGACTTTACATCAAGAAGCCACCAAAGCTGCAAACTCAGGCTCCAAGGAAATCAGAAGTGCAATATTACCCTGATTGCCTATATGGTCCTGACTGTGTGTGACTGCGTTATGATGTATTCTTAAACACACAGTTATCCCCTCTTTTTTCAAAAGCCTTCTCATGCTGCAAAAGGTCACCCACAAAAGAAAAAAGCTATTTTTTTTATGGGCCTCTTTGTGACTTTTAAGCTTCTGACTCCAAACTAAGCAACACTTATTTCACCCAGATTCGTGTGTGCAATATAAAAAATTTAAACTGGTCTGTGAATCTGATTTTAATGATATAATGCTACTTGCTACCCTTGTGAATGTATAGAACTATTTTAGTCTTTCTCTTGCTGTGTTTTACAAAGGCAACATACTGTAGTTCCAGTAGTTGCATTTTTAAATGTGTTTATCTGGGTCACTGCTACTTACTGCATAAGAAGATTTAGAGAAGCCAGTTTAGAATCAGTCTAGTACAAAGGAAAAATTCTTTAATTAAAACCAAAAGAATTATATTGTTTGGAGGGTAAAGATCTCAACATTACTAAATTAAAGTCTTTGGACTGATTCAAGAAGAAAATAGAGCTATGGGCAATTTCATTCAAAAGGCGCTTGGACTTTTGGGATTTTTTAGACTCACACAGATTATTTCATGTAATTAGCAATTTCAGGTAGAGAAAAGAGAACCCAGAGCGTTACAACATTAAAATTTTCTTTAATTGTATGATCCAAAATCAAGCATAAGAACGTGATTCCTGATCATGGCCATCTGTCTGGCGCACGTGGAGCACTGCTGGCATGCGTGCTGTGCCCTGAGAGGCTGCGCTGCTTTCTGTGCAGGGCCCGGCACAGAAGATGGGAGAGAAGACAGCTTGTTTTGATGGCATTGCTCCCAGATCCTTCTACTAAGACAAATAATCTGCAATGGGAGAAAGCAGGGATGGATGCTCAGAGGCCAGAAGTGGCACCAGGCTCTGTGCATTTCCAATGGTCCTAGGTGTCCACTGTCTTGGAAAATACCCAAAGTAAGGAAGATGTTGGTCAGGAAAGGCAAAGCTGCCACTCACGTGGGAAATGACGTGGAGGCTGAATGGCCTGAACGGCTGAGCCTGTCTGTGTGATGCAAGACAACATCCCTCAGCATCACACTGCCTGTTGGGCTACAGGGAAGTGACTCAGAAGACAAGAGCACTTCAAAGGGTCATGGAATACTGGTTTATTTTAGCTGAGGCCTGTCTGCCACGGAACAGGGAGGACTGCAAACAGAAAGCATCCGCTCTGCATCCTGTGGCTGCTGCTGGAGTGGTTCATCCCACAGAAACAAAAGCCTTCCTCCTCTTTTCCCTTTCTTCTGGTCCAGGGAGGAGGGCAGGCGGGGAGATAACCATCACTGCTGCCGCCGAACCGCAGCCAGCGGACGCCTGACACCGCACCGGAGCGGGATGGGCAGTTCAGCGCCCACCCCAACCTGCCCCACGGTCCCTGCGACAGAAAACCAAACAACTGCCCATCCATCAGCAGGCTACTGGAGTGATGGAAACATCACGTTACAGCAGCTGCATCACTCTGATCCACAGTTAATTATTCCCCATATCCAAACAGCAGCAACACAGGGACGAAGGGAATGAGCACGTAGTCGGTAGTTTGATCCTGTTATCGACTGGATGCTAACAGAGGGAAATAACTAAGTATAAAATATTTCTTGTGTCAGAAGCAGGGAGAAAAAGTGATGGATTTTCTTTACATTACTGAAGGCAAGAAAAGGAAAGACATAAATTCTCAAAACCCTGAAGTTTTACTTAGTTTTTTCCAAACATGGTCAATTTTTACCATTTTTCTGGGGGTTGCTTTTTGTTTGGTTTTTTTTCAGTCCCTTCAATCTATTCCTTGCTGACAGACAGCACACCAGCTATTCACTGGATATGGTGATCTACAGCTTCAGTTTTTGGGGTTCCATGTGACTGGGAGGGCGGCTTTTGGCATGCCAAACCCTGCTGCAGCAGAAGTCATCTCACAATCAGCAGGGCCAGCTTCAGATCAAGACCCCAAAGGAGTAAAAAGCTCAGTATCTAGCCCCCTAGTAAGAGAGAATTTATTTTATCATACTGTTTTTTAGAGATTTATCACTTCCTTTACTTTCCTCCATACACACAGTGAA
This sequence comes from Climacteris rufus, assembly GCA_013398175.1. Classification (NCBI taxonomy): domain Eukaryota; kingdom Metazoa; phylum Chordata; class Aves; order Passeriformes; family Climacteridae; genus Climacteris; species Climacteris rufus. The sequence goes on from VZRZ01007593.1 coordinate 1,161,870, forward strand.
GAAAATCTGTTTTAAACGTGTGACAGGCACGATTTCCATTAGAGAGTAAATTTGGGGGATAAATGAAGAAAAAGGGGAGCTATTAATAACTCAGAGACGATCATTGTGCTGATGAGTGAGCACAAGCATCTGAACATAAGCATTGTTCAGCATATTTACAAGATCAGGTTGCCATGTCATTCTTCAGATGATCTGAGATCACTGCAACCCCTCTCCTTAAAAATACATCTATCAGAAGCAATTAAATATCATCTTTGGGTTTGTGCAAGTAGGCATAACTGCGTTCTCCACAAGGGCCTTGGAAGTCTGCTGCTGGTCCTTACAGAAAAACACATTTTGCCCTAACATCAGGTCCTGCAGGTTGGGAAGGCCTATGTTCAGCTTGGTGGGATTTTGGTGCAACAGCTGTATTGGATCAACCCCAGAGATGCAATACCTTTACAAGCAGGTCAGGCACCAATCCTGCAGAGACCACAAGCATGCCCCAAAAAACTGAAGCAAGGAGCAAAAAGAGATGGAAGGATGCAGAGCTCCTGACATCTGCATTGCAGAACTGTGGGGACCTCCAAGTTGTCTCCAGATCAAAGGACCACTTGATAGCAGTCACCAAACGCCTTCCAGCAGAACACCACCACTCATCTCAAACTTCACACATCCTCCCAAGAAAGGCCACTATGCTGACATGCTTCATGATTTATTCCTAGGACTAGCTGCAATGGAAGGAAGTGGTAGCACACGGAAATGTGGCACTGGCAGAGAGTTGGGGGAATTCAGTTCTGGGGATGCACACGGGGCTGCTGTGAAAAGTGAAGGTGGTGCAGGGTACAAGACACAGAGTTCTGGGCATTAAAAATCCAACCAACCAAAAAACCCAAACAAACAAACAAACAAACACCATCCCCACCATCCCCCTCCAACAAAAATATGTACAACTACTGTAGGGAAAATGAAGAGGTGAATGGAGGAAGTAAACCCAGAGCTGCTGACCCAAGGGATAAGATGCATGAAGCTGAAGACAACACCAGAAGTAGAGGTGGTGGAAAACTGAGTTTGTTAGGGAAGATACAGAAAGCAATCACAAATAGAGACCTGCTTTGCAGTGTCTTTAGCTTGCAGAAATTAAGACTCCTTGAGGGATGTCTACTGTGCTTCTAAAATAGTTGCCAAAGATGGATGAAAAAGTGCTCTGACCACAACAGAGCAAGTGATCTGTTTACATAACTCTGAAAGCTGGAGAAGAATTGGCATGTCTTGATCATACCACAGAAAGCCAAGTCATGTAAACAGGTGTACTTGGGCAGACCATGCTCTTTTACAGACCCCAAGGGGCTCTCCACGCTATGGCTGAGGTCTGATTGGGATTGAATGCTCAAACAAAGTGACTGGCAAGCAGTGGAATCCCAGGGCATCTCCACAGTGTGATGTGCAAAACCGTTCTCAGCTAAACTTTCAGGAGCTGCATTTGTGTGGAATGAAAATATATTGAGAACAATGTTTAAGGCTCTTGAAGAAAAATACTCTGCTTTCTGTCTGCAGTCAACCCCATACACAAATGCCCTTGCAGTTTGTCTTCTAGAAGGAAAAAATATTACACTGAAGCCATTCCTAAGCAATAGCAATTTCTGTGATGACCAAAGATCAACTTTAAATTTATGTTGTCTCTTATTAAGCCATTAAGAATTTTCTAATCATTGCCTTGAAGCCACAAATTCCTGTGGTCTGCTTGGACCCACTTTGTGCTTCAAATTCTCAAATCAGCACAATAGTGAAGAAATTTTATTAGAAAATGTGTGTTTTGCTGCAGTCAGTAAACCCCACAGAGACCATCCTGAGATTTACAACACAAGGTTGTATGGTTTGACAGACAGTCTCCAATCTGAGAAATAAAGTAACTAAGGAAAATGGAGTCTGAAAAAAACCAAAATATATTCCCAAATCAAAGCATAAAAGAATCTGAAAAAGCCAAAGAAGAGTCAATACATATTTTCAATTTCATTATTTTGATTTAATAAAATTCTTTGGATAGTGTTGCTTGCTCATTACAACTACAGAAATTGTAATGGCAAATACTGTACTGTGATTTATGGATTGAAAAGTTGTCTGATTTCATTATGCTGGTAAATATAACACTGCAGACACCTTCTCTTGAAAAGCTATTTCTAAATTGCTACATCAATATTCAGATAATCAAAATTGATATTTACCTTTTACAGGAACAGAATGTGTCTGTATGTCCACATGTGCGTGCACACACACACAAAGTTGTATTTTTAACATTTCTCCGTTTTTTAGATCACAGGAATACATGCTACAGGAACTGCTGCTTTACCCCAAACCAGCCTATTCTGTTGCAAGGTGCCCAGTCCAGGATGTTTTTACTGATTGCATCTTTTTCTCCAACTAAAGTTAATTCAAGAAGTAGCCGGCAGAGGTTCAGTTCAATCATTTGTTATCCCAGACTTAAGAAGGTGTAACTTCACCTTTAGTTTACAATGACATAATTGATGGATAAATCACTGAAGCCCTAAAATACATGGTCCAACACTTGTTAACTCTATTTATATTTTTTAGCTGGAGTAGACCACAGTAAATAATTTTGCAACTAAACTCTACCTTTCACTCATGGTTTTGCAACAGAAGTACAAAGTAGTGCGTTAAGGCAGATTTCAGATGCCAGAGTCCACACGCCACTGCCTTCGATATCTATGGGACAGCACGCTGACAGGGAAGGAAAGGATACCAGACAGCACCAGTGACGGAGAGAAAGGCAGAAGTGAAGAGGCAGGGTGGCCAGAGAGGGACAAGGATAGCCCTCTACAAGGAGCAATGTCCCTGCTGGTGTCCCTACTGATCCCTGCCTTGCACACTTTGTGCCACACACCCCTTTTGGCTGTCCCCAGGGTGGTGGCTCTGCAGCACATCCTCCACAGCTCACAGAGCCCACGGCTCACACAGCCCGCGGCTCACACAGCCCACACCCCCGGCCCTTGGGGCAGCACCCCTCCAGAGGGAGAGGGTAACTGGGACAGCAACTGAAGCTCAAGGACATGGACCCATCCTCTGCAGCCAGCAGAAGAGTGAGGGCACGTCTAGTCCTCATAAATAAACCAGTCCACATCCCCATTTCAGCTCGCCATTGCAGGAGCCCACGGGGTGATCCTTCGCCTTGTCCCCCTCGATCACTGTCACCAGGAACACCACCCAGCGCTTATCAGCAGAAACATCTCTGAGAAGGAGTGACTTCAGAACACAGTGTCCTTCCCTGGTCCCTTGAACCCTCGAGACAATTTACAGTGCTGTCACTCGTACATATTCCCTCCTCATCTCCACAGTTCTTGTCTCTAAATTTAACATTTTGCTTTCTAAATAAATGTCCTTAAGAGTTCTCACAAGACCTTGATGATAAGCCATTTTATTGATATTCCAGTTCACTTTTCAAATATTTGCAGATTATAGGATAAATTGTGTTTGCTTTTATCCCTTCTTCAAGAGATAACAGCTGGGTAACTTACGACACCCAGATGAAAATTTATTAGTTAGCATTGGGGAAAGCAGATCCTTCCCAAAATTAGCCTTTGACCCAGTTAGTCTTTCCTAAACAAGCAATTATTTAAAAAGTCCTCAGCAGAAAAGATGTTGCAGTCCCTGCCTTGACTCGCATGAATGTTAGAAGGTGTAAGCAGAACAAAGCTATATCAGCCATATTTCACAGCACCAAGACTGAAGATGGAAAACTATGGAAAACTTCCCTAATGAAATGTCAAAGCCAACTAGCTTCACTGCAGCTAATCCGCAAATCTTGATGACAGTGCAGATTACCCAGCCTGCTAAACTGACAAGCGCCCAAGGAAGCTCATCTCCCAGGGATTACACCTCCATTTCAGTTTGCCTTCTTCTGAATTATGTGCAAGAGCCCTGGAGGAAACAAGTTTCAGCTCATCTATTTCCTTCTGAGGGCTTTCAGTATACTACCCAGTCTTACAGCATCAAGCAACAACAGTACATATACACACAGAGAGACAGAGTCCCAAATATTGACATTACTGTGCAATTGGCCAGTCACCCGCAGATGCCAGGCAGAAAGCTGCTGACAGATGCTGCAGTATAAACCTCCTAAGAACCTTCAGGTTTGGCGACAAAATATGCTGTTCCCATCCATGCTGCCCTGATGCCTGGATCTAAATAACACCCAATATGAGAGATTTTTTTTTTTTCTCACACTATGGCTATCTATAGAAGATCCTTTTTTGTAAGTCTCTGTTGTGCAGCTTCTGGATGTCAGGCCCAGCAAATCAAAACATTTTATTGTAATTTCATATTGTTTACTTTTGCGAGGCAGGATCTTGGCAGAGATGCGCGTTTCCTCCAGGGACAAGGAGGATGAGGCTGGGAGGAGGGGAGGATGGAGGGATGGAAGGAAGCATTTTAATGCAGACTTCCTCATTGTCTGGTTTAATAGGGACCTGGCTGAAATACAAAGGAAGAGGTAAGTAAGGAGACCTTGGCTACAAATTTCGAGCTGCCAGAGAATGGGTGTAAGAATGCACCAGGACCAGCCCATACAGGCAGTGACAAGGGACCAGGGATGCAGCATGGCACCAAGGAAACATTGCCAGCCCAAGCGTTGCTGCCCCTCAGCAGGGTTGGGAGGATCTTGGGGTCCCCTTTGGGCATGGGTAAGAAGGCACAGGGAAGGACAGCCTGGCTGCTCCCACTGTGCTCCCACCAATCCCTGCAGAGACAGTGTGATCTCCTATCCACAGACGCTCCTGGCTCCTTGCCCAGACCCTCCTCCTCGCTCCACAGCCCCAAAGTATGGGCAGGTTTCCCTCCAAGGAAGATGGCACCACCAGAGTACATATTTGTCCATGAGGACTCTCCCACTGTTCCAGGATGGAGAAGAGGAGGAGGTTCCTTGCACCCTTCTGCCCAGGGACACTGGAAAGCACCGGTGACTCCACCAGAGACATCTGTTTTTTCACTGTGTGTTTCCAGGGAGATTGACGCACAACATTCAAAGGTTTGGGTAAGCAATACTGAAGTTGATGAGAGCTGATTCAAGAGGTTCAGGGAACAAGGCATTTGTAACGTGTCACATTCACACCCCTCGCACGTGTGTGAGTCTGCTCCTGAAGCGATGGCCCTCCAAGGAACCTGCAGGAGACATGCATGATGCCAGGGCAACAGCAAGGCTGAAAACAGTTTTATTGTGGTCCTTTTGTCCCCAGTTGTCCATATCAGAGACTCAGATCTTCTCACGTCTTTAATCCCAGCTTCTTTGGGCTGCTTCACATAGACAAAGTCCCAGGATACAGGGAAGGAGCCTTGAAGCCGTGACTCACCCCGTCTCCGGGACCACCCGCGGTCGCAGGCAGACGGGCAGGAGCAGGCGACAGCTCCCTGCTCCCACTGGCTGCCTGGCAAGCCTCAGCAGAGTTGAACTGCCAGCTCTCTGCTGGGCATAACAAATCTCCCTGTCCTTCGGCATCGCCTCTCCCTCCTTCTGAAGCTTTGTTTTGGTAGAAAGTGGTTCACAAAGACCTTTACACAAACTCACCCGACGACAACTGCTTCATTACGTAAAATGATTCACTGATGTTTAAAAATCCCACAAACAGGAGCCTTCGCTGACTTTATGACTGACTTCCCACGAAGGCACTGAGGCCAGCAATGGCTAATGCTCCGTCTGGCATCGACTCCCTGTGAATATCTCTCAGCAATAACAACTGATAGCAGAGCTTGGAGCCTACACATCATCTCCCTGTTTGTACATAAATTCCCTTTAAAAGGATTTCAGCATCCTCACACTGCTTCTTCCCAAGCGTTCAGGCTCTTACAGCCAAGTCAGCCAGACAGAATGGTGCCACGCAACTACAAACAATGCGGGACAATCTTTTATTACAATACACGGCACAATTCTTTCTGAAAGCACTGCCAGTAATATGCAGTGTGTAAAAATACACATTCATCATAAAGAGGTTAGATACTAATTCCTGCAGCTTAATTTTTTTTCCAAGAGTACCGGCCCATTTTTCAATTAAGGGAGGATAATATTATTAATCATAAAAAATTGCTGATGTGTAAAATTGTTTCCTTTCTGGCTGGCACTGGCTGAAAGATACTGGACATGCTGCCTCTGAATTAGTCTAAGTGGCAATGTGGAAGCTGTATCATCCTTTTTGGCAAGGATTCATGCAGCTCCCAGCCTCAGCCATGGGGAAAGGCGCATCCTTTGAGGAACATGCAGCCCCATGTCTCCACTGCACCGGGTGCAGGCTGGTAGCAAGGAGCCTATGGACATAGATTCCCAGGGAAGATACTGCAGTGTCCATTGTAAGGCAAAACAGCCAGCATGACCAGGCACCTCCATGCCAAGAGGGTGCTTTAATGGTTCTCTGTTGCCTGAGCATTTCCAGGGCACCCTGTTTCAGCATCCCCTGAAAAGAAGTTGACATTTCTGCCCCCTCCCTCGATCTTCTGTGCTATTTTTGGTACTATTGTGAGACTGTCAGTGCTCTCAGAGTCTCTAACATTTTTCTGCCTTCCTCTAATGCTGAATGGGTTTGCCTAATTCTGACCAAACAAGTGTGCACATTGCCTTCATATTGGGCCACCAGAACTAGAATGAAGGGAAGAGAAAGAAACAACCCAAACCCTATTGTAAGGGTAAGAAAGAATTGTATTGTAAGAAAGAAACAACCCAAACCCTAAAATTGTAAGCTATGAATAACAACATCTCTCCCTGTACTGTAGTCAGCAAGGGAGACTGCTGGACTGTGACTTGGCAGGATCCAAGATGCTGCTGCAGAGGCGTGGGCATGCCAGCATGCTGCAGAAGGATGGCAGCTCTCTGCCAAGGCACACCCTGGTACCCAGCTCCTCACTCTGCCCAAACTGGGGGCTTCTCAGCCCAGCACTGGTGCGATTGCCCCACTTCACCCCAGGCCAGAATGTTTCAGGTGGAAAGGAGGGGACTGGCACGTGGCCTGGTCTTGCTCCTGTAGGCAGCCTGCCGTGACCTCCAGGAGCCCTCCATGGGACACAGGCAGAAGCACCCAAGTGAGGAGCAGGGCTGTCCCAGGCCCCTCTGTGCTGGAGCCAAGAAATGAACCTCCGGCAGGTTTGCTGGATGACGGAGCTGGAAGGAGACAGCCTGGTTCCTGGCTCCACAAGTGCCTGACGTACGCCAGTGGCACAGATCCAGACAAAACGCCTTCTTTCCAATCATGTGTCCAACCCTTTTCCCATCTATGGGCAGTTTCCCTTCCACACATCACTAAGTCATATACCCCCTGACTTCTGTTGAGACTTTGCACCCCCTGCTCACAGGACCTCCCAGGAGCAGCTCATGGCAGTTACCTCCTTGGCAGCTCAACCTTTTGCCCATTGCCTGGAGAACTTTTGGCATCACTCCCAACTTGTGCACCCCTGCCATTCATCTCTTTCCTCCCCAGTCTTGTTTCTGCCCTGTTCTGGAAGCTGCACCCTCCATATTTTTTTCCCTACGGTAACCAATTTTCTCCCATCAGCAAAATTCCCTTCCTGTTTTTCCCACACACAATCATCTCCATAACACTATTTCACTTATCTGTAGCCTTATGTCATTAGTTTTCTGACATCACCAAATACCTTCTTATCTGAGGCTGGTATTATTTATATACACATACATATAAAAGGCGATCTTCCACCATCTTATCAACTGCTGACCAAGAATAAATCATGTAAGGAGAACAGGCCAGACTTTGGGACCACCTTGGGGAATACCCCACCCCACAGTTGTTGCCTCCTGGCAAATACTAGTAAGAGGAACATATTCACTCCAAAGTCTGAGGAGGCAAATCACATCAACAGAAATGGTGAGAACCTCCTTTCTGACAAGAGTCCTTGCTATTCATATGACTAGTTTCATTAAGATCAGTGAGAGATGGAAAAAGCTGCAGGACGGAGTCTGCGTGTGTCTCCTGGCTGAGATGTTCAGCTGTATTTTTCCTTGTGAAAAGGAAAACTAACCCTGCACCACCAAAGCAATAAACATAGTGGGATTACCGGTAAGCAACTCAATGGCTACTACTTCCAACAGTGCTATAGCTAGTTATAGTACTCAGTGACAGTAATTGTTACAAACAACTGAACTACCAGAGAGAGATTTTCATGTTACCTCTACCCATACATACATGAAAATATCAGTTTGTACAAATCCAAAGTATGTGAGGTTAAAGCTAATGGGCTAGCTTTGTTGAGCATCTCAAAAATCAAATTAACTGCAATCAAATTCATGGCACAACTCAGGGTTCATTTCATTACTATCAGAAAATTCAATCTCTGAAATCTTACAATATTAAGCTAAAGCAATGATCTTTCTGTTAAAGTTCTCTCTTTTTTCATTAAAAAAAAAAAAAAGAGAAAAAGCTGGTGTGGGAAGGTGAGGGTGATGATTCCCAATAGATACCACTGAAAGCTTGGCAAACATTTAATCAATTACTCTTATATAAAGGAAAGGAAAAAAACCCAAAACATCCTTTCAAACACACACTAAAAGACATTTTTCAGTATAAATTATCTCTTGCATCTATTTCTACACCATGCCTTTTCTTGCAAAGATTAAATAAATACAGCCATGCATATACATATTTAAATTCAAAATACAAATCCATTAAGGAGCTACTTAAATCTGCTCATTGCTGCAACAACTAATCATCTTATCTCTGTGTCATACCATAGGTAAGAGAGTCAGAAGTTCACTGCATTAAATGCAGGCATTTTCCTTGTTTTAATGAAGCTGCCTTTTTGGTTTATTTTACAATAAGCACTCTTTAACCTTACTACATGACCTAGCTGTAGCATACTCACTGCAATTTCAGTCTCCTTTTTTATCCCTCCTCTTCAAGGTTCCCAACTAGGTTTCTCTGCAGGAGTCAAGTGTGGTTTTAATAAGGCAGATGAGGCAGGGCTTCTCAACTGCTTTTGATAGAGGTGAGGTGGTCAGCTCTTTATTGACTTTCTGCAGTACTGCAGCTACGGACTGTACAGACAATCTTGCTTTATGAGCATGCACCAGGCAGGAAATGGGCCTGGAAATTTCCAGCCAGCAGTGTTTGATGCACTGCTTGAAAAGCCGCACGATGTGCATATAAAGGAAACTAAGGAGAGATTTTTTTGTCGTTGTTGTTGCTAACCCATCAGGCTGCAGGCGCTACACGTACCTAGGAAAGCCTGCTCAGGAGCCATTTTAAGAATTAATATGTCTCAGGAAAAGGAAAGAAAACAATGCTGATTATTTTGTGCAGATTAGAGAGTGATGCATATCAAAGATCCTTTTATAAACACTTGGAAAAATCACATGGGAGGTAATGAGCTGCTGAATTATTTTACTGTCCTTTTCTTGTGCAGGCAGCCACTGCACATGCACACTGTACACAGTGCACAGCTGCACTGATATACACACCTCCCCACAAGGGGATGTGGAAAAAGGGAAGCAATCACGGGCTGGTATCATGTACTATTAAGGTTTTATTGATATCAGCATGGAGCAACTGCATCACTAATTAATGGATGCACACAAGCTACACACATCCTTCCAATCAAGTGGCAATAAACCCAGGTAGCCTTCTTCACCCTCATACATTTATTACTTGAGCTATTTACTGTACTCCTTGTTTTTCTGCACTGCACATCCTCCTCTTCCCCCACCATCCCACATCTGCACTAGCAAGGCACATTCCTGAATTCTGCTCTGACACCGGGGCGATGCTCATCCACGGCCCCATCCATGAGCGCCCCACACGGTGCCACTCTGAATCAGGTTTGTAACGGCACACGGGGTCCAAACTACAAAGACGGGAGGTTTGGAACCCACCCCCAGAGATGTCTCCACATATGCCGCCACAAAAATAACTACTAAAATCGGGTTTGACATCTCTCTGGGCCTCTTTTACTCCCTGCCCAAGGGGGGCAATATCCTCCTGCCCCAGGGGATCACAGTGACGGTGAGCGGACCAGAGATGGCAAGAAGGTTCAGACACTTTGGTGATGGCAGCCCTGCAAAAGCTAGAACTGACTTTAGTCCCTACAAAAATGCCCCACACAGGGCTGCACACCCCAGCTCACACTCAGCTGCAGCAGCAGCAGCTGCAGAACTGCTCCTGTCAAGGACCAGCTGAGGGAGCCAGGACACACCTCCTGCTGAAGCATCACACCTGAGCATCTAGCACTGCTGCATGGTACTCAGCACAATTTCACATCTTGCAGCTAATTGCAAAGCTCTTGGGGATTCTGAAAATAAAGCTGTACACACACAAAGGTTCAAAAACCTAACAGCTACAGCGTTGCTATCAGAACTGCACGCAAGATTTAACTATATGCTTAAATTCTGCCGACTTCAGGGGGACATAAGGATTTACTTAACTTTCATTATACCAGCTATTTGTTTTATAGTTACATGGATAATGTCTTGTCTTTTCATGTATAGCACTGAGCTCCTTCCACAGTAGGGTATTACTTCTTACACATAAATGGAAGAGCAGGTAGAAATTGAGGCAGGCTGGATTTTTAGTTAGCCACCTGAAAAACATGGACGATGGTGGGCAGATGATATTGCTGCACACCACAGTGCTGAGTGCTCCTAAATTTTCACTGCGAGATAAGCAGCAGTGGACAGCTACAACATAGTCCTTAAAGAAGGGTAAGGAAAGGACAATAACCCATAGCACAGAACATTTCCATATTGCGTTCTGCATTTTATTTTTAAAAATGCAGCGATAGGGAACAGGCATCCTGTGAAATAACAGATGTTAGACTCTCACCACACATACACTGCTTTAATTCAGATGATCTTGCTGAATTAGAAAGCTAAACACAAGATAAATGTTCACTTTCTGCCCTCAACGCCTGTCTTGAGCAGGGAAGGGGTGTGTTGGTGTTTAGTTATCTGTGTTTCCTCACAGCTCCCCATCTGCAGTTCCCCAAAGTGTGTTCTTACAGCAGTTCAGCTTGTTTTTCCAAATCAGATGCTGCTGACATAGTGAATCTTATGAATTTTCTTTGCTGACAGGAACTAGCAACTGCTTCACTTTAAGCCTCTAAATTGGTAGAAGCTGGAGACTGGCCTGGACCTGCTGCCAGTTTGTGCTCTGGGTCTACTCCCAGTAGGCAAGTGATGCTCAGGACTTCTGGAGAGTCATATACAATACATTGATTTAATAAAAATTACATGCAAGTCTCACTCTTTAAAGCAAAAAGTCAAACAGTCAAACAATTAAGGATTTCTTTAATTCTTAAGATCTTTTTTTCTGCATGTATTCAAAATACTCTAAGAGAAGAAACAGACTGGCATTGTCTTTCGGTCTTTTGCTGGTGGCAAAGCTGATTATTCCTATCATGTTCTGCAGGGGTGCTGTCAAATGCTGTTCCAGGCTATGGGCCAAAAACCTACCCCCAGCCCATGTGCTCAGTTCCCACTGGCATCAATGATATCTCCACCATGGACTGACAGTAGTAAATGGGCAGAGATGTGCTGGCTGCTCAAATAGCACGATCTATGTGCTGAATAATTCATTTTAAACTGTTGCACAGATGTCAAAATGTTATTGCTGATTTCTAGCCAGCAGAATGGGCGTTTCTTCTCCTGATACGAGTTTGTCACTGCCTGTAATGCCAGAGAAGATTTGGGGGATGTCTCAGCAAGACAGCAAAGCCCATACATGGCATGCTTGTGAACATACAATTAAAGTGATCATTTTAAGCCACCTTTCAATCTCCCTATTAGGATTCTCCTGTGGATGCACTCACCCATTGCCACCAAAAAATTTCAGAAAAGCACCTTAAAACATGCCATGGTTACATAGGTTTGAGTGTAGTCTCCAACAAACACTCCAGCCCTTTGGATTTCTGCTGAAGTCCCACAGAAAAACTCTAAGTACAAACAACTTATGAGTCACAGATGAGGGTGGGTAACAAAATACATGTGAACAAATGAAAAAACCCTTGCCTCTGTAAGTGGGAATAAATAGATATCAGCCTGGCCATAGCTCCATGGTACAAGGCAAGGATCTTCCTCTCCTCCAAAATCAAGGAAGAGAAAAGGACTTCTGTGTTTCCCTGACACTAAAGCTGGAGCAGCCAATATGCTTGGCTCCGAGGTTATCCTGGCGCTGTCTTCCCCAGCCAGGCATCCAGGTGGGCTCCAGCTGCTGATGGCAGCAGCCACCTCCAGAGCGAGGTGCAGGCAGGGGTGGCTGAGGGTGATGGGAGAACTGGAAGGGAAATGGGAAAGATCCAAGAAAGTCACAGGTTTTGAGATCAGCGAGCAGGGATCTCTGACACAAACCAAAAGTGCAAATGCATCCCACGCCAGCCCAGGAGCATCTCTACTAGGGATGTGTCAGCTAAAAAGTGCAATTTGCCATGCTCCTAGATGGGCTTTTTCATGTCTGCTGGTCTGTGTCGAACCAGACCTAGGCTTAATGAGGTCTAATTTGTTTTAAATCCATAGGTTTCTTTTTAATAATTAACAATCCCCATCACTCAGCAAAGTCATTCCTTACCCCTGACTACCTGCTATTAGGAATGAAATTTACTGTGAAATACTGTTAAAAGGTGGAAAGGAAGTGGCATAATTCAAGTTTTAATTAAAAAAAAATATATATCACACAAAGCCTGAGCCATAGAAGGAATCGTAGCGAATAAGCAAAAAAAACCCCACCCCAACCCAAAGCCTACTCTTCCCAATTACCCACTTTATTCTTTTCAGGCTATCTGAATTCTTCTAATCGACTTCTCTTATTGGATGCCCTATGCCCAGACCATCTTTCAGTTTTTCGCTCTACGATTCCAGGAACTGGAGAACGTGTCGGCATCATTACCATGAACATTACACACCCTTACACACAAGGGTCCAGGAACTACAATTAACACATTAAGAAATAATAACTGCCAAGGGAGCAACGGAAGACTAACAGCACGGAGCTGATGTAGCAAGAATTCTGCTTGGGAAAGGGCTGTCTCTTGGGTAACAGCAAGGGAGAGGAACTGAAGCGCTGTGCAGCACTGCCCATTTACCTGAGAAACCCCAAAACAAGCTGAACTGTTCATACATCAGTTTCTTGAAATTTAATTTCACTAAAAGTATTGCTGGCTTTAAAATGGATTTCAAAGGAATCCGAGGGCTCCTGTTCTCAAACAAATAATAATCACATCTTGTTTGAAAGTTTAAAATTGGTACATGTTTTTTGGTATTTGAAAACCTGCCCTGAAGTGCTGTGGGTTTGTCTTTTTCTTGTTCTGCTTTTCTAGTAGAAGCCAGAAATATTTATTTCTTTTATACATACATTAAAGTATATTTATAAAAATTATTATACAAATACTTTTTTCCTGTTTGTTGCTATCTGTTTTTATGATTGCCTGCATTTTTTTTTTTGGCTCATTTGTTTGGGACTTTTTAAAAAGAAATTTAAATAATTAAGTTATTTTCACAATTTTCCCGAGGATTTTTAATTAAAAAAAAAATTAGATTCCAGAGTCTTTTATTTAAGGCTTCCAGTCTGAAAATGTTTTGTGTGCATAGTCCTGCAGAAGCTGCATAACAAAAGCCTGCAAGAGCATGCCAACCATCCAGATATCTATCTATTTTCATCACTGTAACCAACAGAAATCATGGACCATGCTGATCCTTTTGGGTATCAATCTTGACTTTAGATATTGCTTTCAGGTGGGCCAGCCTAAGGTCTTAATACTTTTCACTGAGATTAGAAGCTGAAGGAACACAATGGCACATGAGAGGTTTACGAAGTGCTTTGTCTCGTGTCTCTCCCACCTTGGGGCTGCACAGTCCCAGAAAACTCAACAAAAATATCACCACTATAACACCACCCTTTCCTACATTCACCCAAATGTTTGTGCAGGAAAAAGGAGGCAGAAGAGGCACAGACTTGAGGGTAGGATGAGCAGCCCTGCCCCAAGCCACCTTTTGGGAGAGCAGGGCGCGTCCCTCCCAGCGGGGCGATGCCTGTGACCCGTGTGGGGCTCGGGCACAGGGTTTGTGTGACAGGCGTGATCCCCCCGCTGCCCCCACGCACGGCTCATCAGTCAACTTGGACATCTCAGCAAATCACATGGCACTTTGTAAAAACATAATTGTTTTTATTTTCCAATTGTCCATGTTTTGTGTCGAGTGCTGCTGTGTTCAAGCGAAGTGAATAAAAGCATAAACAGCAAGCACCATCTGGAGAACATTCTTCCAGCATGCTGAGAAATAGCAGCTGCCTGTGCGCTACCTGCTATAAATAAATGTCATTTAAAAAGTCCAAAAAATTGTTTGCTCCTATTTGATGGAACTGCAGCCAGATAAAATTTACCTCAACCCTGTCTTCAGGTACCTGCCACCTTCACAGAAAAAAACCCCGAACAGATGTAGATGTTTGTTTCTCACTCCTCAATGTTAGCAATGTGGGTATTACTAAGAGAGTAGCAACCCTACACGTTATTCCAGTAACAGCAACAGAGGTTGCAACTTAAGTGTAACACGTGAACAAAGCACTGAAAATCCAAACGCTTTTTAAACTGCACCAGGTTCACAATAGGGTGCTATCTCTCAGCCTGCTAGCAAGAGAACAGGCAAAATTATTCATTCTCCAAACTGATACAGTATCAGTTTGGAGGGGAAAAAAAAACCCATGAAGTCCGTAATTTATTTTCAGTCTACACAAAGCCACATCTCCCTCTCTGCTGACAAAATACAGACCAAGCTGGCTGTGGGGATGTGATGAGGCTCTGCAAAGGGTCGGAGTTTGCTGTGTTTGTTTAATCACTGCAATTAGAGCTACGCAAATAATGAAATTGTTTGCTATAGTGGCCAGGCTGGGGAAAAAAAAAATTAAAAGAAATGTTTGGGTTGAGTGATTTAAGAACAATTTTGGAAAAAAGAAAAAATAAAACTGTTTACTTTGTTCTACTCAGAGGGAATAAAAGTCTTGAAAAAATCCATTCAGTTTGAAATGAAAAATACATTTTCATGCTGGAACAAAGCATTTGAGCAATTGTCATTTTGTCCTATTTTTGTGTTTGTCAGACGAGCATTTTCAGCACCCAGAAATAGATGCTTAGGACAGCTTGCTACTTCCTGGGGAGGGACAAGAGGATTTGACCAACCTTTATCCCAACTTCGGACACATCTGGTGCTGTTGTGCAGGGGCAGGGCTGAGTGCTTCATCTTTTTCCCTTGAGGAAGCTGCTGCCAGCCCTTCTCTCCCCCTGTGTTCCATCTGGGCATCCCCCAGCCCGGGGAGCCCAAGGATCGTGGGTAGGGCTGGGTATGGCACAGCAGCATTGCCTTTTCTTGGTTACTCGTGGCTCAGCCACAGCTGGCACTGGGTGGCTCTTCCCAGAGCAACACAGACCTTGTGACCTACATGAGATTGAGCAGGGGGCTGAGTGTCCAGAGGCTGACATAGGATGCAGTCTGAATCCTGCCTGATGATCCACCAGTAGGAAGGATTCAATGAAATTTCAGACATTTCTCCCTTGTTTTAAAAAACCCCTGTATTAGCAGATGTCATGAAGTGAGAGGAGCAAATCTGTCTTGTGCAACAGCATCCACAAAAACAGGCTGGGTCCCCTGCATGAGAGAGTGGTTGAGATTCCCGAGGCAGAGGGCGCATTGCCAGCACAGCCACCAATCATCATTTAAGGGCAAAAGTGGAAGTGATGGACATGGATCAGATTGGGCCCTTCCCTCGAGCTATGCCACTTTGTCCAAACCCAAAGTTGTTGTACACTGGTGTGGGCACAGAGCAGCTCTGCTGAAGCCTTGCTTTTGGCTGGGACGGGTCACCATTCCCACTGGAAGCAAAGGCATTATTCCCACTATATTTTATTCTCTGCTTTCATAGGGACTCAGCATGCAAGGAACTGCATGAATAAGGATGAGGGTCCAGTCCCTTCTCTGATGAAATCATCATCTCAAATACACCAAGAGCAGGAAATGATAACATGGTTATAGGTCTCATTAGTCATGTTTTTGTAATATTTATATTTTAGCTACTTTTATTTACAGAGTCCACTCACACTAGTTAAATTATATGCTTTGGGAAAGGATACAAAGGCTTTCTGGAAACTAATACACTGGACTACTGATTTTGTTAGGATGATAATGATGATTATCATGATTAATCAGCCTCAATGAATAAGGTTTTGCCAGACCAGGTGTGCAGGGAAGGCAAGTGGTGGGAACATGGCTGTCTGTCCATGCATGCACATGAGTGCGTGTGTGTGTGTGTATGGGGGGGGAGGGTTGTTCTTTGTTTTGCTTTTGCCTTTGGTCAAATTCAAACAATGTGCAGTAACAAGAAGTAAATGTCATTTTCCTCCCATCCATCTTAATTTGGCATCCATTTTAAAGCTTACCTTTGACCTTTTAAAATGTTAATACACTTAAGCAGATATAAAAAACACAAAGCTCCTGGAAAAAGTAATCACAGCCATATCATGATGCTAGTCTAAAAATGTAACATCAGTTGTTTTCCTCTTTAAAGAAACATTTGTCCAATGCAGCAGCAGTAACTATGCTACAATTACCTATTATTTCCTTTTCAAACAACCACATTAAATGCTGTAGCAAAACCCTTTCAGCATAACCAGCACAACCTACTATGAATCTGTTTTGTTGAGTAACTGCCTAGAACCACAGAAAGGGTCCTGAAAAGGACCTTGAGAAGTCTCCTAACCCATCCCTCTGCCCCAGGCAGGGCCAGCTACATCTAAACCATTCTTGACAGGAAACCTGATTTAGATTTGCTTAAAGTAGCAGCCTTAAATAGAACTGAGGAAAATTTCACAAATCAAAATATATAATATATAAGGGACAACTCTGATCTAAATGATAAGTCTCCCTCCTCTGACCACTTCATACCCTCTAACCAAAGAGTTCAAAACAGGAAACTCTAATAAAAACATCTCCTTCCTTTTTAAAAATAAAAGGCTGCTCGATTGAGAACCCCAGCTCCTTGGAAATGCAGGGGCACCTCTTCTCAAGAAAAGTGGTTTCACAATCTTCAGGTCCCAACATATTTGGGTCTTTATGCTTCAAAGCAAAGAGCTCTTCAGTTCCACCAAAAAGCAAATACAAAGTAAGAGTGTTGATCAGCCTTTCCAGTAACCAAAGCAAATCTAAGATGTCTGTAGCCCATTTGTGATCCAGGGCATCCACCTCATCTTGTGAATTAACTACTTCTGGTGGGAGGCTGTGCTGGGTCCCTCCAGGACAGTCAATTCACAGCTCTGGGGTTACATGCTACGAACGTGGGGCTCCACGGCACACAGCCTTACTGCTTCCACTTTCTCGTCTGCAGCACTGATGGAATCCAGGGCTACCCCCATCAATTCAATACCCCCCTGTAGAGGACAGAAAGCTATGGTGACAGTCAAAATGCATCCTAGAAGAGAAGTGATGATTTCATAGCTAAACACAGCTGCTACCCAAGCATCCAAAAAAATCATTAAGGACCAAAACATCAAACCCAAACCAAAGGCAGACGCATTCCTTCAGTGAGAGGAGAAGTAAATTCCTTGCTTTCTTCCACCTACCAAGATTACTTTGGTTGTAGCACAACTGGAGCGTGGTCAAGCAGTTTTCTGCAAAAGGAACACAAGCTTAGGCACAAGGGTGTGGGGAGATGTGAAATACTGAATTGGCACCACCTGTCCTGTGAGAGAACAACAGCTCTGCACGTATCCTGCACACACAGTGCAGAAGAGCTTTAATGCAGAGCCCAGTTTCTTCTGTCATGGAAGCCTTGTGAATCCAGCCTAACCATACAGGGTTCTCCAGATGTGAAATGGCAAGAGGTACCTCCATCCATCCCCCAAGGAACAGAGACGAATGAACAGCATGTCAGACTACAATAGAAAGGCTCTTCTCCTAGGATATGCTCGTGCGAATATGCATGTGTTCATCTGCTTATGCATATATGTATATATTTATTTATATCTACATACTCTACATACTCTCTTCATCTAGCATGCTCTCTTCAGTAGAGAATAACCTGGGCCAAAGGGACCCTTTGCTGTCACACCAGGAGACTTTCCATGGCTGCAGACTCATGCTTCCACTGATCTGGGTGAAGCCTTCTGATGCAACTGCTCTCCTGTGGTCTTTGCGGAAAACTCTCCCCCAAGGGCACTCACTTATACAGTGAGTCCAACAGGCTTGGCACCTGCAACAACTGTCTCTGAAAAACCCAGAGACAGCTGCCCACAACAGTAAAACAGACAAGAGTCTTCTAAACAACAAATTATACTTTTTCATTTTTCTTCCCTGGGAAGTACGCAATGCTTTGGGGGGAAAAAGGTACAATAAAATGTATTTGCACATATGTTCCTACTTCCTACTGGCCTCCCCTCAGCATCTCACAGCCTACAGAGCAAGGCTTGGCTACATCAAGCCTCCTCTTCCCCCACCTTTCTGAAGGGTAGACCTCCTGGCTGAGAGCTGCCTCTGATCTCCAGCCTCATCACCAAGGCTGGAGATGAAGGCATCTATTATTCAGACAGCAATGCATGACTTCTTGGTTAAGAAAATCCTGATTAAAAAACAATGTGTTGCCCTTCCTGTTTGCTTTGCAGTGGCCTTGTGTAGCTCCAGCTCTACAGCAAGCGATCCATCACCAACAACCAGAAAGATGGGTATCATGCAAACAAAAATACTTCACATTTCACTTAATTTTCCATGTCTTCCATTCTCATTGCCCATCTAGTTCAATGCTCCTCACTATCTTTTCTTTAACCTAATTATTATAGATATATATGGAACACTTATTATTTTTTCTTCTAAACCAAGGACCACTTTGTGCAGTACTGTTATATAAGCTTCAAAGACAATCAAATTTAAAAGAAAATAAACAGAATGGATACACATTTCTCATTTTGTCACTCCTGACCCTAGGTTTCTTGAATTTTTTTCCTTACATGCAACAGAATGTACGTGTGCCATTGTCATACTGTTTGTGATTGGTTTATTCACCTTATTTTGATAATCACAGACTGTAACTTCAGTAACACTCCTCTAGTTTATTCATTAGGCACAGATGAGTAACTGATGAGCTACAAAAAGTTGCTATTGTCTGAGTCAGTCACCAAGTAACTAACTTGGCCATTCAGGCAGGGAGAAGTTTTCTTCTCTGAAAGGTGACAAGTAGCTATGTAATGACTTCTATTATTTTCTCAATAAACTCAGAGAAAATAGGACATTGCAGCTAGAAAAACACAGAAAGAGAAATTAGCTGCTACTGTCATTAAGGATTCAGAGACTGAAAAAGAACAGTTGGTGCAATGCAGCTGGAGAGGCTTTTCGGAGTAAACTGATTATTCTCTGGCCATTAACAAATTATTTTTTCCTGGAATGAAAGACCTGCACTCCTCCAAATAACCTGGCTTTGCTATGAGGAGCACACTGACTGCCAGGGCAGGCGAGAGCCATTGCCCTCGTAGCCCTCCTGGTGGCCACTACACTTCCACCTCTTTGTTTCCATGCCACAGGAAAAGCACAGAATTAAAAGGCTGAATCACTTGCAGACATTGGAATAGAGACTAGTCTTCAAAATTAGCCTGACCAACTGAATTTGGAGTTGCACCCAGGATGTTTGGGGACCTGCCCTCAGCAGCCCCACTGAAGCAGAGTGAGGTGTCACAGCAAACTCCCCTCACCTCTCTTGCCAATCAGAGCTCACCCCCAATCATCGACTCAAAGATAACATGATAAAAAGACATTTGTGGACATGGTCAATCAATCCAGGGGCTTGTTCTGATATGTCTGTGCCTGCCATGGGGGAGGCAGGGGGAACCCAAACCCACAGCCAGCTTGTCATCCAAGACAACAGCAGTTGCCTTTCTTCTGCTATGGTGGCTGCTCTGCATCCACTCTAAGGGGAGCGTGAGCAATACAGGAACCTGAAAGCTACTAATCTGAAGGGTACCTTTTTTTCTGAAGAGGGTGAAGGAAGCAGGAGACCCACCCCAGGCTCATTGTCTAATTCTTGAGAACATTTAGCCCTGTATCTGATATCTCAAAGAAGCATTTCCAAACAACTACATGCTCAGACTGAGACCAGTGATGAGTGCTGTCCTCCGGGCATCCATACTGGGACCGGTACCCTTTAATGTCTTAATCAGTGACACTAACAGTGAGATGGAGGGCACCCTCCCCTCTTCTGAGACCACACCTGGAATACTGCATCTAGCTCTAGGGTCTTCAGCACAGGAAAGACATGGACCTTGTTGGAGCAGGTCCAGAGGAGGGCCACAAAGACAATCCGCGGGCTGAAGCAGCTCTCCTGTGAGGACAGGCTGAGAGAGCTAGGGGTGTTCATCCTGGAGAAGAGAAGGCTCCAGGAAGACCTTACAGCATCTTGCAGTACCTAAAGAAGAACTACAGGAGAGATTGGGACAGACTACAGGGACAGACATTTTAGCAGGCCCTGCTGCAATAAGACAAGGAGTACTGGTTTTAAACTAAAGTAGGGTTGATTTAAACTAGACATAAGGAAGAAATTTTTTTACTGTGAGAATGGTGAGACACTGCAACAGGTTGCCCAGAAAGGTGGCAAATGCCCCATCCCTGGAAACATTCCAGGTCAAGTCGGACAGGTGTCTGAGCAACCTGATCTAGTTGAAGACATCCCTGCTTATTGCAGGGGGTTGGACTAGATGACTTGTAAGGTCCCTTCTAATTTGACTATTCTACCATTCTATTAACTAGGACATATAGAAGGGTGCTGGAAACAGGTCCTGCTCAGAGGGATCCAGTCACTCACACCCAGTCAGCACTTGAGTGTGGAGCTACAGCTGCCACAAGGGTCCCTGGGACACCCAGCCATCCACAAGACTGGCAAAATCCTGCAGATGCGATCCTGTAAACTCACCTGACCCACGCTACAGCACTGCTCTGTACACTAACGGACAGCATGGACAGAATTGGGTGGGGGTGGGAAATAAGGAAAGCCAAAACTAACAAGCAACATTAAATCACCCAGCAGAGCAGCTCCTCCACAGAGTGGCCTATTTACAGAGTAGCTCAGTGCCCTGGGAGGGATGGGCAATGCTGCAAACCCAGGAAAGGAAATTCCCAAGGAGAACTGAGACAGGCTAACAAGATCCTTGCAGCCTAGGACCTCCTTTTTGAAATCTAGAGTCTGCTGGGAGGATTTAGGCCTAGGGCTTTGAACATAAGATAAGGAAAACTTTTTTATCCTGAAGACAGTCTGTAAAACTCAAGCAATGCTGAGTAGTGTTTTACTGTATTGTTATTCTGTAGATGCTGTTTCTGGATGCGTGACCCAGAACAGCCTGATCTCAAAACAAAGCCATCCGTGGCTAGCATGGCACATCACCAATCATCTTCTTCCTCTCAAAATAAAATAAAATAAAAGCAAGCACCCCCATAAATCATTCATCCATCCCAGTTTCATAACAAGAATATTTGTCAGCTCCCATTTTACGTCCCTTTCTCTGTCTGCCTGTTCTACAAAGCCACCATTTCAGCTGCCTGTGCATAGAGACCAGCAGGCACACTGCACCACAACGGCTCCCACATTCCCATCCTCCTGCTTGTGGAGAGGATGACCACCTCTCTCCCACAAACCCTCACCTGTGCTGCCAGAGACTTTTTAAAGGTTTTTTTTTAAAGATTTTTCTTTTTAATCAGTGGCTCTGGGGCACCCATCAGAGGTACTCAGCTACTGCAACAATCACGTGATTTATGTAGAAGTAATTGGGGTTAAACTATCTGCCACAAAAAACTCTTCACATTTGGCCCCATCTTTAGGACCTAGAAACATCTGAAATAAATAAAGCCATGTGTCATTTAACAGGGTCTGGACTTAATTAGGATAATTCTGGATTTTATGGGAGAAGCCTTGTACTGCCAGCTTTACATAGCTAGTCTATCACTTGCAAGGTTATCTGCTTTTTTTTTCTTTAGTACCTACATCAAAATATTTTTCCACACAGCTTTTCTTTTTTTTTTTTTCATCCTCCAACCAGCCGGATGACAACCACTCCTTATCTCTGGCTGTCTTCCATGCTAAAATAAGAATGCTGTTGTTACGCCGAGGGAGCTGCACCCTTCCACCTCCGTTCCCTCCCGACAAGCACACAGCTGGCTGCACAGGAACGCCCGAGGTTCCATTTTCTGGTCATTTTTCTGTGATGTTGTTGCAATTTACCCTTTAGCTACAATTTGTATTTGTAAATCACACCAGGCCTCTCGTGCCACGGGTTTCGTAGCTTCAAGTGACAGTCTCTGGCCTGAAGAGCTGGTGACCCTCAGCCCATTCTCACTGCCACTGCTTCCCCGCCTTGACGTAGGCTCGCCGACACGAGGGCGAGCACGCATCCAAACACAGCTCGAACGATGCCGGGCGATTTGATTAGCAGCAGAGAATGACTGGATTAGAAGAGGGATAGG
This sequence comes from Climacteris rufus, assembly GCA_013398175.1. Classification (NCBI taxonomy): domain Eukaryota; kingdom Metazoa; phylum Chordata; class Aves; order Passeriformes; family Climacteridae; genus Climacteris; species Climacteris rufus. The sequence continues at coordinate 1,184,323 of VZRZ01007593.1, forward strand.
ATTAGAGATTGATGAGTTGCTCTGAGGCTGCTACGCCTGTATGACTGGCTCCAGCAGCAGCATTTGAATGTCAAACTGTATCCCCTCCGAGCAGAGAGGCACCACCTACGTCGGGCTGCAGGCTGCTGTGCACAAGGCAGCTGGAGGAGGTAAAGGGTTTGAGTTGGGGTCTGAACTGACAGCCCATACAGATGAGACCCTTGGTGGGTCAGGCAGAGATAAGAAGAGAAGAGAGAAGAAAACATGAAATGATTTGCCCACAGCTACACTGGCAGTTTGTGTCAGAAGCAGAAACGTGAGCCAGATTTTTTTTAAAAAATGAGTTCCTCATGCAGGAGATGAGCCAGCCGCCTTTGTTACATCTAAATGCATTTTTTCCCCTGTAATTCATACTGCTGCAGGCTCTGCACAGCGAACTCCAGCATCCTGAAGTTGTAGGGTGCTCAGTGCGACCTGCTCATCACACATGCCGTGCTCGCTGCATGACCAGCTCCGTCCTCCAGCCCATGCCTGCAATGCAATCAGCACGCACTGCAAAAGCTTAACACTTGCTTTTTTGGTAGGAAGTGATCAGGACCCTGCAAAACCCATCACTGAGGTGATTTCCAGTCTGACCCAGATAACTCTGGCTACTGGATCCCCTCCAGAATTTATTGTATACACAGAAGCTCAGCATCACTCTCCAGTTAAACAGTTATCCCCTCCTCAAATTTGGCTTCAATCATCTCTGAAGCTGAAAGAGACTTCAGCATCTCCCTACTGGAGCTCCTCACAGAAATAGTATAAAATTCATTATAGATGCCAAGGACAAAATAGTGAGGATGCATTAATTGATCAGGTTGCTGCAGCAGAGTGGTGCAGGAAATCACACTGGCAGCCTCCTGTGCTGGTTACTGTAGTTACATCTGATTAACCAGGGCCACTCACAGAGTAATGAAATGGAAGGAAAGGCTTTTCCAAATTTACATATTAAAAAAACAGAGGTGTGCTGATTTCTGTCCTATGGAGTGTTTCAGGCATAACATTAGTAATCAGCAGTGTATTTGTAAGGAAATCTTTACTGTGAATGCTAAGCCGATTTGCTTAGTGATAAATGACATGAAAGGTTACTTAGAAAAATGAAGAACATTTCCTCATCGAGTTTAAATGGAAAATACCTGAAGAATTAATGGGCAACCAGATACTCTTTCCTCTTTAACAATACATCCCCATTAGACACTATATATATACTTTGAATCCCGCATTTGAATAGTTTTTTTTTTAGAAAAAATACTTCTGGTGGAGAACGGCACGCAAGAAAACTACCACCAACAACGGTAACTAAACCAAAGACGAAGCAATCTCTCAAAAAAGACCTAGGCGGCGGGGGGAATGAGAGAAGGAGAATAACTGCCCTGCAACTCCCGCCCATGGCGCTTACACCCTGCAGCATCTCCCCGGAGGGATGCAGAACTTCTGGAGCACGACACTTCACCCTGGCTCCCACCGCCACGCACGCCCGGAGCGCTGCGACGCCGGCGCAGACGACCCACGCCCCGCGACAGCCTCATCCAGAGAAAGCCATTAAGGGGGACGCAGGTGACAGTCCATCCTCCTGGCAGACTTCGCCAGGAAGCCGGGCGACAGCGGGAGGAATTTCTGCCCCAACTTCGGAAGGGTAAATTCTCCTCCTGCTTCTCGCTTGTGACCGGCTACGCGAGGGACCCCAGATCATCCCATTACCGCCCATCTTGAAAACCACCCCACGTTTATTTAATCTCCTTCCCGCAGAGCGCGGCCGCGGGCGCTCCAGCCGCCGTGAGCCGCCGCGCGTGTTCTGCCGCCCGTGGGGCAGCAGCCCCGGGCCGCGGGGGG
>VZRZ01007593.1:1186840-1269994 GCA_013398175.1 Climacteris rufus
CGCCGCCCGGGCTGCGTGGGACAGGGAGCAGCGCGGCCCGGCGGAACCTCGCCGGGAGCAGCCCGGACGCTCGGGAGGATGCTGCGGCACGCAGCGTCGTCCTTCTTCATAAATCTCCTGGATTTTTTGCTCCCTGCTTGCTTGAAGTTTTGACCTTGTCTCCTCTCCATCTATCTCGGATTGACCACGTTTCTGACTTCCTGTTTTTCTTTATTCCCACTCCACCTCTTTCTCCTCTTGTTAATTCCCCTCCCGGTCCCCCGTCTTTTCCATCCTCACTCTGCCTTGTCGCCGTTTTCCCATCAGACGCTGGATATCCCAAGCCCCTTGACTTCAGGCTCAGGGCTTTAAAACTGTTTTGTCAAGGGCAAAAGAGTTTTCTGTAGGTTTCAGATCGCTATTAAGTGTCGCTAGCAGCTTATTGGAAGTTGGGGTGCATTAAACTAAATCCATGGCTAGTATTACATAATATGCCCTCGAATGTACATAAAAGATGATTGTAATTCCATCTGGATTTCTGTTGATATTAGCAAACCGCTCAAGATTTCCTCTTGCGGTTTAATGGGCTTTTCAAAACCTTTGACTGGTGCTAGATCAAACAGATTATTATTTAAGAAAGGGTAAAGCACACACACTCATGGCATCGTAGGAATTAGTGAAAGAAGAAAAAAAACTTAGTAGGTCATCTGCCTAATCCATCTTCCAAAAGAGAGCAGGAATGTCCCCCATACAATAATTTATGGGCATTTGTCTAGCTTTCTTTCAAGTGCTCCAAATATGTGGCTTCCTCATTGCCCATAGGAATTTAGGTCAAGCTGCCTGAGAGGGAATTTCGTAGCATCTTGGGATTTAACATCCAGTACTGTTGTTCCATGGTAGTTTGTTTTTTATTCCCAGACAGCACAACTGTACAGTTGCAGTTGGTCATTTATTTCTTGCTCATCATCACAGAATGATTTTGGCCATCACTTTCCCCAGGTTGAGAGCCCAGGGACAAGCACAGCTGAGAAAATGTCAGCTTCATGCTCAGTGTGGCCAAAACCGTGATTCAAATGTCAGGACTTGTTAGGAGAGCAACGGAGAGGAAAACGGATTTAACAGCATAAAATGAGTGCTGGACTTGCACTCTGAATACTGCTGGAATTCTGGTGTCACCTTCTCATAAAGGACACAGCAGAGCTAGAACAGATTTGGAAGAGGCTAGCAGTGCTGATCCATCCTGGCAAGAGGCATATGAGGGCAGATGTGACAGAGGTTCCTCAAATCTCAAGCAGCATGGAGAGGGTGAGCAGGGACTGCTGGCCCTGGCTTCCTACACAAAAAAGGAGGAGCTATTAAAGGAAGGAAAGTAACAGGCTACCTGAATGTACAGAGGGGATTCTTCATGCAAACACAGTTGTGGAGCCCTTTGCCATCTGACAGCAGGCAGTTGATGTCATTTTGAGGGGAGAATGAATGTATTTACATGAGAGAAATCCACAGAGAGCAGCCAAATCACAGCTTGCTCGGAAAGATCCCTTCATGACAAATGGTTCATGGCTGGGCTAGCTTTGTTTTTGCACTCTCCCCTTGATGTGTGTTGATAGTCACTGGTCACCTGACAAAGGTGAATACACCTTTCAGATTTAATGTCACACCCTGTGTTAATTTTGTGCTGCCCACAGCTTTCCTACTGCATAGAATTGAGTACTAAAAGGGATGCGTGGCTTTCAGTGGGAGAATGTTGCTGCTGTACCAACATGCAGCACATCATGGAAGTTGAAATCTTCAAAACCCACTGGAAATACCATCATTATGCATTCAGTCACTGAAGAGAGTCACTGGTTGCAAAGAAGTTTCTGTCTTCTAAATGTGACAGAAATAATCAAATCTAGCGGTGGCCTGGGGACAGTGACCTTAATTTAAAATCAATCAAAATTCCCTCTCTCAAAGGCAGCTGATTGCCCCGTTTGCTTTCAGACAGATGCCCTCCCAGGCCTGCCATTGTCAGTGCTGTTACACAAGTGGGTAAGCATTGTGTTGTCTTCTTGTCTTCCCTCTTCCTCTATGTCTTTGAAGCTGGGATAATATGGTCTCAAACACTTCTCTGTGTTTCTGGCAGAGGAATATTTTCTGTGCGTTAATTTATAAATCTGTACATGTATGGCTCTGCATGGCTGCTTTATCCATGCAGCTTCTCCAGAATCTGCCAGTTCAATATTGTATCTTGGTACAAAAAACTAGTTCTGGTGAGGTGGGTTGCCATACAGGAGGCAAACTACAGCAAGAATGAAAATGAATGAGCCCAAACTATCTATGTGAATGACCTTGATCAAGTGACTCATGGTCATAGTCTTTTATGGGACTGATCCCATAAACTGTTCCCACACTGTTTATGCGGGAAAATGTATTCAGGTAGATCAGGATAGTCACCATTTGCCTGTCATGTTGCTTCACCTCCACCTGAATCTCAACGTGAATTCAGGCATGTGGTGCTTCTGAGCTCCCATATAAACTGTGTTCTAAAGTTGAGTGTCTAAGATAACTTTATAGAGAGGGTCTGCAAGAAGCTGGTGCGTTGCCTGTGCTGACAAACATGGCAAAGGGTTGCACTCTTTCCTTTCACCAAGCAAGTCAAGCAGTCGGCAGTGCCATTCATCTCGCCCTATCACTTGATCTTGTAGAAACCCTTTGATCCTGTGATAGTACTGCACAGTAGCAACATTAATGCTGCCAGGTGTGATTACTAACATAGCAATCCAGGACGTGTTGCAAGCTTTAAATTCTACTTAAGCACCCACACTACAAATGCTGGGTGGGGAGAACTGACAGATGAGTGCACACACACTGTCTGTTGGGAACATTTGGAGCCCAGCAAGAGTGCTCATTGCACCTAAAATGGGGGTTCTGAGCAGATGCAAGATTCATAGTGACAGAAGTAATTTTCAGGTTTTCCTCTGATAATATATAGGCAGTAGTAAGCCTGTGGCAAATCCAAATTGAGTACTGAGCAGCTTTTAAATTGTTTGAGGCATTATCTATTATAAGGAAGTTTATAAAGCTCCATCTCCATTATTTGAGTTTTCACAAGGTCATAATCCACTTGACCCTCGTGGTTTATTTCATCACTGTTGTCCCTCAGAGGAATTATAACCTTTACCATTACCACTCGCTAAATATATCAAGAGGTTTTAGTGATATTATCATAAATCACCAAGCTCAGCTTTGTTGCTTGTAATGTGACCATAGCATGTACTGGTTTTTGATGCAGTGATTGGCAGCCTGATCTGGTTGTGTTTTTCAAAATTATTTTATATTGGGACCATGTGCTAACTGATATGAATGCGTACTTGATTTCCTTTAACATTAAAATATTGCCTTTTCTCAAGGTCATCTGAACTTCAAGTGCAGGCTTTTTAGGCAAAGTTTCTGCAATCAAACAAAAAAATACAAACTTAAGGATATTGTAATAAAGCACAGTGACTTCAGGCAGCAGCATTCTCACAGTTGTTTCTCTTTTCAATTAAATGCATGAGCATTCATTAGAAATAATACATAATTTGATTATCCTGAAAGCATTTAGTGAGAAGAACAAAGATATCATAGGTAGGCAAGGTTCATTACTATGTGACTTTTTAAAAGGATAAGCTATAGGCAAGCTAATGACAAGTGAGGATTTTGGATAACAGTAATGCATATAACTATCTTGCTTTTTACAGTTCGATCTGTTTTCTAGCAGAAAGTTGGTCCCATGTCGGCCCCCAAAGGTCTTAAAGAGAATATGCCATATCACAGTTGTGCTACTTTTCAGCCAATTTTCAGTTCCACTTAAAGATCAGCCAGTTTTCAGTCCCACTTAGAGATCAGTGAGGATCAGAAGTTGGTGTCAAAACCTTTTTGACAAGACATTCCTTGTTAAGCAGTAGTTGGGATCCAGTCAAGCTGCTTCTGGCTCCAAGAAGGATTCACCAGCACTATAAATCAGACTTACTTGCTGGAACTGCTGGGATCCAAAACTTCTTTGCAGCAGCACCTGCAGAAGAAGTTTATCTGTCTGACAGGGTATTGTGGGGCAGGTCTGGGCATACAATACCATTTCTGGTGATGTATGGCAAAACACCTTGAACCACAATTATCTCATCTGATGAGACCATGGAAATCTATCTTTGGGGAAGAGGAGCAGGAGTTATCTGTCTTTATTCTACAGACCCTTCCACCATGGCAGATGGGGGAATAGGGGTGCATTTCAGCATCCCACACCTCTCCACTGACCCACAGGCTTCCATGTCTACAGTGTATTAATTTACCTCTGAGCTAGTCACTCTTCAACCTTTATGGTCAGCCAAGAGAAATAAATACTTTTAGGATGCAATTCATTTGACCTTTCTTAGACATCTACTATAGGAAGAGATAAATCACTCCACCAAGTGTTGATGTTTCTCTGTTGACCACAAAAGGACCAGAGAGTGATTAGTTCAGAAGCAGGTGTCTATATTGTAGGCTGTCTACAGGCAATTAGGCAAATCCCAAACAGATTTTTCTACAATGCTGCTCTCACAGTGGCTGTTAAATAGTTTTACAAATATTTTTATTTCTATATCGTGAGTATATAAAATACCATATTTTTCTCCTTCTTTTACAGTTTTTTATTTTTAATAAGTATTACATTACCGGGGCCTGCATGTTGTGTTGGAGTTGATTATGTTGGTGCTCTGTTCAGAATTGTTTTCAGCTACCTACTGAGAAATTGGCAATTTTTGCACTATTTCACCCTGTGAGTTTCGTCAAATATTTGTCTGATTTAATGTAAAGGTGGAAAAAGGGCACATTTTACACCAAGGAAATGAATACAGCATTAGAAATATCTCTCATCACTGTATGTGACTAGAAAGCAAAGATGAATACACACACTTTTTTTTTTATTTGATCACAGAGCAAGATTTTAAATGCTATTAGTAATGAAAGATCCATGGCAGTAAGAGTCACTGTACTGCCAGTAAGCCCACTGAGCCAGTGTACAGAACATCTCAGAAAAGGCCCAAGGCTTAGATGTATATCTCTATGTTCTTGTATTCCCAACAAGCAGTGAATAATACATTAGTTTTGCTTCAAGCATCCTATTTTGAATATGCTTTAGCCAGAATTATTATCTTTCATGTAGTGTATCTTGTTAATGGAGGTCATGCTCTGCGCCCATCTAGTGCTGTCTCCAGAAGTGCCCTGGAACAGTACACACGAAGGTTTTACTAGAAATTCTCATTGTTGGTTGTCACCACGAGGTCCCCCGAGATGTCCAAATTCCAAGTACTCCCGATCCAGCTGGAGTCACTGACAATGTCCCTACAAACACCACGTGTCTTTGGCTCAGGCCCAAAATATTTACAAAGCAGGAGGAGGGAAACTTAAATTGCAATTATCTGGAAGGACTCCTAATTTCTGTCCTCATACTGCTCTGAGGAGATCAGCCCTTAGATCATCTGCCCCTTTGCCCAGGCACTCTGAGCTGTGTGCTGAGCTGCGCTGGGAACATCTGAAACCATGTAAAAACAAGTAAATCCCTGGGACTGGCCTTCACTTGGCCAAGATGAGGAGAACCTGAAGAGAGCCTTTCTTAAACTTTTAGGTCTTGATGAGAGCCACCAGTGATCCAGTGCTGATAGTGGCCCTAGTCATTTGCTGAAACTTGTGTGAAAAAGGGGTTGCACAGCTGAGTCCTGGGGTGAGACGCAGGAGCTGTGAGTGGGATGAAACTCACTCAGCTGTGAGGCTGTACCGCTCTCCCTTTTGGCAGCCGTGGTAGTCTAAAAAGAGAATTAGCTTGCAATGCGTTATAAAGAGAGCATTATTTAAGACAAATGGTATCATTTGCAAAGGAGTAGGCGTTTACACACACAGATGTGTACACACACACACATGCACATCCCTCAGTTAAGTTTCCACAGCTACCCTTAGTGCAAGGCAGCCAGCTGTTAAATCCAAAATAGCAATGAGTGCACATCATACGCCCTCTGTATTACCATTTGAAAGGGACAGTTCCTTGGGAGGATGGGAATTTGACAGGATATGAATATGTCTGAGACTCTTATTAGGCACTAATTCAGCAGGACTGGCTGAATGAGATGAAGAAGCAATGAGGAGGAGAGAATCTCTTCAAATTTGAGCTGATTGGTAATTTTGATGAAAGCCCTTTAGTTTCATTCAGTGACTGTTAATTACCTCTGGAAATTAACATTTATTTTTCTCTTCAGGAAATGTTGTTCGCCTGCCAATATAGAAAGATTAATTAAATTCTTCCATGGATGAAGGTGAAAGTAGGGTCCTTGTGGTCAGTGCACGTTTTGGCTGTGGATGCAGGGATATCATGGGAAATTCCCTTTTGAAAAGAGCAGTCCAGCTCTCTCCTCTTGTGTTTTCACAGGAAAGTAAGTGTGTCCTTGTCCTTCTGGGATAAGGTTGGCTTGTAGCTGCTTTCAACAGGAAAGTGTGGATGTGGAAGAGTTGTGATAGAGGGGAGGGGAATGACTAGCATTAAACAGCTTCAAAGTAAATTAGGGGAAGCCTCTTGCACCACTCAAGGAGAAATAATTAATAATTTTGGACAAAGGTATCTCTGTTTAAATCTAAGGGAAACCCTCAGCTTAGACCCATCTATACAGAGTAACACAAAATTTAATTGGTTCAAAAAAGCAATAACTTGAACCTCACATCCATAAGCTATGCCAGCTTCTCCTACCAGTTCTCTTTTATTTGATCTTGGCTCAGCCTCAAAAGCTGCTTTTGTCAGCACTAATGATGGTCCTTCCACTGCTGAAGAGTTTATTGCCAATATCCACTATTATGCCATTCACTCCTGCTGTGCGGAATTAAAAAAAAGGAAAGAGAGAATAAGGAAATGTCCCAGGGAAACTCCTGTGCAGGGATGGTACAGGCTTTTGATTGAGTTCTTGATTTAAAGCTGTTAAACAAATATCTGAGCATACTTGCTAGAAATCAGACAACAACATCAAAGGAAAGGAATGCTCTGTTTCTCAATATATTTTCTTCTGATGGGAATACCTCACATTAAGTTTTAATAATAGATTAAATGGATGGAAAGTCACTTGGAAGCCCAATGGGCAGACAGATTTCAGGCTGCCTCCGTCAGGATTGCAGGGAGGAAACGAGGCAGCAGAGAAGAAGCCTAGAGTCAGGAAGGAGGCAGACAGGTCAAATAGACAGGCTCTCCAGAAGCAGCCTGGCTGAGAACAAACAAGCAGCTGCAATCAATTGAAGCCAGCAGGGCAGCCAGCTCCAGAGCTTGCTCCTGATTTGCAGCACAGGCCAAGCAGCCCCACAGGGAGCTGCTCCTGTGCTCCCACCCTCCATGCAGCACTGGGGTGGCAAGCTGGCATGACCAAGCGATGTTGCCAGGACTGTGACAGTCCCAGTCGGCTGGGAGAAGGATGTTAGTCTCCATGCCAGCCTTCCCACCTGCAAAAGCTGTCTGCCCCACCCCTCCATCCTTCTGCAAGGTTCATCTGGGTGCTGGACTACAGACCTCAGAAAGGGGCTGTCCAGGAAAATCAAGAGTTTTGATCCTGGTCTCAGGGGGAACTATTCTTCATGCATTTGCCAGGATCAGCAACAGGCCAATGCAGCAATGAAAAATGCAACCCTCTCTGACCTGACTTGCTTTGATCAGAGGGAATCCTGCTTGACAGAAGCATGGGATAACATCCTGTAGGTTTATTCAGCAGCAACATTGAAGGATTGAAGGGTTACGCTTTGAAGACTCTGTCATGGGTGAAAGACAAGTCTATTTTGACTCTTGACTGTTCCTTATACAAAGTGAAGAGGAAATAATACTTGGTCCACTGGCAAATGTCACATTGGTTACAGATTTTACCTCTGGTCTACTTTACAGTGTGTTTTGAGATCAATATGGGAAGGCACAGCAGGAACCAGTATTTGTTACATTTTGCATGAGCTATAATGTTAGAGGTTTCTGCCAGCCAATGGCAGCATCTTTTGGGTGTGATAATTCTGGAGATTAGTAACTTAGAATCTGTTCAACTGAATCCATGCTAGGGAAAAGCATTGCAAATTATGAAGACAGGCAGCAAGAAGCAAGTAAAAGTGATATAAACCGAGAAGATGGGATGGAAAGGAGTAGGAGTCTCACATAGGACACCTCTGTTCGGTGGCCAGTCTGGAAAAACAAAGAAAAAGAAGAGATTCTTCTATACAGTCTAGCCAGCCTAGATCCCTTTTTATAACTTTTAAATAATGTCACACGTGGAACAAATATATAATTTTCAAAGAAAAACATGGAAAGTCTCAGTTATGTTCTTATGAATGCTTTCTATTTATTTCCCAGCTAAATCTGTTTACCAAGCTGGACTCAACTCTGCAAGTTACTTCTTCAAAACTACATATTTTGACAAACTTCTTGTTTGCCAAAAACATTCTCACAGCTTTATTAAAAAAAAAACCCTCAAAAAGCAAAACAAAACAAACAACTAAAATTCAATGGATTGGAAAGAATCCAGTAGGCTTTTGTTCAGCCTTGTAAAGCAGCAAGTAAACATTTTCTGCGTGCTTTAGAAGAGCATATGATGCCTCAGTCCTCCACAGTCTCTGTGTAGAAGAAGGGAGCTAAGCACATGAATAACTAGTTAGATTTGTTTCATCTTTAGTTAGGAAGGTAAGCTAGATCTGCTTCAGCCTCTGGCACTGACATTAACCTGCCACGATTATAGGCACAAAACGTTTTTCCTCTTCTATGGCACACAAATCCAAGTGTTCCAAAGGACATTAAAAGGTAAGTAAATGACTTCAGGAACAAAAGAAATGAATGCTCATAAGTGAAACAGAGAAAACTGAGGCTACATGAAATAATCCTTTCCTATTTGAACTTGCTTTTAGCTCATCTGCCTTCAACTAATCATGTTATAGCAAATAGAAACATAGAGGTGCTGTGATAAGAGCTCTCATGGCAAATGTGTTTTTCAGGCTGATGAAGCTAAAAAGCAGTGTTTGACATCTAATGGCAAACAAAACAGAAAACATCTATTAGATATGTTAGATAAGCAGTGTATCCAGTTCCTAAAAAATACTGTCTTGAATGCTGTCTTCTGAGACAAAAAGATACAGTGATACACACATATATACATAGGATGGAAAGAAAGATATATACATAGGTTTATGCGTAAGCCAATGAATAAATGGCTCAGAACTGAGTCAGAGAAGCACATGCACATGTGCTTCTTGCTGCAACTTTCCTCTTCCTGTCCAGAAGTGTTCACAATATTATTTGCCTGCTACTTTTGCAATATTACCTGTTCATCTTAAAACAGCCACCATACTCTCTTCCTACAAAGCTCTGGGAGTGTTGACTCTCTCTGGCTGTTGGGATTTTGTGACAGCTCCTACAAGAGCAGCCAGGGCATGACGGATATTCGGAGCCTGGCAGCCTGTGTCACTGTGATTCCATGAGACATTATTTTATGATGCAAACACATCCTGACCTCCAGAGCGCTCAATATATCAAATGTGTAATGTATGCAGAAACAATCCCAGTAAGGAAGGAGGTAAATAAATTTGTTATGATTTTAATGATATGCATTTTAAATGTCACTTTTGCTGAGCAGTTAGGGTCTGAAGAGAGTGACCTTTGCACAGTGCTCAGATTGTCCTGAGGCATGGTACTCCTCCATGCATTTATTACTGCCTTGTGTGATGAAGTGTAGGTGGTACGATATAAGTCCATGATTTGTGGAAGGGCCTTTTCTGGCCAAGACACACAATAGAAGCAAGGTGGTGCAAACTTTCTGCCACAGTAATGCTGTGTGAGAAGCAAGAGATATTATTTACTGGAATGCACTGCACACGTGTGCCCTTCAACAGATGCATGCACAGATGTGCACCGGGGCATCTCTGTTGGAAGTACCTCAAAGGACAAAGGGGACCAAATGCCTACCTAAGGTCTGGCATTCTGCCCTTCCCCTTGCTTCCCAGGTGAGCAGCATGGTCTCTGGCCAAGCCAGGGGAAATGGGCCAGGTTGTCTATCCAGGCATGGGAACAACATCTTTTTCTTACTCATGCATACAGCATATAATCTATTATCTGGTGTACCCACCCTCTGAATTGTGCTTAAGATACTTTATCTATTTACTCAAACCAAGAAGAGAGGTCTAAGGCTATAAAGTATTAGCTTTACAGCTGAGGCTGAGGCTGCAAAATACAATTGCAAGTAGGAAATATTAAAATACAGGACTGTTTTGCCAAGGAACATTACAATGATGTAGTAATGGGCAAGGTCTATCTTCCAACTGTGCCTTTGTGAGCGCTGCCATAAGTACTGGACATTGTGTGGCATCTGTTAGTTCAAAAACAGTGTGATGCATCACCAGAATAAGCAGCAGCTTATACAGAGCTGTTTTTCTCTCTCTTCAATATTTTTCCTTCAGTTCTTGTAAGAAGTTGGTGTTTATAAAAGCTGTACCTCTCACAGACACTGCCAGAGTTGCCTACTGGTCCGATAGGAGTGGGAAAGGGTGGCAAGAGGACCGATGGTTCAGCTTCATCAAGGAAGTGCCTCTCCAAACTGGAAGGCCAATAATAGCAAGGGATTTTCAGAAAACCTCCATATCTAATCCATTCATGGTTTTATTGCTAGCAAGGCTGTCAAGCATTGGGCAGATGGCTAATATTTTCTTTCACTATCAGGATTGGATTCAGACCAATGATGTAAATATAAACAGCTCTGGCTTTCGGTCACTAAAGCCTCCTGCCATCAGCCCTCCCAGAGATACATTATTTAAATGAACTAGGGAAGTGGGTATCACTGAGTAAAACAAACCAATTTGCCCCACAAACTGGAGAACTGATCTTTTGAACCGAGTATTCAATTTTGTTGTCACTAGCTCACATCCAAGGGGATTCAGTTCCATGTTTACTACATGCCTGGTGCTCAGTAGCTTTGCAGGGCAGGAGAGGTGTTGGACTATTTAGGAGAGTGCGTGTCTTAGGCCATCTGGCATGTTTGAGCCACATATGGAGCTTCTGCAACATTGAAATGTTGAACAATTGGAGCCCAGACCTGGTGATCTGTCCAAGTCTATCTGGATTGCCATGGTGTGAGTCCATCTCTGGGGCTGATTCCAGTGCATCCAGAGAAAATTCAAATAATTGATTAACAGCTGAATAGTGCTTTGTGCCACTTCTTTCCAACGTGCCACAGCAATGTGATTTGCTGCCATCAGTTCTGCAGTGTCCCTCCATTCTCAGGCTCCGATACATCCTGTGTGCTACCAGCCAGCATTAGAGCCTGGTACAGCCCACGTAAGGATACGAGTATGGAGGTGCCTATCACTACTTCCCCATGAAGAACAGTCACTCATGGGACACTGTAATTCATGTCCTTCTTACCTGTCCTGCCCACATGGTGTTAGGAGGAGAGGGACTGGTCTTACCACTGGCACAAACCCATGAGGGAGAAGCACTCATGACTACACACCAGCTGAGCACCTGGTTCTTGAGGGACAACAGCCCCTGCCATAATCCCACCCTGGACACAGAGTATTTCCAATGCATATCCACCCTCCTGCCTCAAAGCATGTTCCTCCACATCCTTGCAACTGCTCTTTCCCGAGCAGCAGCAGCAGCATCAAGCTTGATCTGTTTCAGTTTGCCCTTCTTACGGCAGGGCATGTGCCATTGGGGTACACAAGGCATTGGGAGACCATGTCAGGAATCCTGCTCTGTATATTTTCCCAGTCGCAGAGTAGAAAAGGGGAATATAACAGAGTAGATGATGAATGCTTCAAGCCCCAAAATCAGTACTTGAAAAACCTTAGTCTGGAAAATCTGTTCCAGAATGGAGAGACCTCATGGTACCTTCATTCCCAGCTGGTAGGGAGACTTTAAATCAGAGAATTATATAGCATTAATTGGAGAAATAGCTCCTCGAATCTGCAGCAGCATGTTTCACCTCTGGAACATTTGTAGGTAGCAGCAGTCCTATATAGCATTGGAGAAGTATTTCATTTTCCTGTCTTTCAACAGCATTTTCCCTTGCTTGTTTACAAAGTCACATGTCTCAGATCCTTCCTTTTGGATTTGCTGGTTGGTTTGCTATACCAAATGGAAGTGCATAGGGATGGAACAGTGTTGGCATTATTCTGGCTCTTACTACATCTTGAAGCCACTGTGCACCTGTTGTAGAGCAGTGGCTTCAGACAGGGAGTGAAAAAACTTCTACAGAATTCTGTATCATGCATTAAAAATTATTCTCAAATATTATCATGGAGTAATTTAATGCTGCCATAGACAAACTGTATTTCAGTGGTCACTGAAAAGAGAAACGAATAGTTCATATGGTGTAAATGAGCAGGGAGACTGCTAAAAAAGGAAGTATGCAAATTATATAGAGAGATATTCAATACTCTCATTTAAAATATTGAGTATGGAAAGGGAGTCTAGTCTGGGGGGTGTGTGTGTGAAAATCTCATGCAGTTCGACAAGGATATCCATGTTTTACATTTACAGTGTTCCACGGAATATCTGGAATTCAGCCTGTGCTGCCTTTCTGAGGTAAAATAAATAGAGGTAAGATGAATGGAGTGAATACAATTAAACAAGGTTAACTTGTATCCAGACTTCTGAGAGCCTGGTATTTGCTTTGTTTTTTAGTCAGAAATTTCTAAAAGCATAGGCTTTTTTAATTAAAAAAGAAAGCCAGACAGAGAATCCTTCTTCCCCCCCCCGGTGATTTTTCTCAACCACTTGCGCTTTCTCTGTGCTGCTGGAGTAGCTGGGAGACAATTGGAGGTTATTTTTAGACTGACTCACTCTGTAAAGCTGACATTTGTAGGTTAGGCGTACCAGTTGCCGACTGCTTCTTCTTCTGCATCTTCCTTAAATATTCCCCTTCTAAACAGTCGGACATCCTCCTCCTCCTTCCCCAGTCTTTCCCTATAAGTATCAAAGTACTAAACCCACGTTCTGTCTGTCAACATTTTCTGTCGAGCTGAGTTAAATGCATCATGTAGGAGGCACAGTCAGCTCATGTCCTCTAATGCAGCTGGAAAAACACAACACAATGCAGTGCTTCTGCACCTCAAATCTGTTCCTAATTGAGCACTATGTGCTGAAACTCCCTTTAAAGCACAGAGGAGGACCAGCATTTGGGCCATGCTGCAGGGTTGGATTCACATACAGGGGGTCTCCATAAGGCCCACATCAGCACATCTTCTCTGCTTGCCATCCTCTCAAAAGGAATTTGGCTGCCCACAGCCTGTGTCCCCAGAGAAGGGGATGCCCAGGAGCACCATGCAACGTTGCTTGCATTTCTAGCGCTTGCCTTTTGATGTCTTTGTCTACTGAAGGTGGAGAAAATGAGCTCTGTTTAAAAGTAAAGTTGCTGGTGTGTCCTGCCTCTGGGAAATTACCTGAACATGGGCGTGCAGGCAGTCCTGGTGAGTGCCATTGCAAAAGAGGGAGGAACATATGGCATGCCATGGGCAGCAGCCCATGGGAGCTGGGGTGCAAATCCCTGGGATGGACTCTCACTGGTTCAAGAAGCTGGAGATGCCCTGGTGTGTAAGAGACTCCACACTGCAGTTATTCACTGCTCTTAAGCCACAGCATTTAGCAGGATAGTGAATTTAAATCACTGAGCTTTCAACTCTGAACTCTTTCAATCTGCTGGAGTTTATGGAAACACAAAGACTTTCTAAGCCCAGGGAGGAAAGATGGTTGGTAAAATTGGGATTCAACAGCAGATTAGATTATGAAACTACTGTTAACCTATTCTACATTATAATCTCAAATCCTTCTAATATATTTAGCATGCGGCAGTACAAACATTATTTTCCACTTAAATTAAGGCTGAACAGAAATCCTTTTTCCAGTCAACCTCTTTCTTTCTCTGATGCTTTTTTTTTTAAATGAAAATCTTCATGCAAATGGCAGTTTAAATAAATCCAGGCAGATAATCTTTCAGGACAAAATCCTTTTTTTTTTTCAGTAGAGACAACATGTGGGCCTCATGCCAGGTAAAATCTAGTGTGCAGTCTAGTGAAATCCATCCTTAGCCATCCTGTGAAGTCAGAGCTCTGCTGTTCTGCTCTTACTGGGGTTCATGAGCACCATAGACAATGCTCATGCCAAGTTACCAGGACCATATCACCCTTTACTGCCCTGATAACACATATTCTCACCACGGTCCATTCAGGCAAACCCTGAAATCTGCTTCCAGAGAGCTGGTTGGGGGCAGACAAAACACATTGCTGCTGGATCTGCACGTCCTTCCATGTAATCCAGCTGCATGAGGTGCTTTACCAGAAACAAGTTTTTTTCTCGGCTAACTAAAGAGGGAAGCTGGAGCATTACCCAAGCTATGGCAACTGGAGGAAGGGCTGCTGGGAGACCAGAACAGTTCAGGCAAAGACATCACTGAGGTTTAAGTAGCCTTTGGAGGCAGGCATAGCTGAGTGGGGTGACCACATAGAGGAAGAGACAACCTAAAGCAAAACAAAAACACGTCACCGGGTTCTTCTTTTCTTAGCTCTGTACCTTCTCCTGAAATGACGTCAAGTGAAAATGTTATTAGACTCTCTCTGTTTTAATGAGATTCAAAAGCTCCTGCAATGAAGTGCTCATGGTTGACACAGGAGAGCACACTGTGAGGGAAGCAGTGCATCACCCAGGTCGGTCAGTGTGTCTTGGTTCATGCTTGTAGAAGCCCAAAGTTGTTGTAGCTCTGTCATTTTGGAAATATTCTGTCTCAGCAAGCACTGTCTCAGCTTCAGCACTGTGCTGAAGCCTGGGAGCATCTCCTGCTCTTGTGAGCACTGGAGGGGAAACCTGAGCCCAGTGGTGGGAGTAGTGCTGTCTCTGTTCATTTCTCCAGCAGGAAGCAGGGTTGTGCCTGTATTTAATAAATGTACACCTGTTCTTTTATTTCCCAGAAGTGTTCCCAGTGGCACTAGAGACCCTATGAGAGCACAAACCTCTCCCTACAGTAGTAAAATAATATCATTAAGGTTATGTTGGTAGGGTCCCTCTCACCCATCACTACCACCAGTTGCCCAGAAACAAACCTGAAAATTCAGATCCTAAAAGCAGCTAAATGAAAATCAAAAGCAGGAATTAAGAAGGAAGGAAATGTGTTAACTAGTTAATTAACTGATTGATGTTACTTTGTTGGTTCTTACCCTGCAGTCGGCACTGGTTCAGTGAAATGTGCTTTCAAGAGAAATGATGCTAATTAAGTACATGACTGAGTGGTCCAGGTAATAATTAGCAAGGGATAAAGTGACCATTTGTTAGGAATTTTTTTGTCAGGCCTGCAGATAATTTGTATTTTTGTTTGTCTGCCCAAACCTTGCGCTACCTAAAAAGATCTTCACTAAATGTAATGTCCAGATCCCCCCGGCTTAAAAAGCAGCAGAAATCCAAGATAGAACCAGCATTCATTTTCTATTATGCAAATACAACTTCACAGTATGACACATCTGTAAAGCTTCATTTGGTTCCCCCCGGCACAGTAAGCATCTGCAGCTTTAATGTCTTTGATATACTGTTTTTGATTAGATTAAAGATGATATTTATAGTAATTTCAGTAATGTCATTAGCTGTCACTGGAGTATCCTCCAACGTTTTGTTTCCTCCATATGTTTTGCAGAAGGGATAATGAAATTTGACTGTCCTGCAGCTTGTGTATAATAGCCTTGTTGGGAGCAGGGTTCCATGGGATCAGGCACTACTCTTCAAGTGAAAACGGTGGTGATCTGGTGGGCTCTGTAAGCTGTGTATGACAATCCTGCCCTCTGCCTCCACCGTGTCCTTCCTTCTCCATCCCTCCAGAGAGGCGTTCCTCTTCCCTGCTGGCTGGCTGAAAATGTGCTACTTGTCTGTGGGGTCGGGTCAGGAGGGACAGATGGAAGGATGGATAGATGGGAGAGTAAGTCTTGAAGAGTGACTACAGACCCCCATTATATTTAGCAGAGAGGAAAATCCTGGGCAATATGATGACAAGCAATAAATAACTTCAGTTTAAGAGTTTAAACAAAGGTGGGGAATTATTTATAGAAGGACAGCGAGTGTTGGCCAAAGGTCAGGGAAAAGAAAACAGTTCCGACTTTTTTTGGCATGGGGGAAGTAACTGGTATGTAGCACAGTTGCCAGGACCAGAAGGGCTGAGGCACATGTCTGTGTCCATGCAAGATGAGAAAGACCATGGGCTGGGTTACATGGTGACAGTCCTGAGAGTGGGAGAGGGAAGCTGGACACACAACCAAGAGATTTTCTCTTCTATTTCTGATCCTGAGTCTCATTCTGCAAAGCACAGATGCAGCTCTCCAAAGACACTCCCGCATAGCTCTGTGTAGTCATTTGTGGGAATAAACACTCCAATTTTGGTATTGTTCTAGCTTCACTTTCTTAAAGTCCCAAATATACATGTTACTTGAAAGAGCAATGCACTGGCATTTATGGTGGGCAGTGGGCACACTGGAGTTAAACTATTATTGCAGAATTCAGTGTATAAATATTAGCTCCCCAGGAGGTGATGAGTGAAAGTATATGTGCGAGTGACTTTGTTTAAGTAAAAGAGGATTGCCTGACTTTGCATTAATCTTTAAGATTAATTTTGCTGAAAGAAAAAAAAAAACCTTCAGAAATATATCCCAAAAGCATTTAGAGGGATGGGGAAAAAAAACCAAATAACCAAACATGAAAAATGTATGGATAATTTGGGTTATTGCACTTAAAGTAGCATTCCCAAGTTGTGCATGCTGAAGATCTGACTCACTGTAACACGGCTGTAAGCAGAGGGGATCCAGCCCCAATGGGGAGGGCTGTGGAGAAAGTGAGGGAGAGAGGTCTCACTGGCCTCTGGAGCATCCCTGTGCCAGGTGCTGGGAGCAGCAGGGGTACATACAGTCCAATGGCCTTCCCTGGTGGGGTTAGAGGTGGTGGAGATGTCAGGCTGACAGCAGGCATGGTGGATCTGGGCATGGCTCCCTGAACCTTTCCAGAGGAGTGTCACCTTGATCAGTTCAGCACCAAAAAAAGAGAGAACTTGCTGTGCCCCACAGTTTAAGGTGAGTTTTGCCCCTAACATGAACAGATGAAGTCACTGCTGGTTTAAATGGACATGGCATGAGCACATCACAAGGCGATACCAACCACAGTGGTGGATCCAACTCGTGTATTCAGCCACTGTGCTGCTCTGAGCTAAGAGCAATACTCTGGCCACAATTGCCTTTGTTTGGTCCTTTTTATCCAAGGAAGAGAAGCTTGCCAGGTAACTGTAACATAGGTTCTTCAAGCCAATTGACTTTCTCTGGCTCCTGCTAGATTAAGCTGAGAGCAAATGATCATCTCATTGGTCTAATCACAGGTAGTAAGTCGTTTCAAGCAGCAGTTCCCTTGGGAACAGCATATATTTTGCAATCAAACTGTATTTCACCACTAGATCATTATACAAAGGTAAATAGGGCAACCAGCCTCTTTTTTTTCCAAATGTATTTTGCATTTATGACAATGAAAATGTCATTTGAAAATGCAAAATTGAAATCTTGCTTGAAAACTGTCAAATATGGTTGTTTACATTTCTGAAAATTAATCTTTCCTTACAAATTCTGGTTCAAAATATATGCAAATCATGTTTATATTTTTTCATATGTAGTCATAGGCATATGAAATATATTAATATCAGTATATTTGAAGATACACTCATATTTTGCATATAGCCACTACATTAACTTAGTGAATATTTTCATGTATCAGCAAAGTCAATTTGTAGGACTTACAGTAACCCATCTGTTTCTCTAAGATGTGTGTCTGTCTGTCTGCTTTGCTTCTGGCTTCCCCCTTTGCACCCATTCTTTTAATTCTCCCAGGCCCTTTCCACTCCTTCTTTTATTCATTTTTACCACTGAAACCCCCATCTCTGGTTCATTCAGGTCTGGTTTAGACTAGTTCAGAAGTTCATTTCACTGGCTCCCACACCTCTACCCTGAGCAAGTGCCTTTCTTCAGCAGCTGAGCCTGGGCAATGTGGGGCTTTCAGCCCAACACAGCTCAGAAAATGTGCCCACCTCTCATCAGCCAATAGCTACCTCACATCCTCCTGCATTCCCACCACAGAGGGATACCATGAGCTCTTCACACTGAACATCAGGAGTTTGAAAGGAGAAATGTAGATTGTTTTCAGACCCTTCAGTTCTCCATCCTGATTAACGTCTCATATGGAAGGAGTTTATGTAAAGCTGATGTTCACAGGCTCGGCATTATGCAATATCATTCTCCGCTAAACAATTCTTGTCAACACCTATAGTCTGTTTCTTTGTTGGACTCTTGGTGAAAATTGTTGGAACTCATGTTTTAATGTTCCCTCTTCCATTATTTATAATATACTGAGTTACAAGTGACAACTAACCAAAACAGCTCTTGGTAGATATTTAATTTTCTGTATATTTTGAGCATGAAGTTTTCTCTTTTTAAAGCAGAGGATGCTTAGCCTAACAATCTTAAAATGTAATTAAAACATAAAATAAGAACATTTTATAGCTGTCCTCCAGATGTTCTAAAGATTTCCTGTAGGATAAAAAAGATGTAATCTGTTTCTGAAGTCCTCACAGCTTTCTGCAAAGTTCACTCTCTCGAGGTGCTAGAATTTACTGTCTGCCAAAGACAGACTTTTTTGGGAAGAATAAGATGATCCTTTTAACCTTCTCTCTTACAGCCAACAGAGGTTATGAGCCAGTGTCCCAGCCATACAAGATGTTCCCAGTCACATAAGCTTTGCCTGCTATCAGCCACCCTCATCTTCTCACCCCACCATGCTCCTCATCAGCTTGTGTCATGGGCTGGTTTATGACTGTCCCTTCAGCAAGGATACCCCAAGTTCCTCCAGCCTGTTGGGTAGCCTGTGGTGCATGAGTAATACCCAGCTTGAACTCCTGGCAGAGCCCTGTCACCCACCATCCATATCCCACTTCAACTAGACCAGATGGCTCAGAGCCCCATCCCACCTGGCCTTGAGCTCTTCCAGGGAATGGTCATCAACAGCTTCTCTGGGCAACCTGTGCCAGTGCCTCAGTGCTCCCAAAGAGCAGCAGAGGACTTTTATAGCCCATGAATCATAGCGAGAAAAACTGCCATGGCCAGTCTCAATCCCAGCTTGTGCACACTCTCATTATCTCTACCAGAGCTCATCAAGAACCAGGATTTTGCCATTCAGGAATTTGCAGGTGCAGGGGGAGGGAGCAGTCCTGAGCCTTAGCAGAGAGAGCTGCATCCCGCACTGCCCCAAAAAGTCCAGCACCCCTCCAAAATAAATTGCAGAGTTGCTAAGACATCATGTTTTGGTGTGTTTAATTACCTTTTTGTTTTCCCTCACACACCAAAGGATATCTGTATATGAAAATGGTAGAAAATATCAAAATTACCTTAGCTGAAATTGAGTGGAGATGGAAGATTACAATATTTTCTCATCTGCCAACACTGGTAGCAACACTACCCCACAGAATATTTAGCTGAAACTACATTTTGCCAGAGAACTATTTGGTCTAAAGAGCATTTTGCACATTTTCCGTCAGCTGTTGGTTTAGGTCTGCTTTTTTATCTGAGTCCTGAAGAGCATGTATGTGTTTGGGATTATAATAATTTTGGGATGAGCTCCTCATCTGCATGATGCAGCTGGCAAACGAGCAACTCAATTTGCACCTCGTGGTCTATACACGATGCCAGTGTCAGGCCTGTCAGGATGTGTTCGGTGTGGACTGAGCCCCCCCTTCCCCCGCCTCCAAGCCCATTGCAGAACATCCTCTCCAAATCCCCCGCCCTGCAAAAGCTCCGGGGACCTCCAGGCTTCCCTGGTAATCTCCGGATCATCCGAAATCGCCCTTCGAGGGGAGGAGAGAGGGGGCTGCACTGCAGGAAGCCGCTGGTGCCCGCGCAGGCTTTGGCTCATTCCAGAGTTAACCTCTCTGCTTGGGCATCCTCATCTGCAGATCGAGGAATAACAACACACTTCAGAGGGGCGGCGGGGTAAGGATTAACCGCGATGCCACTTTGAAGCGCTATATACGTGCCAAATGTTATAATCACCCTAAATGCGAGGCTGGGATAATCCATGTATTTTGGCAGCCCCGGAATCCTATTTTACTTCATCTGTTTTAATTAATAAATTTAATTTCGCATTATTAGGGAACACAAGGATAAAAAATAGAGCCTGCATATGCTTTATTACAAATTATTGTTATCAGCTGCCCCGCAGGACTCCAGTCAGCACTAAATATGAACAATGGTTAAATTACAGGGGTCAGGGAATGAGCACAATCAAAATGCAAACACTTTTCTTCTACGTGAGATGGGCAGGGAAAAAAAAAAGAGGAAGAATCCTTGGAACCTCCTTGGAGCCACTAGGACTGCGGAGAAGCATACCAAGTAAACTGTAAAACTGATTACTGGGCTCAAAAAGGCTAACATGCAATTTGTGTTCTTTTTATGTAGATTAAATGCATTCACTGCAGCTCATAGAGCTTAGATACTCAGCAGGGATTCAGAGGGCTGGGTATCAGTCAACCACAGCCAGCCACTAAACCACAGGGCAAAATCTGCTATTGTACATTAGAATAGTCACTTAATCTATCTTAATGGGTGAAACCCCCATGGGACAAATGCATATTAAAATCAGAAAGTTAGTTGTAATATTTGAGGAAAGTGGTAATTTTTTTTTTTTTGAGATAACACTGTAAAACATTATTAATGAGTCTGAAATCTTCTTGAACATCTTTATGTTTAGCTTTTGAAAATGTAACTACCCAGCAGCCCAGGTCTAAGGATTGGGAGGACACTTAAAGGCATGAGACATTCACCACAAGGCTGTGCCTTGAATAAACCAGGGAGAAATCAAGCAGGATTTCCTTTGGGTAGCTGCTGTCTGATGGGTTTCTGTTGAGAACATAGAACAGGCCAAATATGAAAAGCTGTGGACACGGCAACCAGAATATGGGTCCTGGTAACAGGGTGGAGCCACCTTTTGGAAAATAACCTCAATATAGGTAATTTGTTAATTTTTTTTTTTTTTTTCATTTAGCAAGAGCTACTGCAGGGCTTTTCTCCATCTACAGCAGAGCAGAGAAAGCTCAACCTTCTGCCTGCCTTCTTTCATGAACTCTGGGTTTTTGGAAACTGAAAAAAATAACACAACCTAATCCATTGCTTGAAGATATTCCTATTTATTTTGCTTGTGTCTGGGCTCTCCTTGGCCCCTTCTAGCTTAGTTACCCCCTACAGAAGGGTTTCTCCCCCCGCTACTTATATCCTATTTAGAGTTAATTGGGACTGCCTGCCATCATGGCTCAGAAATAATTACTTTGCCATAATTAGTCTTAAATCAGGATTTTTACACCTGTTCTGAGGATGGCTGATCAAAACACTGGCATTCCCACATTTGGACCCTGAAATGGTGCTATAGACAAGAACCCCAACCTCCTCATATAGCACATGTGGGTACAGATGGACGAGGGATTACGCTGTTCCTGGGTGACTGCTCGAGGCCACTCAGCGATAGTCTGGGAGTGACCCTGGTTTCCCGGCGGCTGCGGCTCGCAGCTTCCCTAGAAGCAGGGCGTCCTCCGGCAGCTTCGTTTGGTGCTGGCTCCTCTGGGGAGAGCGAGCTCCGGGCTGATGTTGCGGGAGCAGGCAAGGACAAAGACCCGAGAAAAGGGCTCTGGTGTGATTTCCAGCTCTTTTATTTCCCGGGGAGAGGCAGCAGGGAAGGCAGGAGAGGGTCCGGGAGAGGTGGCACAAGGATCAGGGACAGCTGAAGGCTTCAGGGACCAGGCAGCCAGCACGGGGAAAGCAGGGAATTTACCGGGATACAAGCAGGGGAGAGTAACCAATTGGGGTACAGGGATTTACATGGAACCAATGGGAAACTGAACAGCCATGAAGCTTCCAGAATATAACCTTACATAGAACATGAGGTAATGCCTTAATTAACCAATAAAATGAAACATGTAAACAACGCTGGGGGTGAGCCAGAAAGCTCACCCTGACAGTGGAGTGTGGCTCAGACAGGGGCTGAGTCCACCAGTCTTAAGCCTGTGGGGCTGTGACTTGCAACACACACTGCCACAGAGGGAGGTTCTTTGACAGTCATCCATCAACATTATTTTGGAAAATCCTTGGTAAAAAACCTTCCTAAAGCCTACAATACCCATTTCACCTCATCTGGACATACGATGAAGTCTTCATCAGCTGCCTGTTTACCAGATACATGGTTGTTCTGTAGGAGAGCCATTCAGGCAGAAATTGTCTGATGGTAAACCTGTGCTCCAGAATTGCAGTGTGAGTTTCTAGTCTGTGCACTAGAAGTGACGCTGTGGGATTTGAGAGACACACTGGGAATTCATGTCACATGCTGACACATGCTGTTAATCAAACATTCAGAGTAGTCTCCAAAAATATATATTCCTGTTGGCAGGAATGAGGACCCTGGTCAGGGTGCAGCGCTTGACCATGCAGGAAACCTGGATGACCTTGAAAGCCAGATTAACAGAAAGCAAATGACATTCAATAGTATTGAATGTCAGGTCTTGCTTTCAGGGACAGGAGAAGCACTGCTGACGTAAGCTGGAGGCTCCTGTGTCAGAAACTGCACATAGCCAGACAAGCCTGGGAGGGCCCATGAGGCACAGGATGCCTGTGTGGCACTGGTATGAAGTGCTAATGCTCTTCCAAGCGCAGGGAGGAAAGGTGATTGCAGCAGAGCTGGGGAAATAGCAGTGCTGCTGTCCTGTGTGTAGGTGAGACATAGGCCAGGTGATGCTGTACAGTTCTGGTTACACCTTCCTATGGGGAATATTTGTACAGTTCTGGTTACACCTTCCTGTAGGGCATCTCTAGGCTAACTTCTGCATGATTTCTTCTATGACATTTATGTCTCAGACAGGAGTACACAGCACAAAAATCCGTTCTTTTCACTCAGCTCCCCTGCAGGTGTACACACACGCACACACACACACACATGTACTCACACACACATTTTTCAAGGCATCTCTAGGTGTGATACACGGACTAGGGACTGAAGCACGTCAGGTCACTTATGCTTTTTTGGATTAAGGATTTCTTCCTGCAGGTTTCAGACTTCTCCTGTGTGGTTCAGGCACCTGACACCAATAAGCTGATGCACAGGTCAGTGTGCTGGGGCATGTAGGGTGCCAGCCAGGATGGGTCAAGAGCAAGGGCAGATGCCAGCACAGGACAAGTCAGAACATACACAGTCCTACTGCAAGCAGGGAGTCTGGCTTCTGGCAGCAAAGGCACATGCTGCCTGCAGCGCTGGCACCTAACCAGATGGAACGGTGGGAGGAAATGGGGTCTGGCTTGCTGTGTTGGGAGGTGTGGAGGACTGAGTCCCCTTCATGCTCTGCAGCCAAGCAAACACTGCACTCCTGCCACTTTGCTGTGATTTGCATGGCAGATCAGAAGGACAAATTTCCCCTGGATGATTTATCATTCACACCTCAGCAAGTATATTTCATAAGGTAAAGAATTTTTCAGAGCCTCAGCAATCTCCCTTGCAAGTCTTAGCAAATGCAGGATGCCCAGGGTTCCTCCTGGGTCATGCTGGTTGGCCTTATCTTCACTCACTGTGCCTCTACACATCGGGTTGTCCTCCAGGACATGCAGAGTTGGCTGAGGTTGTCAGTTACTGGGATGATTTTTCTTGTGTCTGAGAGAGAGTTATTTTGCCATGCACTTTTCTGCTGGCTTAATTCTGTGTTTTCTTTAGGTGAAATACAAATGCAGCGCTGCCATAGTCCTTGTTTTCTGTGACAGTCTTTTGCCTGCATGCCATGTGAAAAGCAGGTTTCTGTTTTGATAATTACAGATTGCTTATAGACTGCATGACAGGGACTACATGTTTCTTTCATTCAGACTCCCCTGTTTTCAATATAACCTCACAATCCTTTTCACCTTTGGGCCTGAACCTTCCACAAGCAACGAGCAGGCCACTAAGAGTTGTGAAGTCTGATTTCCTCCTTGTTTCCATAAGCTCATCAAATTGCATACATCACATATTGACAGCATCTGTTTTGCCATTTAATTTTGTTCAATAGCTATATCACACATGGAGGTAAAGTATGAACATCTGCTTCAGTACAAGAGCTTCAAGACCAGTCAAAGTCATTGTTATAATTTCACCTTAGAAACCTGTAAAGTCTGCATCCTCCATTCTACTGGGAAATAGGCATTACTGTAGTTTATGTTTAACAACCCACTGCTTAACCCATTGCTGCACACCAGTGTGTCATGAAAACTATGCTGGGATTCTCAGACTACAATAACTTTTCTACCTATGATGTTGAAGAAGGGAAAGATCTGAAACTCGTAAAAGATTAGGTGGTTTTCAAAAGCAGCCATTTTGCAGGAGGTACTGAATTTTGAAGTCCATTTTTGGAAAAATAATAAAAGTGACCTTTCTATTACACCATTCAAATATTAAATATATTTTAAGTGAGGGATTTTCTTCTGCATATTAAATTTATCTTCCAGACATTGCTTCTTTTGGTACTGTAACTAGAAGATGAAATGATAAAAGACACTAAATTACACAGTCTGAGATATTCTGGCTAATGTCTCTATTTTAAAAGCCAATATACACAGGGGTATTTACAACTCTTGCCTGGAGAATGGCTTATCATCATTTTCTTTTATTAAAGATGTCTGAAGTATAACTCACCCCTCTCCAAGGACACAGAAGTCCCCAGCACTAAGGAAATCACATTGTTTCAGTTCTCTTTGATCCATAACAGGGAAGAAAACTCCAAATGCTCATCCTGGTGGAAGCCCAACCATCATGACTTCAGGTCACAGTCATCATCACGTTGTCATAGAATCATAGAATTGTGGAATCATTTAGCTTGGAAAATACGTTTAAGATCACCCAGTCCAACAGTTAACCCAGCACTGTCAAGTCCACCACTATATTATGACTGTAAGTGCTTCATCTACACGTCTTATAAATATCTCCTGGGATGGTCACTCACACATTTCCATGGGCAGCCTGTTCCAATGCTTGACAACCCTTTAACTAAAGAAATTTTTCCTACTGTCCAATCTAAACCTCCCCTGGTGTACCTTGAGGCCATTTCCTCTCATCCTATCCCTTGTTACCTGAGAGAAGAGGCCAGTCCCCACAGCTGGCTACAACCTCTTTTCAGGCAGCTGTAGAGAGTTACAAGGTCCACCCTAAGCCTCTTTTTATCCAGGCCAAACAATTGCAGATCCCTTAGCTGCTTCATATCAGACTTGTGTTCCAGACCCTTCACCAGCTTCGTTGTCCTTCTCTGGACTAGCTCCAACACTTCAGTGTCCTTCCTGTACTGAGGGGTCCAGAACTGGACAGAGGATTCGAGGTACAGCCTCACCAGTGCTGAGTACAGGGGAACAATCACTGCCCTAGTCCTGCTGGCCACTCTATTGCTGATAAAGGTCAGGATGTCATTGGCCTTCTTGACCACCTGGCTCATGTTCAGCTGGCTCCAGGTCCTTTTCCACTGGGTTTTCCAGCCACTCTGCCCCCAGCCTGTATTACTGCATGAGGTTGTGGCCCAAGTGCAGCACCCAGCACTTGGCCTTGTTGAACTTCATACAATTGACCTCAATCCACTGATCCAGCTTGTTCAGATCCTACCCAGTACACCCATCTGGGTCACAAGCAGCCAGTTTCTCCAGGAGAATTCTGTAGAAAACAGCGTCAAAGGCTCATCAACCTCTCTGTTGAATTACGCTCCATGCCTTGACTGTGATAGTTAAATGCCTTTTGGACAGTATTTAGATGCAACATACATAGAAATAATTGACAACAGCTTATATGCAGCATCACCTATAAAGGATGGTGTCAGGTCCAATAGGTTCCTGCACCATGTGATTTGCATTATAACACCTTCCTGCTTCTTGCAATTAATAGTGGTGCACACTTAAATTATGTGCTATTTATCTGTATTGCTACAAATGCACTGCTACCTAATTCTTCATGGTTGTTGCTAAATGACACATCCTGGCCTCTGAGACTTTCTGATACTGAGAGCAATGGGGTCTAATGCAGGAATGTGCTGGTTTGGGCTGGGGTAGAGTTAACCTCCTTCACAGTGACTGGTATGGGGCTGTGTTTTGGATCTGCTCTGAACACAGGGTTGATAACAGAGTGATGCTTTTGTTACTGCTCAGAGGGTTTAAACAATGCCAAGGCCTTTTCTGCTTTTCCTACTGCCACGGTGGCAAGGAAGTTGGGGGTGCATAGGACATTGGGAGGAGACGCAGCCAGGACAGGTGACCAAAGGGATATTCCAGACCATCTGACATCATGCTCAGTATATAAAGTTGCAGGAAGAAGGAGAAGGGGGTGGCATTTGGATTCATGGTGTTTGTCTTCCCAAATCATCTTTTGCATGTGGTGTGGAGATGGCTGAACACTTGCCATGAGAAGGTGAAGCAGTGCCTAAGTTCCTGGGTTTTCTTTACTTGTGTGTGCAGCTTTTGCTTTCCCTATTATACTGTCTTTATCTCAACCCACAAGTTTTCCAGCTTTTACCCTTCCCATTCTCTCCCAGATCCCATGGGTGGGGCTGTGAGCGAGCAGCTGTGTGGGCCTTGGCTGATGGCTAGGGTTAAACCATGACAAGGAGGTAAAAGAGTTCTTCGTAAGAGGACAAAAAAAATTGAAACAATTTGACTTCATATGAGTAAATTACATGGGATGTGCTACATTAATGTAAAGAAAATGTGTATTCACCAGATAATGGTGATGCTAAATCAATCAAACATAGAGAAAAATGAGCAACGTGGGCTTGGAAACTTAAAAGTACTGTGACAGCTTCTGTATCCTTTTGCTGGTAAAGGACACAAAAGGACTTGTCATGAATCCAGTTCTCCATGCCCACAGAAAACCATAAAACCCCTCTGAAATGAGCCAAAATTGTGTTTTCAAAAACAAAGGTCTCTCATACTTAAAGTCCTTTCTGGGAGCTCTTCCAGATCTAAATGGAGTGTCACTAGGAAACAGGAAAGCTCTCTTTCCCAGTGCCACAGCCCTTTCATTTCTCTCCCTGAAAGATTAAATTTGAACATTGCACAGTCTGATTCTCTGCTTTCCCATCTTGTGCCACGCTTGTGGTGAAAGGCTGCCATGTCCAAACAGCAGTTCTTTGCTCCCTGTTTGCATTTCTCTGCACGGCTGTAGGATGAAAGCCTTAGGTTCACAGTGAATAAAGTGTTGTGAATAAAGAATCTGGTAACTGATCCACCACTACATCTTGCTCATCTCACTACTGGCCATGTAGTGTTCTGTGGTAATTCTTGTGTGCATGAAGTAAAAAAATCTCTCTAACAGGTGACTGGGCTGGATTTTTTAAGTGATGGTGACCTTTCTGGTTTAGTTTTCTGTTTTTAAATGGTGACTGTTCAGAGGAATGTTAGAGTAAATCCTGAGAGATGGGATAAAAGTCAGAGGGCAGGGGAGGCTGTTGGGGCTGCAATACGAATTCATTTAGCACATTGCTCTGCAATTTATCACTGAGGTCTCACCTCCATATATGTGGTGTGTACCGCATGTTTAGGGACAGGGATGAAGCACAGTGGGGAAAAAGGCTTCCCTATTACTCTTATAGACAAGTCAGTTTTATAAACTAGGATTTATTTACTGCTGTCAGAGACACCTAAAAATGTTTTGACCCATAGATATTAATTGAAATAGGGGTAGGCAGCTGGAGTTGTGCCTTCCTCAGAATGACATCTGAAAGGGGTGGCCTGGTGGCAGCCTGCTTGGCCTCACTTCAGTGCCCAAATCCTGGCTTTTTCATGAAGCACCTACTGTTTTGCAATTAACAGCCAAAGCACAAAGTGGTATGTATGAGCAATGTTAACTGCAAGAAGACTTTGCAAAAAGATGGATATTTAACTGTTTGATTGCTGAGAGCTTGCCAGCAGAAAGTGGAGGGGCACAACATGCTGCCAGGTCACTTGCTCTGGTTCCATAATGGGAGCAGCAGAGGAATATGCTGTGCAAATTCCCAGTTGGTTCAGTGCCTCCAGCTAGAGGACCTGATAGCTTAGGCTGTGCAGGGCATCTTGCAGGTGGGCTCTGAAAAGACGAGCCCCCTCACCATGAGATCTGCACCTTGCAGGGTGCGAGGGGTGGGAAAAATCACCTTAGAGCTGGATTGGGAAAGTGGGGGAGCAGAAAAAGGAAGTGGGTCTGCAGAAAGCCGGAAGTCACAGCTTGTATGTGCCTAACCAGCCCCAGATGGGAGAGATTTGTAGGTATGGTGGCTAAGGAAAGTATTTAAGATAAATTTAAAGAAAAGGAAAAAAATAGGCTTTGCAAAATCTGAAGTGTTTTCCTATGCATGGGGGGGATGTGTGAAAGTGACTGCAGGGGAGACACATTCCAGGAGAAAAACACAGACCAAGGACAGAAGGAAGGAGCTGCAGAAGCTAAAAGACATTGAAGACAGAGCTCCATGCTTTGATATGATGAATGGCCACACAGTCTGCTCTGAACTGCACATGGCTGTAGTATTGAGGAGTGATGGCTGGCTAGCAGGTGGTCACTGGGGCAGTACCACCATCACCTTCCCTCCTTTTTCTTAAAATTCTGCTCTTAATAGAAAACAAACAAACAAACAAAAGTTTCCTCTTATCTTTAAAGCTTTGTTAAGATGCTGGCTCAGAATCAGAGGCTTTTACAGAACAAAACTTTGTCCCTCTGAACTCCATTTAATTTCCATTTCAATGGGAAATGCTGTTAATTCCTTCACTGAAAATTCAGAAGGAACTGCCGTTAGAAGAAGTTCCATTTTTCTGGATTACAGCATATGCTTAAATCCATCTGTTGCTATATTTATTACAGTTCCTTTTTTTCAACTTGCTTGAACTCTGAAAGGGGAAGGTCAACTGATACAACCTCATAAAATCCCAGTGCAAATGCAGGGACTGTCAGGAAATTTCATAAGTTTAGGATTTCTGGCATTTCAAAAAGAAAAATTGATTGTCCTTTTCCCATTTGCCTGGAACAGGTGAACGAAGATACTTCTGAAGCAATAATTTATTGTGTCTTTAGGGATTCAGTGAAGCATTTATGAATATAGCCCAAAGTCTCTTGACATTGGCTGCTTGATATGTTATCACATATTTTACACAGGAACTCGAAGAGCAAACTTGGCTTTCTGTACAAAGTCATAAACACTAGACAGCTCCACGCACAGTGAAATGGGCTACCAGGTGGTGCATCCAGGGAGGCTTTAAGCTCTTCTTTAAGCCCTCCCTGGTCCACAATGCTCTGGTGTGTTCCATCTATGGGATATGCACCTACACCTGGCCTTTCTGTGGGATGCTCCACTCAGCTCCATAGCAATGGATGCATGTAAGTGAGAGAGGAGATGGGGGCAGGCTGGGCACACCTGCATGACCTGAGAAGGGCAGCAGCACTCACAAGAGGCTGGAGGCATATCCCCAGTTCCATTCGGAAGACGTGTTCAATCATCGGTCAAAGGGAGGCTGCAGATTGATATCTGCAGCTGACAAGGCTCAGGAGGAAATTCCTTTAATTATGCTAGGAAGAGCACGATTAAAGGAGGTGAGAGGGGTAGGTGTGCAGGGTGAGGGACAGTAGGGGACTCATTTCTGTCACGTCTGGGAGCAATCCTACTGTGACACAGTAGTCTGTCTATCAGCCTTGCTTCTGTGAGGCTTTAATTATATAAGACAGTTAAGTAACTATAGCATTAAAGATTCCAGATTTTGGGGAAAGTGATTCTGGCACCTTGAGGCAATAAAGTGCTGGGTGTCTCGTGCAATGCAAATCAGTGTGATGCACTGTGCAGAATCAAGGTCAAACCTTAGCACACATATGTTGAACAAAACTGCTCTCTTTCTCCTTGCTGTGATGTTTACTTTTGACTGTGATGTGGACATGGAAGTGAAGATACACATAAGCATTTCTTACTAATGAAGTAGTTTAAGTTATTTGTATTTCAGAGAAGCCTAGGAATTTTGTCCCTTAGAGGCTGCAGGGAACCTCAGAACTTGCATCCTAAAATTTCCCTGCTTGTAATGCTAATGATGCCATTTAAAAACAAAATTACTTCAATCAGAGCACAGTCAGGTTCCAGAAGGCAGCACTGAAAGCCCAGTGATGAATGTCAGGTTGGTTCAGCAACATGTGCATGCCCATGTTGAACTGGTACAAGCCACCAGAAAATGTATGAAGCAAAGGCTGAACTGGCTCAATGGATGTGCTGGAAGAGTCCAGTATGAAACACAGATCAGTGTCTGAACTTCATCAGAGAGATCTTGCCTATCTAGCATATACAGGCTGGAAATCCTAGCCTGTGGTTATTCATAATCTGTAAGTATTTAAAATCCATAGTCCTAAGTAGTTTGCACCCAAGTGTAACATAAAAAACAGCAGCCATGTCCTCTGAATGAAATCTTTAAGCCCATGGAAAATCCCGCAAAAATGGGAGTGGGAGAAGGGAATAAAAAGCAAATGAGAAGATGACCAAGAGGGTCTTAAAAGAAAGTTTTGGGCCAATATTTTAGAAAGCCAAGGGAACAATGCAGGAGACATGAACTGGTTATCTTGGCATTGATCCCAGGCATAGTTCAGGGAAAAGGTGATTGGGGACTCTGTTCATAAAAAGAAATGGAAAGATGAGAGCATTAGTAATGCAAATCAACATCACTTTATGGAAAAAAGGTTTTGTGAAATGTACTTGATAGCATGTTTTTAGTAGTACCACAAGTCTGTAGGTTACAAAAGACGGTATTGCCATAAAGTACCTACATTTTTGTGTTTGAGGAAATAAGAGCACTAAAGAAAACCAATGCAGCTCCTATTCAAAGAATGAGTAATGTGAACAGAGAAACTGAAAAAACTTGGAAATAGGGAAGGATAATCCCACACAGTGTGGTTTTAGTGGAGTCCAATGGGTGCCTATTCTTGAACTAATGCTATTTTATATAGGTTTTATAACCTGGACAAAAAGACCTGCTTCTCTGTTGATGATGGCTGATGTAAACCACATGCACTCTCTTGTACGCGTAGGTGCAGTTATGAATTTAGAAATAAACAGAGCAGATCAGGAGTGTAAGATGGGGGGTTGTATTCTGGAAATTTGTGACCCTAAAGGAGACCTGGAAATAATTTGAGATAAATTACAATATGTTTCTTCTGGTGTAATGATTTAGCCAGAGCAACAAACAGAGCACCTGACCAAGTAGAAATAAAGAAACGGTATCATCCCTGCGTACAGTGAAATAATCTTTCTGTGAGAGCATTACCATTACACTGCATCCACTTACTGGTGTCCAGACCTCCACAGTGGTCAGGAAAACTTGGAAAGTTCAAGGAAAGACCTGTGTGCTCTCCCAGTACAGGCTGCAGCAGTATGAGCTGATTACTGTACACAGGAGAAGTTTAAGATAAAAGCCTTTACCGTCCTGCTTAAGAAGATATTTCTGTTGGCAGAGGGCTTCTTAAGATGACAGAAAAGCACAAGATGCTCTGGTGCTTCACCTGCATTAAAGAACTGAATGGGCATGAAAACAGTGGGAGGAAAGCAAGGTGGGTAAATGGTTTTCTCTCTGCAGTCAGCTTAGGATGAATCTGCAAGTGGTTCTGTAAAATTCAAGTAACTCTGAGATAGGCATTTCCCATGATGAAGCCAGAAGGTGCAGAAACAATCAAGAGAGGTGTGTTCTGCTTCTCCACCCTCCCACCCACACATGCATATTCAAAGTAAAAACCTGTAAAACACTGTAAAATAGTGTTTGAGAGCCACACAATGGCCACATTTCCGTGACTCTCGGGACATAAACTCTACTGCCTTGAAAGAAATTGACCACAAAGTGTGCTGCTTTTGCAACACAAAATATTTTTACTCAGTTTGTAATGTGCTGATGAAATACCTGGGGACATGCAATGTGGGCATTGGACCTGAAGAAATGTGATCCAAAATTTCTTATATCACGGCCCAACAAAATATTGCTAGAGTGACCTTAATGGGATCCATACCAGAAGGGCTCATTCGTACCATCAGTGGTTTGCAGAGCTGCTTCTCAAATGACTTTTACAAAATAAAAAAATCTCAGTTCTACAAATTATTGTCTTATATAAAGAATGGGCAAGAAATACACTGCAGAAAATAACAGCAAACAGACGTGGTGCTACGTGAGACACACAGCTCATTTTAAACACCCTGATCTTAAAGTGCACTGGTTGTTTTTAATGATTATTTTGGTGCACAAAGGATGAAGCCACAGAACTTTGCTTTCTCCAGAAACAAAAAATCCCCTAAAAACTCTTGTTGAGAGCCTGGGCTCCTTCTGTGGCAACCGTGGCCCTGGGGAGGGACACACCAGACTCGCTATAGAGAAACAACCAAAGTACCAATGCCAGCAAAGGCAGCAGCAGCCTCTGAGCCCTGCAAAGGGCTGGTGTGCCAAGCACACACTGATGGGTTATGCTACAGGATTTTCCTCTGCTGTTAATAAAATAGGGAAATGGCAATTCCTCTGGGCTAATTTCCATGTGATTCATAAGATACAGAAATACATCACACTGGAGCAGACAGAGAGGAGAACAGACATGGTTGCAACCAAAAAGCATCTCCACACAACCAATCCCCATCAAACTGGAGCTAACAGCTTCTGTATTTTAAAAACAAAATGCTTTGTTTCTTGCATGTGTATTGTATCGGATGACTGTATGGGTGTAAACAAGCCTGCATTGTCTTATTGTCCATAAATAAATACTCAGCAAGTTCAAAGTAGGGCTGGATTCATAAAGCAACACTTTCCTAATCTGTATTCGGGTCTCAAGCGTATTATCTGTAATTTACAACCAATTTAAATGGCATTAACAGTCTTCCCCTTATGGGAATTTAAATTTGCATCCTACCATTGAATTAAACACTGATTGCATATTTTCTATAGGGGACGTAATGCTCTTTGAAGCTTGTTTTGAATAATAAAGCATCTATTCATGCACATGGTGCAATGTGTTTCTTTGTCCTGAATGTAATTGAAGTAAAATGTGAGTTAAAGGGATTTTTCCTCTAGCCACAGGTTTGTTGATTACCATCTATTTTCATCTACTCAAGGTTTTAAAAAGGAAAAGAAAAATACAGTAATCTCTTCCTGCATTTGGAACCTCATTTACCACTCAGAGCTTTCCTGAGAGCATCTGTGATGAACAATCAGAAGGTCAAGTTTCGGTCCATCTTTGAAGGAGGAGAAGGGGAGAAAGGAACAAAACAGTGCCTTACCCTTCTGAAAAGAAAAATACTAAAGAAAAAAAAATAAATACCACAAACAAAAAGCAGAGGGAAGAAGACAACACCACATCTAACCTCCAAGAGAAAGATCTTGCCTACCTGTCGGGTAGCTGTTCTGTACACTGTCAATCACTGAGAGCCAGGAAAACCACAATGATGATGATTTCAACATTAAGAAAGCAAATAGGGTGAAATAACATTGTTGACCTTTCTTGTTTGATTTGTAAGGTAGGAATAACTGAAATAAATAATAAATGCAACTGACTCCTTCCTGGATGTGAAAAACAAGCACAAAGGCATGCTGAAAAAAAGGTTTCTAGTGGGTGGCTGGGTGGCTTGCCAGCAGCATGGCTGGGTCCTCCAGCCACAGCCACCTTCACAGGGAGAGGCAGCCCAGGAGGACTTTCAGAGGGGTGGGTGACCTGATGCCAGGAGTGGGTGACCAGTGGCAGCAGGAGTGGTGGAAATGTTCCGCAGCATGGCCATCCCAGACACCTTCTCTTGTCCCATGCAGCTCACCAGGCTGGAAATTTCTGCTTGATGAAGATGCTCAGTACACTCAGCAAACCATCTGGAGAAACTGAGTGCTCCCCTAATTCTCCTGTGCCAAGGAGAGCTGTTCCAGCTGCAAACGAGCTGGGGGAAAAGTATATTTTAAAATCAAGTGGATTTTAAGAAAAAATTTTCCCCTCTTTTTCCCTAAAGGTGAGCTTCATTTTCAGATGCAGACAGGCCTGAGTCTAATAAAGCTGTTGCAGTGTTAATAGCTCTGATATTCATGATCCTGGCATTTATTCAGAAATTACAGAGAAGACAAAACATAGTTGATATATTTGGCATTTATGCAGTGATATAAGTAATTGTTTAGAGTAATTTTTTTATTATAATTTTCACCATTGTCTGGTTTCTACACTCTTGAAAAAGCAGGGGGTGCTTCAGATGAAAACCTTGTTTTCCTTCAGTTCTCAGGAAAGCTTTAGAAAAACCAGAAACTACTGGAAACCAGAACTTCATGATGATTTGTGCTTTTCCTCTTCTTAAAAGGTGATTTTATGAGTCCTTGAGGAACAAACACTGCTTAAAAACTACCAACTGTTTTAGGAAGAGGCAGGGAGGATTGCAGACCATGGCCTTGATCCCATTAGGACAAAATGTCACACAACAACAGTAACCATATCTCTGGACTTAGCCAGTTGCTCAAGATTTCTTTACAGGCTATCTTAAATTGCTGCAGTTAATATTGTATTGGTGCTGTAAAAGCAAGCACCTCCGATGCTGCTGTTGCACACGTAGCAAACATCAAAGGCCTCCGTAGCCACGCCGCCTGCAGATAGTGAGAAGGCATCGAGATAGGGAGGGACATAAATACTCTCTTTTTTATTTTGCTTTCCAAAAGAGTTTCATTTCATCATTTGCACACAGGGGACTACAAAGAGTTGCTGGGCACCTTGGGGGTAATTGCCCTGTTGTTCAATTTGCCTCAAATGAATGGCTCAGGAATGATAAATGCTCTGCTATAATCAGCTTGGTACCACTGGTACATAGTACGGGTAGGATACCCTGGACCCCGACCTTCTGCCAGAAAGTCATCCTCCTCTTTATATTTGGAAGGAATCACAGGGGTGAAGGAGGTTTATTAACAGGCACATACCCATCTGTGGGCTGCAGTCCCACAGGCACATCGTGTTAAAGCCGTGCCCTCACTGTTTACCTGCTCCCATAGTGCGACACAAAGAGCCAGTACAAGAAATGATGCCAACAGGAAGGTCCTGTGGCTGGGAAACCTACACAATTCAGAAGAAAACACTGGAAACTCCTGGCACTAAACAAAGCTTAAAATGAGCTTCGTGACTTCTAACCCTGGCTCAGGGAGAGTAAGGGCAATGCTGGTTGCTCATGTAGATCTATCCATGCTCCTGACACTGGAGGCTAACTGCAGCCTGCAGCCACCCTGGGGCTGTGTGCAGGCTGGCACAGCCACCCAGCCCTAAACCCACTGTTGAAAACCCCTCTCCTCCTGCCCACAAGGGGAACTGGGATCTGTTCTTCCCTCAAAATTCAAATTCATAACTCAAAATCCTTAATTTTTCAGACCCCAGGCTCATGCAGTGTTTGGAAGGTATGGGGTGGGTGTGCTGTATTCCTTAATTAAAGGCCAAGCTCTGTTTTGCTTCCCTCTCCAACTGTGCTGCCCCAGTCCCACAGAAGGAAGGTGTGGGTGCCAGGCACTTGAGGCAGATGAGCATGCCAGCTGACCTTCACCAGTTGTCCTTGTTTTTTTCTAGGAATAAACAAGGGGTCAGACCTAATTTGTTTCACACATATGGGAAGTCCAAGTCCAAGCTGGGAATGCTGGAGTAGGTGGTGTCCATCTACTGGCAGTCAAGGAGAGTGTGCAGTAACTCCACTAGAGATCCACATTTTAAAATAGCTTAAACTCAACATTCCTGACAGAGCTGGCTGAGGAGCCTGTGCCTTGCTTCATGTTTGATACACTTTGCCATACTGGGAAAATGCCAGTGTAGAGTGACATGGTGGGGAAAGAAAACAGATATATCCTCAAGTTGCAGAAGTTGATGCTGGAGCTTTTCAGAGAGCCTCACACAGCTGCTCCCGAGATCTTCATTAGTGATGTGGAAATAAATGTGAAATCACTGCTGATGAAACAGCCAAAGAAAGGCAGGAGGGTAAATAAAGCAGAAAGGCTGGCTGAATCACACAGCCCGCTGCACCCGGACAAGCAAAATGCGCTTTGCTGTGGGCTAATTGGAAGTAAAAGCATGGTCCTGAGAGTGATACCTGGGGACAAGGGAGAATGACAAGGGAAATGAGTCAACCTTGAAAAAATGCTAGAGGTCGTTGTGGAGTTGATAGCAATTTGGTGGACTTCTTCTAAATCATGGAGAATTTCTAAAACTTTGGATAAAACTGCACAGGATGATGATGGAGTGATAGTTATGGGCAACTTCTGATTAAGACGGGATGCCTTGCTGTGCTCCCAACCAGGATGGCCAGTCTGCCATACAGGGATAACTCGGTGACATTTATATGGGAAGTTGGCTTCAGCAGATCTGATGAGCTCTGCTGGCTTTAGGCTTTATTCATCTATGAAATTGCCACACTGCTTTATAATCTATTATAAATAAATAAAAAGGACACGGGGCTGAACTCCCATAGCAAACTGTCTGCCTGCTTTCCAGGCCTCTACAGCATGAATTTGTTTTTTAAAAAAAAAAAATAGCAGGACAAAGGTGACAAAGCAGACGCAAACATCACCATTACCATAGCAACAGTGGCATTCGCCTGACACAGCAGCAGAAACCAAAATACACCCTTGCACAGAATACCATGCAAGTTAGGAAATTGCTAGCCCTGTATAACATACAAGATAAACAACCAAAATATGAATTACTATAGATTGCTCAGTAAAATTAATTGCTATTTTAAAATGGGCTTTCTGCAAATAAATAGTATCTTTATAATCCATTAAATTGATTTCTCTTGACAATAACAGCAGAGGAAGAAACAATTGCAAGTTTTGTATATACCACAACATGGAGCAGCATCTTTGCCTGGAAGCTGAAGCTACTAAGGCAGCAATATTGTAGGTGTTCTCTGACTGCCTTTTTGCCTCAGCTCGGTCCAGCAGTGCATTCGGCGACATGACTAATATCTGTCACATGTGGTTTGCTCTCTCTCTCAACTGCTCTTTGGGGAAGGACTGCATGTGCAGGGGAGTATTTTGCATGGAGCTTTCTTTTTTTTTCTTTTACTGCACTCACCAGGCTGCATTTAAATGGGGAAAGTTCAGGGCAGAGAAATACACTGTATGCACAAAGAAAAAAAGATTTTTTAGTCCCCTGCGGGATTTTGTACTGCAGTCTCAGATATAAAAGGACTGAAGAAAGTCTCTCTTTTGTCCAGATGAGTTTAGAAGAGACAGCTTGCTCAGTGCAGAGTGAGCACTTGCAGAGACCATAATGTTTGGTGCTTTGTGGGTGGGTTGAGATGATGGGTGACAGCAGTGCCTCCCAGAGGTATGGTCAGAGTGGCAAAGGGCACTCAGAAGTGGATGGCTGAGCCCCAGTGTCTCCGCTACACTGCGGCAGCAACTCTTCTTGGGGAAATCAGGGGACCAGCACCACTGGTGTTGTTCCCAGCCACGGTGATGTTTTAGGTACACTGGGCTAGGGCTCTAGAGATAATTCTGAAATCCTGAGGCTCTGTTTAGTCTTTGGGATGCCAGGACAAAGGGCAGAGGAGAGTATCTGATGTGTTTGCCGCAGGCTGTTTTCTGAGGAAATGCTAAGCTGCAGCCCTCTGTCTAGAGAGCATCCTGCAACCCATTACCACATCCAGCTGGAAGATGCATGTACAGGGCGGGCACTCAAGTAGAAAAAAAACCAACCCAGTGTAAACCAGTGTGAAATAAAATTGCTTTCCACCACTTCTTCTAGAGGCAGACACAGGGGGTTGCTGTGCCCTCACCCCAGCAGGCAAGCCAAGGGCACTGCTGTCACTCAGTGCTGACAGGGCAACCGGGAGCAGCTCCTGTCAGCCCGCAAGGCCACTTGGCATCCTGCCTGTGTTTCCCCTGCCTATGTTCTCTCCCTGCCTGACTGCCCCTGAGCCCAGGAGCTCCCACACTGCTGCAATCCAACATTTTCTCATAGCAGCAGCTGAGCACACATGGGCTGGATGCTGCAGGCAGCGTGGCAGGGCGCTCCCATGGGGACGCAGGGAGGGGGTTGTACCAGGAGGAGAGATGGGTCCCATCTCCCTGGACCATCAAATGAGCCCAGATCTGGAGCAGGTAGCCAGTCAAAAAACATCAGTCCCACCAATAAAACAAAGAAAATGTGGCAGTAAAAGTAGATTTTTTTCCTGTTTCAAATTGTAAAATTGTCAGCCATCTCTAGGTGCTATTAATCACACAGTGCACACCTGAGATGTTTTCAGACACAGAGGAATAACAGCAACTTGCTCCGCAGGGCAGCCAGCCACCAAGATCCCTGGGGACAGAGGGCTCTCCTAATTACTTTAAAGGGATGAATAATGCTTGTGCTGGTCCCGAGCCAGAAAGCCAGACCCCCAAAGTTGGGCAACTCCTTCACCTTCACTACAATAAGGCAAACACTGCTGGCATAAACCCAGATGGGAAAAGGAGATGCTACCCAGGTTCATCTGGCTGTTATACATCCTCTTTCACAGGAGCCTTTTCTCCCACCTTATGCACCTGTGTATTTAAATTGGTTACAAAACAACAAATGCCCTTTCTTTTTATATAAGTTCAGCTTCATAACTAGAGATCATTCCACTTCATGTGTGTGATGGAGATGGATCAAATGGGATTCAGTCCTCACAAACAGGGATTTATGCTGCCAGAAAGAGATGCTGAGAACAAGCTTGGCAGTGTTTGATGGAGGCAACATACACAACTTATGCAAAAGAAAATAAATTTTTAACGTCTAAGTCCAAAAGATGTTTTCATGACATAGTTAGAACCACCATACACATATAGGACTTTTTATTTTCTGTAAAAGTGTTAGCTTGACAAGTATTTTTATTGCAATGAAATTGCAACATATCATTTTTGTTTGCAGTGAGATCCCAATGTTGGTCAGATGTTCTTAGAAGCCAGCAGAAAAATTAAGAAAAGCAGGTCAGGAAAGTTGACTTGTAATATTTGCAGTAAGCTCCTGTTGGCCACCAATCCTACTATCCTCAATACTTAAAAAAATTTCCATGATCAATTAACTCTGTGAAATTACTTATTTTTTTTCTTTTTTTTTTTTTTTTTTTTTTTCAATAGTAGATAAACCACAGGCATTTTCCCTCAGGGGATATAAATTTTTTTAAAGACTCAGCCTTGCTCAGGGGCTTATTGCAGGGTGCTGCCTGCCCAGGGAGACAAATACCATGTCCTCTTCAAAGTTACATGAAGATAATTTCAGCTTTCGATCAGGGAATTAGGAATCAGCCCATCACAGATGTTTAAGCTGCTTTCCTCTTTTTCAAGAAACATCTGTTTCTCAAGCAGATTACCACAGCTGATGGAAATGCCATTTTATTTTAATAATCTAGAATTAAAAAGGAACATGAGATGCTGGGGAAGGGACAACAGTTGCTCTTCCCCGCATCTGCATGAAGCACGGAAATGCCTGGAAGGGCTGGTTGTGAAGAGCCAGCCAGCCTTTCCCACAGGAGCAAGATCTGTTCTGCAGGGATGCAGCTGAAGCTCAAGACAACCTGTCAGCCAGCAGTGGCCAAAGCCACTTGGAAATGGAAGACTTTCAAATGGCAAGTTATTTAAATCCCTTATAATGACCTGCTTTCTCCTTTTCTGTCCTCTGTCATGTCAGATGTTTCCCACTTGTGAATTGCCCTTTGATAGCCACAGAGAGCAGCAGGTTGCTGCTGC
The DNA here is from genome assembly GCA_013398175.1 of Climacteris rufus. NCBI lineage: Eukaryota > Metazoa > Chordata > Aves > Passeriformes > Climacteridae > Climacteris > Climacteris rufus. The sequence continues at coordinate 1,226,582 of VZRZ01007593.1, forward strand.
AGGCCAGTGGAGGGGGCAGGAGCCAGGAGCCAGCCTCCCTGGAGAAGCAGATTTCAACCAGCAGCTGGTTAACACTGAGCACCTCCTTGGGTCCCACAGTCTGAGGTTGCTGTTGTTCCAGTTGGCAATACAACCATCAATGTAGGACCTTCTGCGTCACCTTTCCAATTGCCAGGCCAGAAGAGTGACCAGAAAACCAAGGCTGATTTGTTTTCATGTTTTGTGGCTGGGAAGGTTGGCCAGGCTAGCAAAGCTGAAGCCATCATGGCATTTTGGGGCCGTGGCTTTGTGCCCTCCAGGTTGTGAGTGTGGAGCTGTGTGCAAGGAGGGGCTGGATGAGAAATGCCACATTTTGGTATTTCTGCAGCTGTTTCCAAGTGAGCCTGTGAAAACCAGAGCCCACACTGAGATGCTCCAGTTGGGGTGGCAACAGGGAGAAGTGACAGCAGCACCTTCTTGTGTCCTGGGATTCCTTCAAGGGCCTCCAGGCATCACTGGGATGGAGAAAAGATGCTAGTTTCCTATTGAAGACTTGTGAAACCCTTTCCCCAGGTGTCTCAAATCTAAACAAACCAGTACCTTGTTTGAAAACTGGGAGCACAAAGAAAGCCATGTACACTGCTCTCCACCTTCTCATAGGGGACTTCAAAATCACCTCTGATATGAGAGTTTAGATTACGATGCAGAAATCCGTGTAAAAGGCTTCCTACTGTTGTTGCACTGTGCTCCCTACCATAGGAATAGTTTATGTGGTACTAAAGTCAGCTTTTTTGCTGACAAAGAGAATAAAAGGTATTTCTTGGTCTCTGGACAGTGAAATGCAGGGGTTTGACACACTGGATATACAGCAATGGTGTAGTACCCAGCCTGCCCTGCAAAGAGATAGGTACAGAACTTTATAAATACTCCTGGTTCCTCATTCCTCTGCCAGAAATGATAAAAAGGAAGAAGATACATAATTTATATTTTATATACCTTTCCTATTAACCTTTCCTTGGGGTTTCCCTTACTTTAATATTTTTTGAACATTTTCACATTAATGTGCTCAGAATTGGGGGAGAGGGGGGGAGGCGACTGGAATTTGACACAGAGTTTATTTTCCAATTATTTTTCCCTCTTTGTGGTTTTTCACAGCTTTTAAATTGCACAATACATTGAAAAGGTGCACAGCCTAGTAGAAACGTGGCTGAGAAAGGAAGAGGCCAAAGGGCGTTCCCTCTTACCCATAAGCTACCACTGTGGGGTGAAACAACTTTCCACTCTTTACAGAAAAGAGAGACGAGAGAGCATTATCTCTTGTTTTTCCTCCACAACCTTCCTTGGGGAAGGTCTTTTTCACTGGCATGTCATAAAGGAGCCTGACCTTCATGTTTCAACTCTTACCCTCCTACCATGCCCCACCACAGAGAGCCTGGCTCCACCCTGATGACCTTCCTGTAGGCACTGGGGAGATGTTGGGTCCTCCCAAAGTTGTCTCTTCTCCAGACTCTACAAGTCCAACTCCATCAGTTTTCACTTAAAACAATTCAGGGATGCAAAATAGCAGCAAAAATAAAATCCAACCTCTACAGAAATCCAGTGGTTAACCTCTGGCATCTCCATCAAAGTTTTCCTAAACTATCACAAGTTTAACTAAACAAGTAATTTTCAGCCTTCCTTGACCTGAAAACCTTTGCTTCATCTTTATCATCCTCCAACTTTCCCAGTGGGCTGAGAACCACTGGCCTTTGAGGCTGTGTAGTGAAGGGAGCACATTCCTGACTCTATTACCTGCCAGACCCCACAGAGTAAGAACAGCAGAGGAGATTATATAATACAACACCTTAACAATTTTACATTTTTTGTTGAGCAGAAGTGTCACAAAACTCAATTTTAGCCTGAGAATTACCAAGGCATCCTTAAAGGGTTTGGCTTTTTGAACTCATGAAATGACAATCAGTTCTCAATCCAGCCATTACAATCTGACAGAGATGAGGAGGATAACACATGTAGGGAGGATGGAGTAAAGAAAGTATACTGGAAATAATATTCAATTAAAAAGTAACCAAAAACAACAGACGTCATGTCAAGTGAACCTTTGGAAATGTATGCAAATAGATGAAAGAGGAAAATGAGACATAGCTCTGGTAAATGAATGAAGGAAAGTCTTTAAATGGCTTAATAATAGGAACACATTGAGAAGCAGTGAGGTTAATACAGAAATGACATAAAGCAGTGGGGGGTTTTGGACTAGAATAATTGTGCATACTAATTGGAGGACACTGAATACCAGATAATAGCTGAAGGATGGGGCTTCTGCTCTGTCAACATCTTCTTGTTCACAAAGGATGATCCAGCAGAATTTAATAGCTTCACAGTATGGCTGAGAGTGACACTTTAATAGGTAACAAAATGCTGTATTTCAGCACTGTGCAGGGGGAAACCACAAGAAAGCAAAGAGCGGAAGGGGATGACACTGGAGGCCCTGCTGACAGCTGCCAGATCTGAAAGCAGCACAACTCCTCCAGCCTCTCCCAGCCTCAAAAAAAAGCCCAAGTGTTTACCTGAGGTGATATTAAAGCAAGCTTTGAAATAACAGCACCAACAATTGAGACCACAAATGTCTTGTAAGTCTTTTAATCCTTACAACCTTGCAATGACCGAGTGAGATCAAGAACTAACTCATTAAAACTTGAAAGTTATTTGCAGCAGGAAAAGCAAGCAGCTCTTACTGGTCCTTACTGCCCAAGCTGAGGTAAGTGCAGAAATTATGCAGACAGCAAATAGATTTGCTTTTTCTGTGGTAGGCTTTATTAACAATTCACACAAAAAAGTCACATAGCAATCAGTGATGTAGAAGTCATGGTGTGCAAATCTAAGCCTCAGCTTTGCAGTACTCAAGCTCTGAGTTAGAAGGCAGACTTCTGAATAAGGAAACCATTTGCCAGGAAAGGTCTTTCATGAATATTTTCTTCCCTGTAGCTTTTAACATGCCAACACAAGAATACTGTTTATAGAGATCAAGTGGCAGTCTCTGAGCAAAAACTTGATAATTTTAGGAAATCTTGTTCCTTAAAAGCAAAGTGAGGCAACGCTTGCACAGTTGAAGCCAAGCACTGGCAACGTGAGACAGGATGTGCGAAGGAGCAGCTGCTCAGTGGGCTCTGCTGAGCTGGCTGCTCTGCCACAGGGTCAGTGCCCATGGACACTTGGTGGGATGTCCTGCTGCATCTCCAATGGCTCCAGGTGCCTGCAGACAAACAACAGACCATCACTTGCCTCAGAAGCTTATGCAGAAACACCCACATTTTACCAGCTGAGTACACCCCTGGGCTCCACAGTGGTATTCACTAGATGTACACTGACTGCCTGGGACCTTAACTTCAAGGATCACTCGTAGCCATCGATACTGTGAGCAGCTTCTGGATTTCTGTATCAGAAACTGAATCCCACCTTACCATTTGCTCCTTGGCAACTTCATCACCCTGGCACTGAATCAATGAAATAGATATTTTTCCTACCACAGCTACCACTTCAGTGTCAAAGAACAAAGTATACTGTTTGCTGTGAGGTGTTTATTTTTTTAATATGCAATGCAGGCAGGCATGAGAGCATGTGTGCCTGTTGACCTGACCTCAACAGAGCTCAGAGGTGTGCAGGGTGAGGTGTCAGGAAGTCACCATAAATAAAGAGAAGGCACCAGACAGCACCTGTTTTAAAGAGGCCAAAGCACTTGCATCTCTGCCCACCTGCCTAAGAGGGAAAATAATTTTCAAGTGACTTTTCCATATGGTCGCACACAGTGGGTCAAAAGGAGGAAGGCAACTTGTGTGGCTCAGCATCATGAGCCCCTGGCCCCTTTTTCATCCTACCTCCTCTCTCCCCTCAAATATATTACCCACTAATTTTTAGGCATACCTTGTTCAATGGGTGCGCAGTGTTTTACTCCTGGGGGAATCAGCAAACAGGATGTGCTCAGCAAAGGGGAACTTTAACACAAAGTAATTTTACTGGCAAAGGACTTGTCAGTATCATGTAAACCACATTTGGTAAGGTAGCTTGACATGCAACTAGAAGCTGTCCAGCTAAAGATACTGATCAGATACGTATCTGCCAAGGCACATTACTAGGGTAAGCTGAGTCTGTAATCTAAGCAGATGAGCCCACGCGGTACTTGTTTAACCGGCGCCATTTGTGTGAAAGCACTGGAGTCAGATAGTAAAAGAAATGTTTCCTCTTAGCTGGGATATAATTCCATTGGCATTCAGAGCACATCACCCAAATGGGTTTTCCTCTCAGGTTTCTGACTGAACACAGACTTTGCTGTGCAGAGACCTGTACGCACAAGTGGGGAGAACACGATGAGCTGGGGACAATTTTTTTTGAGGATGGTTAGAAAACAAAACAAATGCTAGAAGAGCAAACTGAATAAAACCCAAATCCTCAGCCATATCCTGCAGCCTGAGGCTGGTTCACCTGGGAGCATCACTGGGGTGTGTAGTACCAGGGTACTTGAAGTAGGTGAGTACTGGGTGCACTCTGCCCATAACACAGGTTTTGTTCTTCGGGTCTGAACTCTCTGACCTCACCAGGATTTTCAGTCTGATGCAAATTTTGGGGGTGCACTAGCTGACAACCTCCGGAAAGCTGGACTGGTTGATTAAATAATGACTTACAGTCTTGTACTCCACATGACTGGAAAACATCCCACAAAATCCTTATCACAGGCTTGTTGTGAGCTGGTACATTTATTACTTATTATGGAAATGGCAGTGCTGATAAACCTCACTAGCTTTGGTCCCTGAAGCTGTCTTCTATCTGTGGCAAGATCTTATTTGGATTCTCTGCAGCTGGGATCCCTCCCAAGGGCTAAACCCTGGGAGCCAAGAGCAATACAGAGAAGAAACCGGGCCCAGAGCTCGGTTTTTCTCCCCCAGACTGAGATGCTGACACACACTGCCTTTTGCAAAGTGCCCGACCTTCTCATGTCTCGGTCAGCCCAGCTGCCAAACTGTGTAATAGCAGGATCTCACTGAGAGCCATATGTTGCTGCTGGGCTCTTTTGGGGAAAATTAAATTAAAACAATCCACAACACTTGTTTTAATGCCATTCCTTGTTTTCTTGAAGCCTTGGTCCCAAATTACCTTTACACAATGGGAACGTAAAGCCTATGGTTTCCAGTAACTTGAGGGACATGCTGGACACTCAGGAACTGCTGCTGATGGGCAGCACAGAGACACTCAGCCCTTGGAGAGCTCTTGAGAGGGAAACTGAAACAAGGCAGAAAAATTCAGGAAGAATAGCAGTTTTACTTGCTTTAAGATTCAGCTAAAAGCAAAAATTGCATTGCATAACATTACCATAGGCCTTCTCTTTCTCCAGGAAAACATCCTCAAGCCAGCAGTTAACTTCATTCCACAGATTTTTTTACTCCCTCCCTCCCACTCCCAGTATTTGTCTGCATGTGTGGTTATCAGAATAGGGGTACATTCAATCTACAGGGCTAAGCCTCATGCCCAGAAACCCAAATGTGGCGGTTATCAGTGCTGTAGGACAGAGAGAGCTGTCAGATTAGGGATTGAGTTGAAAACACAGACCAGAACTCCCATGGAGGAACTGCTTTCTCTTCATAATGAGGAAGTGGGCAGAGCTCTAGGGTGTTTGTCAAACTGAGCAACGGTGTAGATGAGACACCTAAAGTGCTCTCACTGCTAACTCCAGTAGCCTTGACCTCCCAATCCTGTGCTTGGCACAGGCAAGCAGGACTGGCATGGTCAGTCCTTTGTTGAGAGTTAAGGCTTGAAAACAACTAGTGTAGCAAAATATGTTTAAGGCAAATGGAGAAAAAACATATTTATTTGTTTTATGGAGACAGTGAGAACCAGACTTTTATATTCTGATAACATTGGGGAGTTCTGAGAACACAAAGCTCTTTCCAGGCTGGGTAAGAGACCTTCACTTTTAAAACAAACCCCAATATCATAACGGTTCCTCACATACACACTTCTCTCCCATAATTTTACACTGAATAATCAAGAGAGAGAAGGGAAGAACCCTACTGCGCATGCAGAAGCCGCTGATATATCCAGAGTGATGCTTTCTCTCTAACACTGTTCTATGCACAACATTGGTTGGTTGTTCGCAGCCACTAGTGTTAAGACCTCATTCGTATGACACTGTTTTATCTCCTCCCTTGTATTAGCACTGAAACTGGATTCCGACGTGGGAGCATTCTCCTCTCTATTCATGCAGTGCCCAGCGATAATAATGATGGATGTGGTGGTGGATGCTCATGGCTCCAGCAGTGGTGGTGTGGGTTCCCAGTGGAGCAGAGCAGAGCAGAGGTGATGGTGCCCCAGACAATGCAGCTTCTACCCCAGAGGCCATCTAAATGTGCTGCGATGGGTGTGCTTGTTTGCACTCCTCTGGGTCTGCCCTGGGCTGTCAGGATGGGAAGGGCACTTGACAGCTTCACACTCCCTGGTTCAGTGAGGGACCATGGGCATGTCCCAGGGATGCTGAGGGGAGCTTGCCTGGCTCCTCATTTCCTTCCTGCCAGCCTGCAGGCTGGGACTGCTGGGGCTCCAAAGGGGACTCCTATACTTCCCTCTCAGTGTGCCCCCAGGTGAAGAGATCTGCTTAGGCTTGGATCATGCTCAGTTAGTGTCTGGGAAGGTTAAAATGGTCGTTCTTTTACTTTTTATTTCCTGCCCCCAAGATTTCATCTCCAGGAGAGGCTCAAGGCCGGGGAGGAGACACCTCTGCACATCTGGTTCATAGGCCCTTCGCCTCAGAGCTGTTTTCTCAACTGTGCTCCGTCAAGGGCAGGCTTTGTCTGCGCTGGGATAAAGGCACTTCCCTAATTAAGTTAGCTTAACCACCACTTGGGAAATACAATGTTCACTAAACTCATCCATAGCCAGGCAGTGACGAGGATCGCAGCTATTCTGTGGGAATGGAGCACACGTCAATTATCCCCAGAATTTCAAAGCTGCAAAACCCAATAGTTTCCTTGGCAAAATCTGCCAGGCATGACATGACTGCTACTCGCGCTCCACACATTTTCTAATGCAAAGGATTGGACAACCTCAAATACCGTTTCCAAGAATAGCAAGGGCAAATGAACTGCAAATTACTAAATTCCTTTTATTGCTGGGAGCTACAAAGTAATTTAAATTAGTTTCAGTCTGAAGTGAACTGTGGGGCAAGCTGGGAAAATAAAATAAGTGGTGACATTTTAGGAACACCTTTTATGATAATTTAAAGAAAATATTTCATCTCACACCAGGGTATTTAGTAGTCTTAGGAAAGATAGGTTTGTAAAAGATCACAGCTTTCTGTACACGCTTAGCCCCAGCACATTTAAATGCACATGTACACACACGTATGCTTTAATAGATAATGTAGAATGGATATTTTTCATTCACTTAGCAACTAACCTTTGCAGAGAAAGGGATAGCAAGTGACCCCAAGAGACCCTATGTTTTTACGGAAAACTGACATTAACATTAGACTTGATTGCATACTGCTCTTTTCCTCTTTTCTACATCCTCTGATGTAGGTGGGTTTACTGAGTGCATAGGTAAAACAATGATTTTGTACATTCTTTGAACAGTTTCCTGCTCCAGGAACTACTTCTGGCTCCCCACTGTGGTTTTGATTAATATCCTACCTGTGACTTCTGCAGATCTGAGCTGGTTTGCTTCTGCAGGCAAAGGAGAGAGGGGAATAATCTACAGCACCTGGCACTGTATCATTGCAGCTGGAGTGAAGAAGTCATAAAATGCACTCCCTTTTAATGAAATAGGATAGAGGGAATAGACGCTTCCCCCCTGTTGCAGCATCACTGTGAAAATAACTTGGCCATGCTGAGTGGTTGGCTGCACAAGCTCTGCATGTCACACCTACAGCAGACAGAAAAAGACCAAAATAAGGACAGTAATAATAATAAATAAAACCAGAAAATGGCTGGAAATCTTTCATGCCATCATGTTTTCTTTCAATGAAGGGAGGTTAAATCTTCAGCCAGCCGAAAAGCAAAGGATGGGATTTGTCCCCCTTACAAATAATGGATCAGTGACTGCAAACACTGGATGCAATATGTAGTTGCAGAAAGCTTTCAGTCGAGTGGAGATAACTTGTCATGGTACAAAGCACTTTCTGTGACCTCAGTGTCCTAAATGTAAAGCAATACAGTGCTAGTGTCATAGAAATTAGAGTGCTGTGGGGTGAATGGTTGAAGGGAGTGAAGGTGTAATTTTAAAGGGGAATGTCTGGGGTGATGGAGGTGGCAAGAACCACCCATGCTTTGTTGGCAGGTTTTGTGTGTGTGCATGGGTGTGTGTTCATTAATTGTCTCCTTCCTGAAGCTTGAAACTGTGCAATTTCTGTGCTGCTTCTCCTGCTGTAACTCACATGCTGCCCCTGTCTGATATCTGGGCTGCACGCAGGTAAAGAGGGAGATGGGTGGGAGGAGGTGGACCAGCACCTCCAGGGACTCCTCCTGGGAGGAGAACTGGCACAATATCCCAGTCTGGAAGCAAATCTGAAACAAGTAGAGGTGATATCAGGAACAAAATGGTAGCACCTAGGTAAGGTACAGGATGACCTCTATGGCTGCCTGGAAGGAGATGGTAGGGGTGTGAGGCAGCTATTGCTAGGCCATCTGTTCTGAGTGGTTAGACAGAGCTCTGGATTGTGACATTAGGGGACATCCTGCTGGAGAGAGTCACAGCTTTGGTGCCTCACAGACCTGGGGTTGCTGAGCATCAAGAGGAACTACAGACAGGGAGCTTCTTCCAGTTAGTCCTTAGCTAACCCAAAGAATGCTCTGCAGATCTCAATGAGTCTTGTGAACTAATTGCTATAGGGCTGGTGTGAGAGGGATAAAAAACCAATATAAAAGACTGTATTTCCTTCTCTCTGAATGGATCAGGTGCCCATGAAGAACACAGAATCATAGAATTATTTAAGTTGGAAAAGACCTCTAAGATCATCGAGTCTAACCATTAACACAGCACTGCCAAGTCTACAACTAAATCTTCAGCTGAGCTACCTGCACCACAGAGGGTGATGTTAACCCACTGGAGTTACTGGCAGTCTTCAAGTCCAAGATGTAAAGCAGACAGATCCTGCAAGAAGAGATAAGTAAGAAAAACTGAAGACAAATGTACTGAGATGTCCTTAGGGTACAGCACATATCCTAAACCTGCCCTAACCTCCACCCTGACCCCAGAGACATCATGCCCAATGCTGTACTTGCAGACAATACTCTGCTTGTGGATTTGCAAAGCAGCAGTTTTATTCTGCTCATTTAAGGCTGTCAAAGAGACAGGAAGGAGAGAAAAGCATTACGTATATTTTGTCTCAACATACATTACTGATAGATAATGTAGACCAAAGTTCTTTTGATTTCTTACCAGAGAAGTAGAAAACCCAAATTCTTTATGTTTTTCTGCCAGCCCTACCCAGAAATACAGAGCCTTTGAATTCACCTAGAACTGACCAGACAATCTCATCTCTAAAGGAGTCAAACTGCACCTTACTAAAGCTTGTGCTGAGTTTAATAACCTATGAAAAACTTGGCTGATAGGAGAGAGCAATTTCCCAGAGTATCCAGTTTTCACTAACTGCAAACTGAATTTGTGGTAATGATGACAGAGCTGGAAAATGTCATATTACAACTTCAAAGTCCAGATCCATCTCTCTGCTGTGTGTTATAATATTTGAATTTATGCTGTTGTTCTTTTTTTAAAATCTGAGGATACAAGTTTGTTTTACTGGTGTCTGTGCACAATACCCTTAATTTAAATTCTAGCACAAGATATATGGTCAAGATATCTATCTATCTATCTAGTCAAGATATATGGTGGAATGATAGTGTGTTTAGTACTGAACAATATTCTTGTATGAAGGGTAAATCCAGATGTACATCAGAAGAGGATGCAATCAGAGGGAGTTACTTCCAGATGAAACAGACCCTTTGGAATTGAGAAAGTGGGTGGCTGGCAATGAATAATTTGTCTGATAGACTGGGTCTCCTGTTACTACCTGTGGATAGTGAAAGAGTGGGCTGCAGATCCTCCAGATATACTTGGTTATATGAATGATATGGCAAATCTTAAATTCAGAGGCTCAATTGATTCCAAATACTGTTCTACAGGTGTTCAATATATGAAAGCTGCAAGGTGGTAGTCATTACATGGAAAATGTAGGATACCGTTTCTGATCTCCTGATTCCTTCCACACTGATATTTCATCAGGAATTATCATTCCTGTAAGATAATTTTTTTCCTAGTCCTCAGGAACATTTTTGAAACTCTATTTCCATAAATGTCCATGCCAAAAAAAGTGCTGTATAAACATGGAGCGGGACAAAAACAAGAGAAACCATGACATACGTGGTTCTGTTTAAAGCAGTCAGGGTGTTATTCCTAGAAATTCTTTTCATAGTGTGTACAACATTTCACATTTAAACATTTTGATTATGTTTTTGTACTGTTACCTGTTTTACTACTGTGTAGTTACGCTTATCACTGAGAACAGATAATTTTGAAAGGCAGGACAGCAAGGGAAAATCAAACAGCCTGGAAAGAGTTACTGATCTCAAATAATGTTCATTTATTGCTATTGTGCTTGATAGAAATGCTTCTTGCTTGCTTCCTGAAACCATTACAGCACACTCAGACCTCTTTAGGTTATTGCACCTGCAGGCCAGGTAGAGGCAGGTATCTGTGTGCAGCTCAGTGACATCATCAGTGGTTCAGGCTGATTTGGGCGGCTGTGCCTTCTACCAACCACCCTTTTCGATGAAATCTTATTCTTCCTAGTCATGACTTTCTTTTCATGCCCACTCTGTCCCCATGGAGGACCCAGATCAGCGCAGGGGAACCTGCAGGCCAGTCCCTGGGGCAAGGAGAGGTGTGTGTGTGTAGGATCTGTTGGTTGGTTTAGACAGTCGGGACAGATGGAGACGAGAGATCTCTGAAGTCAGGTCTTAGAGCATGAGGTTTATTGCAAAGGGCGTGGGTGCAGGGGACCTGCTTGGAGCTGCCAGACGCAGCCCGAAGCAGGCCAGAAAAGCAGGAAGCAAGAGAGAGAGAGAGTGAAGAGGAGAAGTGTAAGAGCGTAAGAGCAAGAGCAAGAGAGCAAGAGTGTAAGAGAGTAAGAGAGTGAGGTTCTCGTTTACAATACAATAAATCTTCTTCTGTGTTGAATATTCTAATTTTCATTAACCAATCTAGTACAAGATACAAATCCTATAGCATTTACATACAGCCTTTAAGAATTGTTACATTACCATACTGCGTTACATTTTAAACCCTAAAAACTACTCTTTGGGCCCCTTCTGCCAAGTTATTAGGGTCTGCTCTGACCCTTGGACCTGTCTGCAGCAGAGGGTATTGTTCAATCAAAAGGGGATTACCTTCAGCTGGCCATACCACTGTTTTCCAGTTGTTCAGTAACTAAGGCTTGGTATCTCAAAGCATGCTTTCATTTCAATCTCGCTTATAGTTTCCATATTCTCAGCATCTTTTGCCAGGCAATCGTATTTATTTATTTAAGGCTTTCCTGTTTCATCTTCCCCAACATGTGTGTGTGTGGGGGGGGAATGCTCGTCCAGGTGGTCTGGGCAGGGGTGCCCAGCACAGGGGCAAAGCCGTGGTCTGGTCGGGCTGCTGCAGGTGCCTTGGTGGGCTTAGTTTGTATTAAACAAAACCAAGACATAACAGTAAAAGGGCAGGCACAAAAGGTTGCAGATAGAGGTCTGCCTTGGAGTCAGTGCTGCCCTGCTGAGCTCCTGTGCTCTGCTTCTGAATTTGAATGTCATGATAAGATAAAAGCAAAAGCAGGTTTGTATTAGGCTGAGCAAACAGAAGGAGAGCAGGACTTTTCCATTTAAAATCCCAGCCAATGCAAAGTGTCTAATTTCCCCTACCCTTTTCAGGCTGCAGCACAAACCAAGCTATCTCAGCACGGTTGTTGACACCTACTGAAATAAAAATGCATGAAGTAATCTTTGTGAAGGTCACAGTGACCTTAGTGCTTAGCACAAAATTCTCACTTAAACTGGGGTTTCTGGCACATCCTTGTCTGTAGCTAGGGAGCCAGGCATTTTGCTCGATAGAGACATGATCTTCCATTGGCTTTGCTCATTCCCAGCCTGGCTTGGCTGTGCCAGAAGTACAGTTGGGCTGAAAAATGGCTGCTGATCAGACAAAACGAATTCAAGGACACGGCTCAATGCAAACGCCGAGAAACTGCTGCATCACTTTAGAACAACTTGAACCAACTCGCACTTTCCTCTTTGCCAAATTAAATAAGGAGCAGTTGCAAAGAAATGAATGAAGCCCATTTTTGCTTGAGTGAAGACAGTGGGGTAGCAAGTAAGAGAGTCTGGAGATTTGGAGTTGCAGCGAGACTCTGGGCACCTCAGCTCTGCAGGTCGCTTCAAAAACTTTGTTGTAATGTGTTTCTCTAACTGTGGTAGAAGTGGGAACAGCTACAAAATTTGACATCTTGAAACTTGGCTTCAGCATGGATTTTCCTTTAAAAATAAAGATTCGTTTTGAATGAAGTGTAATAACTCTAATATTAGCATTACCAGTACACTTAGGGCTACTCTGAAATATAAAGTATTACGTGATGAGGATTGAAGTGGATCTCTCCACTGACATTTTTCCACTCTTCTGAATATTGTGCTGCCATTAATACTAAGATCCAATACTACTAAAAAAACCCCCAACTTACTTTGCAGCACTGCAAAAAGACAGGGTTTCAGAGCAAAAGGGCCTGTGCACGTTATGAAACTGCCCTTTGTTGCCTGCCAGCCACATTCCGTTCCTTATCTGCCCAAGCACAGAGAGTTCAGGGAAGAAGGCTGAAGGATGGCAAAGATGTGCACAGCCTTTCCTGCATCCCAAACAACAGGACCTGAGAGGTGAGGGAGAGCTTATCTATTGGATTTTAACCCTTTCAAAGTAGATAAGGTATTATGAAGAATGTGTGCAACACCTTCTTCAAAGTAGTGTTGGGTATTTTTATCTTATTTTTTTAAATACTTTTTAAAAATATACATAATTTTTAAAATATACAGAAATTAGAAAAAAGTTTCCCAAAAAATCTCCATCTCTCTTCATATATGCTTTAAATAATGAGCCCTGAGTCATGTCTGCAGCTCTTCAGCTTAGAAAGGAAGCATTTAACAAAGTTATATAAAAAATATAGGATATTGTGAGGTGTTACTGATTGTGATAAAATCCCATTAGAGTGATAAGCCAATACCATGTAGCAAGAGAGTTGTACAGTTAAACAAATAACCCCGAAGCAAAAGAAAAACAGGCTCACAGAACAAAACATGGCACAAATGAACACAAACAACAAATGCAGTGATGAAAGACACACATGAAACATGAGGAAAAGGGTCTTTGTTCCAGGTGCAGCATAGAAAGCAGAGAGCAGAAATGCTGTGCTGCAGCAGCAAGCCAAGAGCCACCTCAGAAGGCACAGCATCTACCACGACCCTGGGTCAAGGCAGGAGGGTCCCATGTAGACAAAATACTGATAATCAAAATGTCATTTTCCAAGTCACCACAGTGTCAATGCAGAGAGCTATGCAGGTGCAAATCTCTCAGGAGAGGACCTTGGGATCATCTTCATTAGGACAAAACAAGTACCTCCTCAGACCAGGCAAGCCTTCCCTGTTGAGTTTGATGAGATCTAGTTAAGACATGAACATCCAGGAAAAGGTATGACATAGAGACTGATAACAAGGAGTGGCTAGAAAACATTTTCAGAATGCATAACCTGGCGTTGAAGTGCTCAAAAGACCTGACTTCTTTTTCTCTTTGTGTGAATTACTTTATCAAATAGATGGTTAACACAATTCATTGACCAAAGCCATTGCTTCTGGTGAATGTAGAGCCATATCACGGAGGTGAACTAATCTAGTAAGAAGACATTGTTTTCACAGAAAAAGGAGACTTTCCACAATGACAGCCAAAACCTATATTGGAAGGGAGCTGAGGCATCTTGTCAGCAAAATACTCCCCTTTTGGTTTAAAATAAAGAAGTCTTACCAGCTACACTAATTAACATGCAATGAAGCTTGAATGGGTGCCAAAGGATCTACAGTAGCACATTGAACAGTCAGAAAACTCACACAAGAACTTAGTGTTCCTGCCTCGTCATGCTTCTTTCCTCCACGTAGGTGGACAGACTGAAATGGGCTGTGTGACCTCCTTCTGTCAGAAACTATTATTCATGTTATGCCACTAATGCCCCTGGCTGGCTCGGCTGCCAGATCTTACATTAGGAAAAAAAGTCATCGGGTCCCTTTCATCTCTCAGGACTGGCCACTGCCATGGGCTCTGCCAAGACTGAGATAAATCCCATGCTCAGTGATGGACCAACAGGGCCAATCCTGAGGTCCTGCTGGGGATTGCAGTGGGAATTGCAAAGGGAATCACAGCAAGAAGTGCACTGGTAAATGCAGGGGGAATTGCAGTGGGAATCAGAGTGGAAATTGCACAGGGAATTGCAGTGGGAATTGCAAAGGGAATCACAGCAAGAAGTGCACTGGTAAATGCAGGGGGAATTGCAGTGGGAATCAGAGTGGAAATTGCACAGGGAATTGCAGTGGGAATTGCAAAGGGAATTGCACTGGGAGTTTCAAAGTGAATTGCAATGGGCATCACAGTGGAAATTGAACGGGGAAATGTACTGGGAATGGCACTGGAAATCACAATGAGAATTGCAAAGGGAATTGCAATGGGAATTCCAATGGGAGTTGCCCAGCTGCAGCAGGGTAGCCCATAAAAACTGTTGGCATGGCTCTGAGCCCCCCTGTTCAGGGGAGGGGGTAGCACATGACTTATTGCAGCACCTTTGGTCCTGAGTTGGTGGATTTGGAGGCCAGTAGGCACCATGATGGGCACCCATCATTGCCAGGGCTGTCCAGTCAGTGAGGCAGCTTTGGATAGCACCAGGGAAGCTCTCTGAGCAGGGACGCCACAGATGCTGGAAGGCAGGTGGTCCTGCCCTGTGGCCAGGCCACCCCGGGGAGATGGGGGATGCTTCTGCATGGGGACTGGCAGCCCTCCTCAGAACCATGTTCGTGGCCCCACATTAGCTACTGCCTGCTCATCTGCATAAGCAATAAAAAATATTTTAAAATTCAGGCTGGATACAGTTAAGCCTCCCATTAGGCTCTGTATGTGTGGGAAGTGGGGTCAGGGTGGCCTTTTAAGAGGTGATTGGGTTGGTTATGCTACCCCTTGCTGAAGGTACATAGTCTGAGCAGGAGTTAAAAGGAGACTTTGCTCATGAGTGAGGATGTTTATGGTCTGCTGTGGCATTTTGTGAAATGAAATAGAGGCCTGTGTGCAGGGAAGAGAGAACTTTAGGTGCTGCCGCCATCTAGGATAGCAGAGGAGTTAGCCTCCCACCCTGAGAGGCTAACTTGCTCCCAGTGTTCCCAGTAAGGACATGTTTATCCTGTTTTCATTTGGGCTCTGAGTCAGGAAGTAATAAAAAAATAACTCTTCTGAGTGTTCTTGCACTTTGTGTGTGTTTTTACAGGAATTTACAGACACCTGAAAAGGATATTTGCAAAATGACCTATGATCCTTAACCTGCGGTACACACAATAAATCTGCCACCCTAAGCATTGCCAGCCTTTTTGAATGAAAGGCTGCATTATAACAACATATGTATAGCTACAGGGCTGTATATCTTATTGGACCTCATACTCCAATCAACATTTACAAATAAAAGGAAAGCAATATAATACTATCTACATATAAATTCTCTTGCAATGATTTGGCTCTCCTTTGTCCCTCGCCCCTTTCCATCTTGACTGATGACTTTCTTATACAAAGGACAATAATAAACATCCTAGCTAAGCCAATGAACCTCTCTCACACATAAATACCTCCTTGGAGGATACTAGGTATGACCAACAGAAGAGTAATGACTTTTTTTCTCCATTTATTCAGTGTTAATGAAATAACTGGTCATCAAACTGTAGGCTTGGATGTGATAGATTCCCAAG
This sequence comes from Climacteris rufus, assembly GCA_013398175.1. Lineage (NCBI taxonomy): Eukaryota > Metazoa > Chordata > Aves > Passeriformes > Climacteridae > Climacteris > Climacteris rufus. The sequence continues at coordinate 1,242,613 of VZRZ01007593.1, forward strand.
TCTATCTGGACAGCAAAACAGTTTTAAGTGGGAGAAGAAATCAGTTAGCATCTTTAAAGGGAAAGATGTAGACAAGCACTGTGGGCTTAGGGTAGTTCTATATGAGTAACTTTTGATTAACTTTTTGGTTCAGCCTTTTGGTTCATCAGACAATTTGAAGAAGAATCGAAACATAGGGCCAGATCAACTTAAATAATTTTTACTTATTTTCCCTCACCAAAATAAAAGGGAGAAAAGGTAGTTTTTAATTTCAGTGAAACAGACTAAAATATATCATGCTGAATTTTGTTCATATCACAAAATCTGATGAAGTAAAGGCCGGATTCACAAAACTTCTTGCAAAATTTCCTTTTGCCCAGTTCTGCTCAGGGAGCAGTCAGTGTTTTCCAGAAACAGCCTTCCATTCATCTTCCACCTGAGAGGATTCAGCCCATCACCTAGGACTGCAATCCAACCATTGCGACCTGTGTGCTCCAGGATGAGATCAGCCTTTTGAGCTAAAGCCTTTTTTCATTAGTGACATGAATATTCATTAATCCAGAAAACAAAGCACTTCCCAACTCATTGGTTAGGCCCCTCTGAGGAGAAGACCTTAGTAGCTTGTCCATGCAGCAGGTTCTCCATTAATAATGATCTAGTTGCTGGTGTGACTTTCAATATCTTACTCAATAAATTAATTTCTTTCAAATTTTCAACAAAATGAGCAACACAGGGTGCCTGTATTTCCTTTGGCTGAATTGAAGTCCCTTTTGTATTTCTCAGTTTCTGAATCTGGCTATATATCCAGTGAAATAACATATACACACACAGCTATGACCATACTTCTTTCACATGTATGCAGTGATGCACTGGATATCCCAAAATCAAGTAAAATACAGTAAAGAACAAAAAAAAGCCCCAACATCTGATTTTGTTTTACCTCCCTGGGTTGTTATGCTGATATTTTTTATTTGAGCACAATTCTGACATAACATTTTAATTCTAAAAACTAGTAAACCAATGAATATTGTAAATTGCCTGTAGAATTTTTTTTAACATTGAAACCATTTTTCTTGGAGATCACTGATGATTTTGTTTTGACTACCTGAATATCTTGCATATTCTAGTATTTAAGATAGTCACCTTAGATGGGGAGACTTTAGCATGGCAAAAAGACTGACAATTAACCACAAATGGTTGTCGTTTTTCCAAACGTCTCAACATTTCCTTCTCAAAAAACTTGGTGGCAATAGTCAGTGTTTCCTATGAAACAGTCTGCTTTAGACAAATTCTGCACATTGTGCCAAGAAACCATGCAACCAAAATTTTCAGCCAGCTGTCAAGGTCAGGCAGACTATTTCCCAGAAAAGCATGTGAAGGAAGACATAAAAAGAAGCCAATCACACAAACAAATGCTGCCCACATTGAGCTGTACCTTCTGAAGCTTTGGCCATAGGACTGCAGGGATATCCTCACACCCTGTCTGGGGTGCTGATGCAGCAAAGGGCTCACTGGGCTACTAGTTCAAGGGATTACAGTAATTTGTGCTTTCGTGTGGAGGTGAAAACTGACAGGTACGTTTCAGGGCTTTGGGGGTTGCCTCAGGTCCCTGTGCAGAGGGGATCCCAGGGGAGCTATGCACCCACCTCACCTCCAGCCTTTGTCCCTTGGTGCACTGCTCTTGCCCTGGAACTCGTCATTGTGGACACGTGCGAACCCACCCCTTTCTCCCCACCCCCGTCCCATCTTGATTTTGAGACACACACCTCCAGATGGGACAGGTTTCACGCCAGTCCTCCTTCTGCACAGGGCTGTTTAAACACTGTTCTTTGGACATTCAGTCCAAACTTTAGGGAGGTGAGGAAGCAGAAAGCAGGGGAGGGGATGGGTGGTCCTGCAGTGCTGGCTGGAGGGATGCAGTATGAGGGCTGGGCAGAGCACAGGGATGCTCCCAGACTTTTCCAGAACCTCGCTCACTTTCCGGCTTTGTTAAGAGAAGAGAAATGGCTGAAGAAACGTTTTCTGGAAAATAAAACAGATGAAGAGATTTCCAGCTTTCTCTCAGCTTCCCTGCAGGGTGAGACTGAATTCCGGGCCAAGAAGGCCAGCGGCGTGGAGAGGGCTGCCTGTGTGCAGCCCCTGGGGAGGCAGCACTTCTGGGCTGGGTTTCCCAGCATGCGCTGCCCAGATGTGCTGCATTGGGCACGTCAGGATGGGGCTGATTTACTGCATCTGTACAGGCCATCTGTAGGCTGGGAGAGAGCCTGTGTGATAAACATCCCAGCCATGCTGGCCTCATGGCACGTGCACAGCAGAGATGATTTATTTGCAAGGCACTGGCCCTCTGTCCAGCATTTCTGGATATCCAGCAGAGACATAATGCCAGCTGGGCTGTTGGAAAAATATCCAAAATCCCCAATCCTATCTATGCAACATTTCCAGGCAGAAAAAACAGCCATATGCACGGAAAGCCACTGCAGCACTTCTGTGTCTGTCATGCTGAAGGTGTATTGCAGGGACCTGCTCCGGCAGCTCCTGCTTGCATAAATGGCTCTCTGAAACCACTGAGGAACCTCACTGGGGTCCTTGGCTGCCAGATTTACATCCCATGTGCTTTTTCTTTCCCGGCTCAAGGCGTGCATAACTCACTAGCGAATGTGGCTGGACAATGGCAGACAGAGGAAACTGCTATGGGCCAGCTGCTGTTCGGCATGGCCTCTGCGTCCTTCCCTAATTAGGATGAGGCAACACCCCAAAAGGTAAGGAAGCAAATGAAACAATCCAGGGGAGATATAGCAGGCGGCGTTGTCTGTATGGATCCCTCACCCCACGCACAGCACTGAAAGGCTTTTTAAAGCAAGTGTTTTAAAATGCTGCAGGGTCCCGGCTCTGAGTGGCCGAGGATGTATTGCTATAATCGTCGGGTGGATGATTCACGGCTTTGCACTTACACCATTAAAGGCAGCATTAGCACCAGGACCCTTTATGCAGCAACATTAGTGAACGCTGAAAAACATTCCTCTGAAAGGGCTTTGTCACCTTCCCTTGATCGTGAAACGCTCTCTTACACCAACCCCGTACATTTCAATTACCATACGTCGGCATTTCTACCTCTTTCCCCAACTCATAAAAATCACAGCCAATAAACACAAATCACCACCTGAAGGAGTCGGTGTTTTGCTCCCACTTTAATATACTTGCCCATACTTCAAAGAAACCCGGAGAGATTCTCATATCGGCAGTGCCCAAGCTGCCTAGTCCTAGGCAAGGATTAGCCATGTGTGCACTTGGAACAATCTGCTCTTAGTTTGCTTTAACACGGTTCTTATCCTTCTAAATCACACTCAGCCATTTGACCTGACAGCAGGCTAATACATGACCTGTTCCAGGGGAGGAGGGTGGGGAAGGGCAGGAGATTTTGCTCATTTCTTGTTCCAAATGGAAGAACCCTGCATCTTTCCAGGCGAGCTCTTTTCTCAAAAAAACAAAAACAAAACAAAACAACCAACCGAACAAACAAGAAGCGCAAACCCCCCCCCAAAAAAAACCCCCCAAAACCCCAAAACCCAAACAAACAAAAAGACACACGCAAAACCAAAACAGAACAAAACAAAACAAACAAACAAACAAACAAACAAACAAAAACAAAAAAGCAAAAAACACACCACCGACCCAACAAAAAAACCTAATTTCTTTCCCAATGGTAGCTATATTGCTATATTTTAAGATGGCGAGGTAATGGCAATGACTTTAATACTCCATAAAAAGAAGCTTTACAGGGAACTACCAGGGGAGAGGCAGGCACCACTGAAAACACAAGTAACCCTGCAAAACAGAGGGCAGGTAACTGGCAGGCAGTAGTAACAGGAGAGGGAATGTAAATACCTCAGTGCCAGACCTATCATCAGCCTGCCTCTGTTTTTCAGGGGGCTCTGGCAGGGTTTCCTAGGCATTGATGCAGCATTGATTTCACCTACCTGCTGTGCTAGCAGGTGGGGAGAGATGGCAGGCAGGAGTCAGGGAAGCCTGGCAGAAGCACTGCCTCTCCAGCTGGATTTTTCTCACTCTGTCCCGGCACGTTAATACTGGAGGGCTGGGATTTGGACAATGCCAGTGCTGTGGAGCAGGGAAACAAGTAGCTTTTCATTCAGGGCTCTTGTGCAAAGCAGTGGCACTTTGAAACTTCCTAAGTGTTGCATGGGAGTTTAGCATGTGACTCCCATTAAAGTCGGTATGAATTATGTGGCAAACAACCCCCCAAACACTTTGAAGATAGACTGCAATTTATGTTTTTCTGATCTCCTCCTAAAAAAAAAAAAAAAAAGAAAAAAACTCCCAAACTATTTTGGACTGGGACTTCTGTGACTTCAAGGACAGCTTTTCAAAGGAAGTTCTCTTCCCCTGTTTGCTCCTACACATAAATCATGGCAGGAGGGAGCACAATCAGGCTGTTTGTTGGTTAAAGCGCTAATGCCCAGAATGCTCTTGAGGTAGTGACAGCGCCTTTATGCGTGCGTGATCCCTGCCGGGGTGAGTTGTATAACTCTCTCAAAGGACAGAGTCCTAGCTACCGCAGATAACCTGTTTCTGCTGGCTCCTCTAGGATGAGAGTTTCGCCAGGTGTGGTGTGGTAGCACAGACAAGAATAAAAGGCTACACAGAGGGCTCTTCCTTGGGATAACAGCCATTTATTGTGAATCCAGTGTTGCGTAGTGAGGGTCCAGAGATATCCAGGTGGCTGAGTAACCCACAAGAAAGAGCGAGGAAGAAGCCCTGCAGGGCTCTTTTAAAGGGAGATGGGATCAGGAAACCCCCAATGGGGAATGGCATAGTTCAAAGTGACCAGTGGAGAAGAGCTTTCCAGGACATAGCCATATATGGCATCTGAGATACAGGCACAGGTAACACAAGGGAAATATGGGATTTTTACCACAGCTCAGGCAGAGAGTTCAGATATCAGAAGAAGAAGGCCGAGGGCTTTGCCTGGGCTTTCTTCCACCAAAACCTGAAGCTCAAAAGCAGCAGCTTCTGCCAAGCACGCTGCTACAGTTGGTGATGGCAACGCAATGGCTGGGCAAGAGGGAAAAATAAGTGTGAAAAAGAAATCTTGGTGAAAATTATGTATTGATTACTCAAGCCTTGTACAAAAGTATTGAGCACAAGGAAACCCAGGTGGATTTCAATACAATGCAAAAGCTTTCCATGGAAAAGCTGAAGTATTTAACAGAAACTGGAGGAAAGATGTACTTCTGGGTTTGCATCAGTGCCAAACATTCCTGGTAAGATGGGCAGTTGGGAGCTGAAGGCATGTGAGTCTCACCGTCCCCTTCCCAGATGATCAGATCTAGCAGGGTCACTCAGCTTTGGTGACATTTTTGGGACTGGTAGTCCCGATGCATTCTCATCCCCCCAGTACGGATGAAACCCAGCCCACATTGTGTGGCTATCAGAGAGTTCATCGTTCCACAAATCCATGCTTGAGTTTTAACTTGAAATTGGCAGTAATTTGTTCCTTCTGACTCCCTGCTGTCACCGGTGGGCTAAGGGACAGTGCCTCACTCAGAAGAGTGCCTGGGACATCACCTGCCCATGTCCCATGGTGCAGAATCCTCTGCAGTGCCATAAATCCTGTCCTCCAGCTCTGCTGTTGCAGGGTGCGGGGAGAGGCAGGCAGGCAATGGTGCTGTCCCTGCTGTGACACCATGACACACTGCTGCTGACCAGCACTCCCAGGTGAACATCACCTCAGCCTCCATGTCCTGGCACCCCTCAAGAAATTCACCTCACAGAGCACCTCAAAATAAAAAAATGTTTTTGCATCTTGCTAGCCCCTACGGAGCCACCATAAAAGGATATGAAGGATTTATCACTGCAGCGGCAGAATGGCAGCTCAGTGAGTATTAAATAACTACAATAGAAGTAGACAGGATTTGTTTTGATGAATAGTAAGTAGAACAAATGAAAAATTCACTTTCCAGTGAGAACTATGCATTGACTGGTGTTAGATTATGTGGTTAAATGGAGAAAAATGTAGGAGTGAGACATTTTTGATACTTCCTTGATATTTTGCTTTGACAGTTTCAGAATAAATTGTTTCAATGCATTGAGAGGATGTTTTTATTCTAAAATTCACCTGAATTGATAAATAACGAAAAAACAATCATGTTATCCTGAACCAAAGTGTGGGGTTTTTTTTCTTTTTTAATTTAGTTACTGAACTATTGAAAAAATAATCCATTCAGGTAAGCCTAAGCAAAATCAAGGTTGATAAGAGGCCTGATAATGTGATTGCCATTCACTCATGTCCCTGCCTGGCATATAAAATGTTTTCAGGAAATTAAAACCTCCATAATAATGTAAATGGAATATTGCTTCTCTGTACTCACCTCCTCTAACGTTTATTTTTCATTTTATCTTTGCTTGTCCTTGTCTCACTTTTCATCTTGTGTGGGATTCTTTTATAAAAGATATTTTGTTCCCAGGTAGAAAGCAAAAGGCAGGTGAGAAGCAGCATCCAAAAGAAAATGCAGTGCTGCACTACAGCAAATTCACCAGGATTAAGTTGGCTGTAGTTTCCTAGGCAAGTGAAATGCAGCTGTCCAGAAAGTAAATGCAACTCCCTGAGGTTTTGATGTAACCTCTATCTTTATTTCCAGAGCAAAGGAATTCAAGAGGCAAAATCAAGACGGGCCCACTTGCATTTTCCCATCCTAGTTACATATCTCTGCACATTGAACTTCCCAACTATTTCCATGACAACAGATTACAGACTTACACTTTTTTCTTCCATTGGCAGTGAATTTATAAACTAGGGATTTATGAAGTATCATTGTTAAGAGATGCATCTTACGGATGGGAGTGACATGCCATGCGTGTCTGAAATAACTCATGTGTGCCTGTCAGGAGTGCTGGGGCTCTTTGTGGAACACCGTGGTTAACATTCACACATTAATATCACACGCTCGTGCTGGAGCCCCAGTAAGTGGTGAGCAGATCTAGTGTGCCATAAATCACTCACTATATCCTTGCTTTTATGCTTTTGTAGTTTTATTGCTTTACTTAAGCTGCTAGCTGTTGTCACCAAATCAATTAAAAGTTTTACTTACAACTTATCACCCCTGGGTAGGGAACATGTGGGTACTCCCCTTCCTCCCCAATGCTGGGATGTGGGGTAGGCTGTGGGGATCACCTCCAGCCTCATCCCAGCAGCAGAGCTTACAGCATCCTCACCCATGGCTCTCTCACTGATGCAGGCTAGGTGCTGGGCTGACGTGGGTGCCTTGGGGCTACCCCAGAACCCAAATTAATCCCAGAGCTCCTTCCTAGCTTTTGCCACCAAGAGCACAGAATTATAGAATATCCTGAGTTGGAAAGGACTCACAAAGAACACCAGAGTCCAGCTTCTGGCCCTGGACATCCCCAAGAATCACATCATGTTCCTGAGAATATTGTCCAAATGCCTCTTGACCTCTGTCAGGCTGGTGCTGTGACCTCTTCCCTGGGGAGCCTGTTCCAGTGCCCAACCACCATCTGGGTAAAAACCTTTTCCTGTTATCCAACCTAAACCTCCCCTGAGACAGCTTCATGCTGTTCCCTTGGGTCCTATCACTGGTCATCAGAGAGGAGATCAGTGCCTGAAACCAGCAGGAGGCAAAGTGCAGCAGGCAAATAAGGAGCAGCAGCTGGAAATCAGCCCCAAAGACCCCTGATGAGGAGAGCTGTGGCCCTGACAGCAAATCCCATCATGGCACAGGAGAGCCCCAGGACATGGGGAGCCCAGAGATAGAGGGACTGAAGTGCCATTAGCCTGGCACTTCTGCACAAGGCCCCTTGGTTCCAGCTCACCTATGCAGAAAAACAGTTCAAAGCATGAAGAGAGGGTTCAACAGACGTTGGAAGGAGAAGGGCCTCTTTTAAAAGCCCTGGTTTGATTTGTAGTTCAGCAAGTTCACAAGAATGATTGTTGAAAGCAGAAGGAAAGGTTAATGTGCAGATGTTTCACCCCTGAAAACTCGGGTACAGATCCTGATTATGTCACAAGTAAAAAATTAGATTTTTTCCAATATGGAGAAATATTAATAAGACCTTTAATGAGTCCATAAAAACATTAGGATAGCTTTAGTCACTTTCTTTTAATAACTATTAGGCTTGTACATTTTCTTAATGGAAGTACAGAGCAAGAAAAGTACTTCCTTATGAAGAAAAACAAGGAAATGGCTAGTAAAAGTGGAATAGTCAAGGATGTGGAAATGTTGCTGGTTCCTCCACCCATATGAAGAAATGTGAAGGAGAGTCAGCGGAGAGTGAACTGCCAGGCGAAGGAGCCTTGACAAGGGAGGGCACAGCTGAGACACGTACATGACACTTTGGGGGGATTACTGGATATTTCTGCATTACAATTTTTCCTTTGAAAAGTGACAAACTTAACTAATGTAAGGAAAACCCTTTTTGTAGGATTTTCTCTTACCATTGAATGCTTATTACCTTTTCTAGGTTTATTTCTGTCTGATTACATTAACAACAGTAATGCAGATTCTGTTTTCAGAATGAATTAAGACAAAGGTAACAACCTTACTGCTAAAATCAAGGGGTTTTTTTAATGCTGTCAAAGCCTTCTTTGGAAGGAGTACCTTAAGTCCAGAAATATCACACTAAGAGAGATCCTTGAAACTGATTTCTGTAGTTTTTCTCCTCCCTTTTAAATTATTTTTAAAGTACTTTCAACAACGCTTACTAATAAGTGAGGATGCAATTCCTTGTGTTGACTCAGCACTCATCTATACGGCTGTTGATTCTTACCTGCCTGACACCCTCTGCCTCCTGCTGTCCCTGCTATCTGTTAACCTGCTCAGCAGCAAGGCTGCGGGAAGCATTCCGAGGCTTATCCACTCTCCTGAAGCAGCCCTTACAACTCACTCCCCATGCAAAGAGCGCCCTGGCAAGCAAAGGCTGGGTGCCACAGGAGCTGGGGCAGAGCACTGCACTCCTGGGACAATTTGGGTGCCAGCAGGGAGTACCCAGGCTGCCCAGGTTAATGCTGTGTCCATGTGAGAGCCCAACAGAAGGAACAACATGACCTAGGGACAAAACACCAGCTTCACTAGCAGTTCAACAACAGGGGAGAGAAAACATCATTGATTCTCTTCCTTGTACCTTAGGAAAGATGCTGACAGCGTTTCACAGCACTCTGGGGACACGATGACATTCCCAGATCTGCTATTCAATTGTCACCTGAGTCCTTTCCACAGGGTTCCGGGTGGTTTTGCTAAGCATTGCTGTCGGGTCTGAACTACACATTCACAGAAGAGGTACCTGCCATTTTCTAGAGCATTTTCCCAGCCCAAAGATTCCCTCGGTGGCCCAGTCAAACAAGGGGAGGTGCACAGTGCCCAGGAAGCATAGCACATCCTGTGACAGCTGTGACAGGGCCATGTGCTCCATGGGCAGGGCTGGAGGGCTGTTCATTGGAGAAAAGGAGGGATCTGTGACTCTTAGGAAAGTAAGAAAAAAAGCAGAAGCAGAACCAGTCAAGGCCACCCAGGCAGCTCCCTGCTGCTGCTCCCCAGCCCAGCTATCCCTGTTCTGTGGGTACCCCAGTTCAGCTGCCCCCAGACACAGGTCCCAGTTCCCTCTACTTCAGCCTGACAGAGGGACACGAGTGGGGCCTGCTGGAGCTCCAGGGATGCGCTGTGTGTAAGAAGTGATCATGCTCAGGGCATAAAAAGGCAGACAGGGTGACACATCTCCCTTGAGCATGCAGGCACTGTCTGGGGTCAGTCACACCAAGCACATGTATGTGTGCTGGTGTGCTCTGCAGTGTCGGGCACTATCCATAGCACTGCTGGCCCTGAAATGCAGGAGCCAGCAGCACCCAGCAGCGGCAAGAGCACCTCACACTGCCAGAGAGCTCTCAATCCATGAGCACATCTCCTGGGGAAAGCTGCAGATCCACCGGCAAGGCTGACCAGCCTCTCTCTCCAAAATTTTCACTGTTTCCATCCATTACAGGAGATTTTTAAGCAACAGGAGTACCAGCACAGACATTCAGCCCTGCAAAACAGCCCAGCAGAGCCTACAGTTCTACGTGTGGCCTAGGATACTGTGGAAGTCAAGTTTCTGTATCAAATCTCATTTTCTACACATACCCAGGAATCAGGGATATGACATCTCTGCATGTATTCACAGAGCCCTCCTGCTTCCTAACACTCAATCTCTGGGAATTACCAGTGTGGGCTGCCTAAAGAGCAGGGTACAACAGTTCACTATTACTTTCACCTGTGGTTCATACTTCCAGAGCTGACTATGTCCCATCCAGTCCAACAAAAGTGGGTGGGAGGGTGTCCAGTGTGATCTGTCAGCAAACACTCAACTCTGCCAACACTTTACCTGGGTCCTGACCTAACGGGGGTCAAAGCCTGGCACTGGGCACTGCCAGTGGCACTTGGTTTGGCTGTGCCACTCGCTATACACCAAAGTCACTGTTCCTTCCTCACATTTGCTTGCAGGGTTTGTAAGACCTTGCCATGTTCAAGACCCCAGCCATCACAGCCTGCCTCCCCCTACAGCATCCTTTGCCCTCTCAAGACAGACAGCCCAACGTCCTGTGCCAAGGATGCCAGGCAGTGACACACTCAGGCCTTGCAAAATGCAGCACCTGTAAATCCATTAAACTTTGACCCTGGGTCCTTGCACCCCTGCAGAGAGGTGGGATAAGCTCAGCGTGCTGCAAACAATTACAGTGAGGTGGAGGAAAGACAAGCACTGCTCGGCTCTGTAGCAGTCAGCAAGCAGATGGCTCTCTCAGCTTGCTTCGAAATAGAGCTCCAAGGCACGAAGGAAGGCCAAAATAGAGCCACTTTCCTGGGGGCTGGGCTTTGAAAACCTGTGCTTTATGCACTACTGTAGTATAAATCTTAGACTTACTCACTTTCCCACTTCCAGACCCCTGAGCAAAGCTAAGGCAGGTTCCTGCAGCCCCCTGGTATACAGAGCCCAGCTAACACATCCCATCTGCAGCAGTGAATCAGCAAAATCCATCAGTATTTCCCAGCAGGATTTTGGCACCTGCTCACAGAATGAGTCGATAGCCGAACCTGTTATTCCCCACTGCAATAATAATAAGCTTGCGTTTTCACAATGCTTTTCAGTGGAAAGTTTCCCAAAGCATTTCACAAACAGCATGAAGCATAGAAAAAGGGACTGTTCCTGCCAAACCCTGAAGCACAGCCATTCTGTTCTGGAAAACAGCAACTGCTAAATAATGAAGAGAAACAACACAGAGATTTTGAGGAAGCAAAAACAAATGGCTGGAGGAGAGTAGAAAGACATCCTGGAAACTTAGCTACCATTAATTAAAATAAAAAGCTGTGGATATGTAACTGCCTTGGCTTTAATTTTCATTTCAAAAGGCTTCCTTTTGTTATTTGTGTGCCAGTCATAACCAGGCTCCTGTTTCTTTAGAAGATAATCAGTGATCCAATTTCTGCCTTTATTGAAAAAAATCCCAGTGCTGAAGAACATTTAGATCACTTAGATGTCCTCCAGTCAGCAGAACAGGCAGGGTCTGACAGAGGTACAGAAGGGTCTGGCTGGGGTAATTTCAGAAGCCATAGCAATTATCTTTGAGTGCTCACACAGAAACAGGGAAATCTCAGAGGCACAGCTGGGATTGGGTCTAGGTTAAGGTCTCTGCTGATGGTAGGTCTCCACATCAGAGCTGGTGCCTAAATTTCCATCAGTGAAGACCAGTCAGTGGGGGTGGGGACCAATGTGCCTCATCCTAAAGGAGACAGCAGTGGGTAGCTCAGCTGAATTCCTCTCCAGATTATGTACTAGAGTTTAAACTTGGACACCTTGTGCCAATTTGGACTCCCTGGGATGTCCAGAGTGTTCAGATGAGGCTGACATAGGAGACATGGTCAAGGGTACCTTTTTGGAGTGGCAGCTGGAGGTGAGGTCTAGACCTCAGGCATCTCAGAGGGCATGGGCCAGCCCTTTTTACCAAACTCCCTCCCACCTTGGATCCCTCCCACCTGCAATAGGAGTTCAGAAGCCTCATGCCCACACAGATACTGAGGTGTGTGCACCTACAGTTCACTGCCTTTGGCTCAAACTGCCTTCTGTCCCTTAGAGCTGCTACAGCCAGAAACAGAAGGACCTCAGAGGACTGTATATGAAAGACCCTATCAGCAGGAAAGGGCAAGGAATATCCAAACTTCAAATGCTCATGTGTGCTTGACAGCTTGAGTTCCAAGTAGGTAATTTTAATGGTCTGACACTTACACACTTGCTGTGTACAGAAAACAGGCACCAATGAGACACAATGGAACAGTGACTGCTGAAAATACTGCTGGGTTTGCAAGTAGTGCCTTCAAATCCAGTAGAAAGCATTCAATCAGTCTATCATATATTTTCCAGTGAATTTAATTTCAATAGTATCTCACTGCACCTTGTAGGGGTTGTTGATTTTTTTTTTTAATGCTGCACCTGGATCTTTAACACTCCAGGAAGAGCCATGTGAGAACACATATTGAATGCATTTTTGCATTTCCTAGAGATTATCAGATTATGGTTATCAAATCATGGGTTATGATTTAATTACTTTTCATTATCTGAGCTGCAGAGTTCTTGAGCCTGAGAAACCTACTGGTTCAAAGACTAAACAAAAATTAATTGTTAAAAAATTGTATATTCTGTAAGCGTTTCTATAAGCCCTTCTGAAAAAAATCCCTTGCACATCACCTGTGCTACAAAAGGAACAAATGTTATTGTTCAAGAAAAAAACAGCATTATCTTTCTGAAATAAAATTCCAAGTTCCATCTGGAGTCAGGAGCTTTATCCTGAAATGCAGAAGGGGGTTTCCATACTTCTGTGTAAGTTTTTCTTATTTCAACAAGACCTCACCTTTAATACTGCACTAGATGAAGTACCTGGGAAAGGCTGTTTAATTACTGACAAAATGTCAAAGTACATTTCTGCAAAACAAAGAGATTTATAACAAAATGTGTTCTAGCTTTTATTTAAAATTCTTTATTAACATGTTCAAATATTTAAACTAATCCTAGGGAAGGAGGGGAACAGAGATTAGATGCCAAATTAATTGATTGGCTTAAAACAAAGACTACACTGAAAAAAAATCCCCATCACGTGCTGCTTTGTATGTCTCCTTAACTTGTGTAAATAATTGCAGATTCAACTAATTGTCCAAAACCATCACCAATCAATAGCAACAGTGGAATAGCAGGATTCCTCAGACATACTGGTTTGACATGCCATCTCTTTTGCAGGTTTTCATTCTGTAGAATCATATGAAGGTAGGCTTAGCTTAAACCTCAGGAGGTCAGCTAATTTTAATCCATCCTCCTGTCCTCAGGCTGGAGTGAACATCCATTACTGAGAGATATGTGTCTTGTGTAGCTCTAAACCACTCCACAGTCAGTCTCAGTAGCCCCTGCCAGTTCTTAACAATCTTTACATTTAACCTAAATCTCTCCTGTTGCAACTTAAGCTGATACTTTCTTGTCTTGCCTTCGGTCATGACGAAGAAATGAGAAACATACTACTCATAGCAAGTTTATACACATTTTAAGACATTTGAGATCCCTGTCTTCAGTATTCATTTTCAGGAAAAAAATTACTCAGGCCTTCCCTCCTTCCCTTTCATCCATCCATCTATCCACTCACCTGTGCTGAAATTCCCAGATGTCTCACAACTTTCTTTTTTGCTCTTTGTGTTCTCTGTAATGTATTTATCTTTCTTTACCTGGACCTGGGTCAGGAGAACAGTAAAGAGCTGCAGTCTTGCCACACTCAGGTAGAAAACTGTAATGGTATCCTCTGTCATGTGTTAACAAGACACAGGACAGGAATTGTCACAGCTAAGGAGCAGCACTTGCTAATGTTCAGACCACTTATCAATAATTCAGTTTGTTTTCATTTGTTATAGAAACTGCAGGTTTCTCCTGCAAGTGTGATATTTTTCATTGTCTTTGATCAGTGCTGTCTATTGATTTAAAGTAAGTTTGTTAACCAGATATGTATCTCCTTTTCAAGGGCACCATTTAGCTGATGCCTCACTAGTATTCTTGTGAGGGTAGCATGTAGAAATACAGGAAAACCTGTAAATTCCACATCTACTACAGCTATTGTGCATTTGCTCTGCAAGTCACCCTGCCAAAGAAAGCCGTCAGGTGGGTTTCACGTGGTTCACTTTGAAGAGAGGTAGGATGGCTTGCCATTAATGCTCCAGTTTTCCTCTATTCTAGCATCGTGAAGTCCTCCAAAGGAAACCGGTGTGTGTTGGCTTTAAGTGCATTCATGAATGATGCTGAAGAGGTGGGTTTGTTAAGCCCTTGTTCTCAATCATCAAGGTTGAGTATCTTAATGCTGCTTTCCTGCACCCAGGATAGATACTCCCATGCTGAGAATCTTGGCTATTTTGGAGGGGAGAGTGACTGTTGTTTTCCTTCAGAGGCAGATGGTCTGATCCATCGTGCACACCTAGCTCCATGCTAACAGAAAACAAGACTGGGCAAGGCACAGTGAGGTCAGACATCTTCCCTGTGTGCTGTCTGGAAGAAACATGCAGCACCATCTTTTTTCCTTATGTTCAGTGTATGTCTGGCTGCCCACTCTGCATCTCTAAAGTGTTTTCCTTCAGGATCCTTTGTTCACCATTCACATTGCAGTAATAGTCTGGTTCCTGCTTTGTGACTGAAGGTGCCCAGTGCTTAGTATCTAGATCCCTAAAGTACTTTGTAATACTACAGGACTCTTCATAACACAAAGACTTGTTTGACAATCTTGTGAGGCCCACTTCAAGTGCCTTGAAGAAACTAATGCTGAAAATAAAAGAAGTGTAAAAAAACTAAGGAAAAAGAAGTGTAAAAATCCAGAAACATGGGAATACAATGATGCTTTGGCAAAGAATCACACAAGGACATCTGGGGAAAAGCAAAGTCCTAGGCAGATACTTGCACGTTGTGTACCTACTGTCTTTTCTAATGGTTTACAATGTTTTGACTCAGATGGATTTTTTTGAAAGATAAGGCTTAAAAAAGTGATTCCCGAGGAGAGCCTGCTGGGTTATGTATGCCAGTTTCTGCTGACTTAGGAAATCTTGGACCTTGTAAGAATATCAGAATTTGGGTGTCTGTGGATCTGAGATGGGAGCCACGATGAACATCAGAAAGCAGGTGTACATCTTTTGGGAAGTGTCTGAGAGAAA
Source organism: Climacteris rufus (assembly GCA_013398175.1). NCBI lineage: Eukaryota > Metazoa > Chordata > Aves > Passeriformes > Climacteridae > Climacteris > Climacteris rufus. Next base: position 1,257,819 of record VZRZ01007593.1, read on the forward strand.
GTGTAATTCCTTTACCACCTTCTCAAGGTCAGTGCAATCCCTGGAGTATTCACATTAACTCATTACATTACAAATTAATTTTTCTTTGTTTTGGATTTTAAAATCTACTCTCTTAGGAAGAAAACATTCACCACGTACTCAAAAACAGAAGGAAGTGCTGAAGTATAGCTTTGTTTTGCAGTCTTATAGGACTCAAATCTGTTTCCTATTAAATTCAAGCAAGAATTGAATCGTGATCATACAAAATAAAGGATTGTGAAGCATGAGCTGTTCAGTGTTGCCAAGCAGTTTGGCTTTAGCAGGCTCAAGGGCAGCCTTTGCCTGCACTGTGGTGGTGAGGAATTAGATGGAAGAGCTGCAGGCTTGCTGTTTTAGCAGGGCAGGGAATTAGCCTATCCAGCCCATTAGATAGGAGATGTCTATTTCAAATGAACTTTCCCATCACCTCCCTTCTTACCCTCTCCTGAATCAGACAGACATTTAAGCATAAAAAAATAATGTAAGGGAGAGACAAACATTATGATTTAACCCTCAGAGGCACTTCCCATATGGTATAAAGTGCCTTGGCAGTCACACTAAATATCCACTAAAACCAGGCACTGTGAATCCTATTCTTTGTGCTTTCTTTTGCATTTCCAATTAAAAACCTGATGGAATCCCACAGCCTGATAAATTTTAACAGATCCTTTCCATTGACGCCATGGGCTCGAGACAGACTGACTCATCCCACTGAGATGGCACACAACACCTTGGGCTGGAGCCACCACACAGTTGTTCATTGTAGAATGGCCAGTGGGGGTTTAGGATAGTACCTGAGTGCCAAAGGTGATTTCCCTCTCCAGAGAGCCTGCAGAAGCAAAGATGTGATAGGGTGGGTAGTGCCTGGGATAAGGGAGCCCAAAGTCCAGGGCCTCGCTTCACTTGATTCAAACAAGAGGCTTGAAACAAAGGATGCATCTATGCTGTGCTGTGGAGAGCCCCTGCCCAACAGGATCTACCTCAGTGCCAGAATGGGCGGGTTTCACAGCTGTGTCAATAGAGAGCTGCACCCAAACTGATGGCCCTGCTGGGCAGCAGGGCTTGCCAAGGTAGGCACATCAAACGAGCTTGTGTTTGAGAGAAAGGCGTGCCCACTGCAGTGTTTCAGACTGAGATGGTCTAATTTATCCTCATAAAAGTGTCTAAAAGGCAGCAAGAGGTTCCACTCTTATCTAAACATTAGTGTTTATTATCAGCTGAGATGCCACAGGGACAGCAGGACCCCAGCTGGTGGCCCAGAAGAGCTCATGTCACCCACAGATGTGTTGCCACATCTGTCAGTTTCATGTCGATGTCTCAAACTATGATATCACAAATGTGTTTAGACACCCATGGTTAGGCAACTGTACCAAGCCATGACTGATTGCAAATGGGAACTTAACTATCCAGCTCATTTAGACCTGTGTGACAGTTTCAAACCAAATCACATATACTGTCTGCACAGGTGCTCTGGATTAGCACCTTTAGTCTGGTTTTGGTACACTCTGTAGCTCACTCTATCATATCAGCTAGAAATTACCCCAGTCTCCCAGGCCCTTGCCCTGAACAGGCCTTTTGCTGTTCTGGAGCCCCTGCACAGTTTGAGCAGAAATTCCACCTCAGAAGCGGCAGATTTCACCTCCAGAACTTTTGTTTCAACAAAGCAACGTGTTGCAAAACTACCATCTGGATTTCCTTGAAGATCTTTGTGAATGGCCCTGATTTTTTAGAGGTTACTGCCCATGTTGAGATTGCCATCAGGACCAGAGCTCCACCCCTCAATTTCTCCTTTCACCACCTTGTTTCAGAAGGACACAGGAGCTGGCCACAGGCCCAGGGTTTAATCTCTCCAGCAGCCCCTTGGCATCTCCCATGGGTGTAGGGTGGGAAGGTAGGCAGAGACACTGGCTGCTTCAGTGGGTAGGGGCCTCCTGGAGAACTGAGAGGGTGGATTGAGCAGAGGACACAGCCAAGGGACATGTTTGGACAAGAGCTGCTCAGAAGGGCTGATGCTCATACTGGCATCCTTTCTGAAACACAAGGAATTTGCATTGTCCTTTCAGCTGTAACCTGAGTGTTAACGTTGATGTCTGCTAATGAACTGTATCTTTTTTAAGCTTGCAGATGCCCAGATATGTAAAGCTGCTCCTTGAACTGCTCCCGGATGAATAGGTTGGTAAGTGGTTACTTCCTTAGCACTTTACATTTCTTGGAAACCAATTATTTTTATTCAGAAGCTGTGAATCCTAGAAAGCCTCTTCCTAGCTCAGAAATGTAGCTGAAAGCATAAGTACTCTAAATTAGGAGCATGATCTAATTGATTAGTTTTACAAAAATATGAGTTTCAAATTGAAGCAAGGTAGAAGCTTTCATTGCCTTGACTGCTTCAAAGCATGTGTTTCCTTTTTAACATTGCTTCTCAATAAATATTCTTTTTTATGGATTCCACTGATGTCTTGTGCATTGCTGAAATTTTATCAGACTACACTGACACATTTTTGCTTTTCTCCTTGAGAGGTTTACAGGGGTGTTCAAGGTACGTGATCATTGGGTAAGGTGATTTGGGAGGCCTGATCTAATGGGCTGAGCACAGGCCTGGGATAGTGAAGACCCAGGTGCTAATTTCCATCCTGTGACCTTGGGCAAATCATTTAATCTTCCTGCATTTCTCTCCTACCTTTTATCTTTCTTTAACACTCTTAATTAAGCCAGAGTGCTACAGATAATACTGATAATAACCAATTCTTCCCTTTTATGAATTAGACATGCTCCTCTTAAAATGCCACAGAGGTTGGACTGTGGTGAATGTGTGCAATTACTTTTAGTGAAGACAGTGGCTGTTGCACACAACCTCCCTGGATTCACGTGAGCATCTGGATTAATTATATCCTGTCTTCAGCAATCCTCTGGAGAATGAAAATAATGAAGGGTAAATACCTTTTATTAATACAATTATGGAATGTAATATGAAGAAAGCTGAATGCATCATACATTTCACTAACTACTTAAAGGAGGACACAACTAGAACAAACACCCTGTCCTCGGACCTGCTCCATGCTGGGTTTTAGCTGATGGGCTTTCTGGCAGAGGCAGAACTGCCAAGCTTCCCACACCACCAGCAGTACATCACCAAAGCCGCCCCAGATTTTGCCACGGAGACACGACCAGGTAGCCGTCAATGTGATACTGAGAATGTGCTGCTGGGGGCTCCAGTTGAGTGCCAGGAGAGGCTGTCCCTCTGCCACCAATGACGGGAGGACTGGGGTCCATGAAGTCTCCACGAGCAGCCACAGAAGGCTGCATATTTTGGAGGGAAGGAGGCAACTGCCAAGCTGCTGAGCCACTATTCAGTGGCCAAGGATGTGTCTCTGAAAGTCACTCAGCCATGACTAGGAAAGTAAAACTTCCAGCAGAAAAGAATATCCTAGTTAAGCACTCTTAGTGCCTAAGGTAAACAGTGACATCTTTGTACTGAAAAAAAAAAAAACCAGCAGGAGAAATCTAACCTGTAAAAGCCATCTGGATGCACACAGTGGAAAATGGATCATGACAGTCTGAGTGCAAGAGGATGTGATGACAGGTACATTTGCATTCAAACAGATAAGGTAGATGAAATGTAAAAAATCCAGAGCCCTCTTAATGCAGCGCCAGTGTGTTTAGCCGAAGATCACAGCAGAGGGGCACTCAAGCACTCTGAGCCCTCCAGCAATGCTCATGCAGCCTCCTTGCAGAGCCACGCCACAAATGGTCAGGGTGGTCTCTCCCTAATGCCAGCTCTCAGACAGACAACACACAATGCATGTTTATTACTTGACAATAACTGTAGGAGCACTTTAAGGAGCCACTTACGTAGGACATTATTATCCAGGAAAGAATCGGGAAAAAAAGAGTCCGTGTGTATATAAAAGGCTCTGGAGCAGAGGGACAGTACTGCCCCCTGCCCGGAGTTGGCGCTGCTCTGCTCTTTCCTTCATGGAATACGATTCACAGCGCACAGTGCACTAGGAATACGTATGGCTTACAGTATTTTAAGGAATGACTAGAATTTCACCCTCAAACAAATCCTTAGGACATAATAAGTTTTTCAGATTACTTTCTGCTTCTCATCCTCCTGGTAGAAAGAGAAAAATTAATGTATTTTGCAAATTGGTGGGGAGTGTCTTTCTTTTCTCCCTGTCAGCTCATTTATTGCTAGAGCTTAAAGCCCTGCAAGGCAAGAAATACACAGTTAGTATCTAAAAAGCCAACTGAATGAGAGGGTTGGGCTGGACAAACTCAGAGCTACTGTCAAACTTCACCTGTCCTATGATCCTGTGAAGAAGTGCACAGTCCTGCTGTCAAATAGGTCCAACAGCTTTGCTATCCAAATACTGCTATTCCCACATCAGTGAAGCACATCAGAAACCTAGTTCAGTCATCTCTGGGGAAAATATGGTGCAACTCTACCACAAAATCTGTTGTGTTGTCTTTAATTTTTTGTTTCCTTTTAGCTGAGCAGGAATTAAGAGAAAAGGAATTAGCTCCAAACCAGATTGGGCTTAAATTCTTTATAAGGGAATCAAACAGACCTTCAAAGTTATGCAGATGTCTAGCTCCATCCATTGCAATGCATGCAAATATTTTACACCGTGAGTACTGGATGTAGCAATGGGACTACTGGCTTTTATTTTTTAAGAAGCACATGTTCCCCCTATCTCTGCATTGTTATAAACTCTCCATGTCCATGTAATTTTTATTTTTCGCTCAATTATGTAAAACGTATCCCCCAGCAAAATATACAGTGTGTTTGGCCTGATAACTCCTTACAGAGGCAATCACAGCCTTCTGAGCTGGGGGGAGGAGTATGTGTGCACAGCTTCACCTCCCTCTGCAGCAGACAGGGCTGCCTAGTGCTAGTCCTCAACTGTCTGCTTCCTGGCCCACGTCTGGGCATTCAGCCCCTTCCAGTTATCCCTCCTGGTCCCTCTAGCTGCTCAACATGAAATTTCCAGGTATCTCACTCTCTAAATGCCTCAGGTCAACATGACCCTCAGGGGCAAGTCCCTTCCCTGCTGGGAAGGTAATGCATGTTCACACACTATCATTTTCTTCCTTAGCCTGTGCTGCTATCCTCATCAAACACACAAGTGCACACACACATATGTGAAGCTTTTAAAAACAAAGTCAAGAATGAGCCCTGCATTCACGTCAAAGAACATAAAATACCCCCGGTTTAAAAAGCTATCAAAATTATCATTAAACTGAACTGCATATGCATCAAGGAACAGCTAAGGTACCCAAATAATCCTAATTCTTTACCTGCTGAGAGACCAACCATCTGCCACCCCTGATTTTGTGTGCAGACTGCTGAAAATACACACCAGAACACCCTATGTCTGTTTTTGTTTACATATATGCATGAATATATAAATCTAGTCTACTGTACTAAATATAGTGTTTCGTAGTCATGCCAACCTTTGTATTTTCCATGTAAGTACTACAGTTTTATGATCTGGACCCATGAGATCAGTACATAGGAGATCAGAGCTGGCGATAGGTCTAATGGCACTGGATAATTCCCAGGAATAGGCCAGGTGCTTGGCAGACTGGAGCAGCAGATGAAGAGGAGGAGAAAGCAGTACCTGCCTCCTGGGATGGATGTGAGGCTTTAAGGTACTGTCTGGCCTCATGAACAAATGTCATGAGTCCATGCTCCCTCGTAATGTTTCTGAATTCTCCAATAAGCTCCACCTTTTCAATCAGAACAACCAGAGCACTGCAAACTGCACATACAGCTTCAATGAGGCTGTGTCTGAAATATTTTTCAAAGTCGAGGCTGCAGTGGCAGAGAGAACAGATCCAGAATGACATACAGGAGATACAGAAAAGGAATCTGAAGGGTAAGGATGAGGTAACAGCCTATCAGAGACTCAGGTTCAAACCCTTGTCCTCCATATGAGCAAGGTGACAGGTCTGCAGTCATCTGCCCATGTGTCAGGCCAAGTGCACCTCCTGTCTTCATCAATAACCCCCACAAAGACCTTTTGGCCATGGCCTCTGGGGACGAAGCCCTGCTGCACTGGTGCTGTAGAGTGTAAGAGGGCTATGCCTGGAGGTTCAGGTCCTTGGACCCCCATGTGGTAAAGGGCTTCTACCAGTATGCAGCAGGTCTAACACATCTCACTGCCTGTGCAGCCTCACAAAGCTGATGTGAAAACACACAGAAAGACTTTATACCAAAGGCACAAGAGGAGCAGAATCACCCTAGGTCCAAGAGAAAGCTGCTCTGTGCATTGCAGCAGTACCTGGGAGCCTCCATTGCTTATAAGAAAGCCCTGTGCAGGTAGGGCCTGCATGGACAGGCTCTAGACTCTATGATGACCATTTCTTACCCAGGTTTGCCTTGCTGTAGAAAGATCAAAACCTCCCTCTCCTCTTTCCTAGCTCACCACCAAATAAGTTGTGCTCACCCCACCTCCAAACCCATCTCCTAGAGCAGATGAAGTCTTCACTAACCTTTATGCTTGGCCTGATATGCCATTTAAGCCCTTATGTGCTCACATTGCTCACCCAGGCTTCCTTCTATGACTCCAGCTCACAACTTTTTTGTCTGCTAAGAAACATGAAAAGGCTTTTCTGACATCACCCTGTGGGCAGTGCTGGGGCATCCACCAGGGCCTGACATGAGCTTTGTCCATAGCTTGGTGTTCCTGGGAGGTTGCAATCACCCTTTCAGATGCTGGGATCCTTGCTTTTGCAGTGCTCCCTAGGCGGCATGTGCTCTCTCATGGGGAATTCACAGCTCACAGTGGACAAATGGAGCCAGGCTTGTTCACACTATCTGCTGTCACTAGCTTGCTTCTGTGCCTCTCTGAAGTACCACTGTAGGAGCCTCCCACAGCTGCTCCAACAGTTTAACACTGCGGGACTGCTCCTCACAAAGCACAACAGCTTCACAACTCATAGAGAAGCATCACCTTGCAACAGACCCCTATCTCAGCAGGGAGGTTGAGAGACACTAGGAGTGTTGGGTGTGTGTGTCACAGCCCTTGCTGAATGTACTAAGGTCATTTCCCTTCCAACCACCTTTTCTGTGGTTAGTTTCTGTGGCATCCTGGACAGAGCTCAAAGAGCTGCAAGTGGGTGCAAACAAACTGACAGGAGCAAAATTTCTGAGTCACAATCCACTTGTCCATCTGGGTTTGGTACTTCAGTGATATAGGGTTACACAGGACACGATTAAGAGGAGTCACAGGCTCTTGCTGGATTTCATTGCAGTGCTCAACCTCTGCTGTGATGACTTTTCAGGCAGCCCCTGAGAGGTTCCCTCCAGGAGGTAGCACCTTTCTTGGCCTCATGGTGAATAGGAGTCTACTGTGACTGTCAGAAATACCATTACCACTGAAAATTTGGTAAGTGACACCTTCAGGCAAATGCAACAGAATGTCAGTGAATATCTTCCATACTCAGATCCCTTCTTCTTCTCAAAAACTACATATAATGCCCAAACAACAGATATGCCACATAGACAGAACACATGTGCTGAACTCTGATAATTTGGAGTCACTGGGAACTTGTGAGTAACACCAGAGTGAGTAAGGCAGATGATTAAAATAACACCCACATCTTCAAAATTACTGTGGACTCTGGGCTGATGCTGTTGGAGCCACATGGAGTCAGTGAAATGTCATCTGTTCTCAGCAAAATATCACTCCACTCTTCTTGTATGCCCAGTGCATTGCCATATACCTGACATGAATCTTCCATACCCAAACTAGTCAAGCAAAATCCATGACAACTTCAAAGCCACTTCAAAGACATCCTGTGACTTGCATTCAATCAGTTTATTAACAAGTTGTCCCCTGGCAAGCCTCTCAGACATGGCAGTGCTGTCAGGATATGTTTGGTGAGAAATGAATAGCCTCTGTCAGTAGGAATAAAGAAATATGTTGAGCTTCTTGTTTAGGCATCACCTCCAATTACACAGAATCACAAAATATTTTCAGTTGGAAGAGACTCACAAGGACCACCAAGTCCAGCTCTTAAGTGAACGGATCATATGTGGCTCAAACCCATGATCTCGGTGTTATTCACACCATGCTCTGACCAACTGAGCTAATTCCAGTCCACTCTGCATCATGCTGCTTTTGCTGAGCAGTCTGGAGCACCTGAGGGCAAAACTCCAGCCCCCATGAAGGAAAAGAGACAGAAACATACACCTACATATGTGCCCAAATTCAGATGTTGACATCTATCATCAGTAAATCATTTCCATCCAGACCCCGGAGGCCTGAAGACACACAGCACAGCAAATGTGGAAGCCGCTGTCTTGCTCCATGAAATTCATGTCTGCTGGAAAAGGAGGCCTCAAGCAGTCAGCATAAATTGCAGCAGAGCCTTGCAGCCTGCATCAGTTCACACCAGGGAATAAGACCAAAGCATCTTGGCATGAATCTTCCCCAAGATATGCTCCATTGCTTTTCACTTGCCAACAAGGATGAGGACATAACCGTTTTGTTGTCTGTCGTTATCTGTTTTCATGTTCTCACAAGCAAATGGGTAATATTCCCCCAGCAGGTAGCACTCTCCAAGGCTGGCCCCTGGGAATAGATGAATGCATTCATTGCAGGGACCTTTGCATTGAAACTGAACCCGACTGATGTCTGTGGTGCTGGGCACAAACAAACAGCAAAGGGGGCAGGGAAGTTATGCCAAACATACCCTGTGCAATTGATTTCCAGATCTGATTCACTATCAGTGTTACCAAAGAACAAAGGAAGAGAAAGACTTAAAATATGATGCATGATGTAAATATTTCTCAATGGGATGTTCTAAAAAGTTTTCTGCAAGACATCATCTGCTCCTTAAGCCTTGACTAATATTTCATTTTCAGAATTGATATCACAAATAATAACCACATTTTCTTTCTTTTAAAAGTATCTGTGCAAGCCCTCAAGTAGTTGGCTATCAGTTTGATGAAAGAATACTGTATAGATGGCTATTCCAAGCAAGGCCTCAAGAGATAAGAGGATAATAACACTATGTATTAGCCCTTAGTGTTCCTCCCAACAGACCCAGCTACTTCCCAGCATAGAGTTCTTTTTTGGTAGCTGGCAAAGTTCACTCCAGTAACTTCTGCAGCATTTCCTGCTGTCCCTTTCCCACTTTCTCAAGAAAACTGGGATGGAACAAAATAGCTTTTGAGGCCAGAGTCAATTACCATCCCCAGATGCTTTACATTCAACATGCCATCTGTGTTTTGTTTTCTTGTTAAGAGGGTTTTGTAACGTTTTTTATTATCTACTGTAAGTAGAAACAACAGCAGGAAATCATGTAGTGCAAAGCAAGTATAGCGAGTGATTTGGCTTCACAACCACTGGCCATCAATCCTCCACTTGAAACCTCTCCATTGCCAGCCTTTTCCATCCTCGCTTGCGCATGTATATGTGAGAAAGAGAGGGTGCAAGTGTGGGGCAAAAGCATGCATAAGGCAGAAGGGCAAGAGATGGTTAAAAAAACTCCCAAAAATAAGGCACAGCAGGGTTGAAAGCTGTTGCAGATATCTCTTGCAGAGAGCATGCAAACTAGTTAACTCTGCTCATTTTTCTGAGAGGGACACAAACTTTTCTGCATCTTTGGTCAGCCCAAGAGATTATCTGACTGTCCAATTTACTCGGTCCTGTGCTCTCAGCAATTTGATTAACAGCATCATTGATTAATAGTGATTAGTTTAACCAATGGACTTAACCTCAGAATTAATGTGTGGTCAGTAATTTAAGTGACTTGTAAAAAAAAGTCATCCCGATTTTTGTCTTGCAGCCCATTTTCCATTAAATCTTTCTTTTAATTTGTAGCCTTCTGCTTTCTGTACAAACTCACCATCTCACATAACTCCAGTTTCAGTGTAATCCTCGGTATACACTAAGTGGAGGAAAAAAGGAGGAAGCAACATGGATTATGATATCCTAGTATAGGGTTATTGTAAAATTGCACTTGCTGCATGCCAGGGAATAGGAAATTTCATTTTCAAGAGCTCCCTGGGGGGCAGAGATAAACTACAAAAGTCACAACTTGTCATAATTAAACACTCATGCCCATTACACACAAAGGAAATTATGCACATTTATCTAGGTCATTGAAACATTCATATGGCAATACTATACAGGAACGTCCATTAATATCCTGTAAGAATTTAGTGAAAGTGTTCTCCCAGAAGCCATGCAGGGCTGTCTCTGATGAAGGTGCTGTAATAGCATGGAGGAGGGCGGGGGAGGGATGGGAATAGTTAATGTATTTCCAGAAGGAATGCAAAAATGCTTAGATGGGTATACCTACCATTCCTTCTCTGCCAAGTAAAGCATAAATATGTTAATTAGATAAGCTTTTCCTATCATTATCATACAGTTATCAAGCAACAGCAATGGAAGCGGCTTTAAAACTGATAAACAGCAAGTGTTGGGGTGTTTGGAAGGTTCATCTTGGGTCATCTAGTGAAATTTGGTGTATTGGAAGTTGGTAGCTCTGAAAATATCTCCCACCTCTTCTCTCAGGTTTCTATTTATTTTGAACATCTACTTTCGGTGGGAATGTGGGTTAACAGATAAGAAAATATTTTCCTACAGACATTTCTGTAGTCATCCGTATTCCTTTTATTCTTGTCATCTCCTCAATGGTAAACTGTAGTTATCTCACCTGCCCTCTGGTACTTTCTAAAAGTCAAAAATATATTTTTCCCCATTAAAAATGCAGTAAGAATTGTTAGAAACAGCCCTGATGAGTTTGGCACTAGCATCTCCTGGGAAATTAATGGCCAGGTGTCACTAATGGCTCTCAGCTTTGCGTCAACACTCCAAGTTACTCTTAATCCCCAGGACAGGCTCTGCTCTGTATTGCTTAATTAGAACACAAACAGTTCTATGAAAATAACACTGATGGTCTGACTCAAACCCACAAAAGAAGATAAAATGCAGTAGTTAAGGGTTAAAAAAAAGAAAATCCCAGAAGAACTAAAGCGCAGCCATCTGTGTAAGTAGGTTTTGTTTTACAGCAAACACTGTTAATAGAAATGACAGAATTTTTTTTTCAGAATCTGATCTGTAGATGTTTTGCAGCTAAAAAACCTGCATTCATTTGCTTTTATTCCTAGATTATGGTTTATGCTGTTTGGACCACTGCCAAGTATGTGACAACCCTCATATTGGAAAGTGGCATGAATTTTAGGAATGAATGAGTAGTCCTCCAAGTGTTTGTGCCAGAAGCACCTCATTCACTAGTGGTGTTTGTTTTTTACTTATATAATGTATTTTATTCATCCAATCAAAGAAAAAAAGTCTTACCATATGACCCCTGAAATTTGTGCATCTCAAAGAGTCATCAGGTAGACACAATTTTGATATTCCATCAAAATACTGGGTAAAACTCTCACCCAATAAACATGTTCACAGGAAATCAATAGTAAGTCATGAACCATTTTTTAATCCAAAAGGAAGGGAGTTTGTGATAATATCAGAGGTTATTCCACTTTCTTTTGCTTTCAAAATGCTTTTCAAACTCTGACATGTACAATAGCTTGCTGTTTGAAGAAGTGTTCCATCCCCAGCTCTAGAAGTTGAAAAGTCTGCCTAAAATAGGGGACTCCTAGAAAGCCAAATCAATTTAGCCATGAAAATTTATTCTTCTAGATTCAAACTTTGTTGTTGGAATGATCTAAAGATCATTTTTATGAATATGTATAACTTTTTTCTGTATGTATAAAACCATCCAAATTAAGCCCAGTGCTCTGTTTAAAATATATGGCTTGCAATGTACGTCTGACTGCAGGAGAAATTTCCAGACCTGAACTAGTAAGACCCATGTCTGGATGTAGATTCAAACACATGATTTTGCTTAAGACACTTTGTTCCAGCTGCCAAAGAAAGAATTTTTATTCTTTAGCTATTTGTGAATCTGGATATACACCAGATACAGCCCTACAGTAAAGCAGGAACACGACCTTTAGACTTTTACAGAAAACCAATGCTAAACTGCAATTCAAATGATTGCTTTACAATGCATTAAAACAACCTTTCTCTTCCAAATTAGCAGATAGCTCTAGACTAAGTCCCATTTCCTTCAAGAGGATGTTAGTGAAAATAAACTACTATTTTATAGGTTTTCATTGGTATCTGTCACTCGGGGGG
>VZRZ01007593.1:1276134-1323030 GCA_013398175.1 Climacteris rufus
TTCCCTGCTTTCTCTCCTACCCCCCCCGCCTTTTTTTTTTTTCCTTTTTTTTTTTTTTTTTTTTTGGTGGGGGGAGGTCAAAATAAGTAGGATTCCCTTCAGAGACTGTGCAGAACTGGAAATCTACTTGCAAGCCAGAAGTGTGATACACTCACAAAGTTGCCCATGGAGAAGAATAAACTGTGAACACCCGTATCATTGCTGATCTTCTTTCAATGGCTATAAAAAAATCCTTCAGCTAGATAGTGCTTTTTAATAAACCAATAACCCTCTCCCAAAACAACCTGAAAATAATTCAGTGTCTTACTTCTGACATGCTACTGCTGCTGTGCACAGAAACCCAAAAAACAATTGCTGCTTGTGAACGCATGGAGACAGCGCACAGTGGCAATGGCCATGCCACCTGCAGGGTTTTCTATTCTGCTGCTCAGGTTGGCCTAGCTTTGCAATAAAGCTGCCAGCGAGCTCTCCTGCCAGCTGCAGCATAGCCCACTCCCAGAGCTGTGCTACAGCTCGTCTTTGAGTGCTGTGACAGCTTCCCCCAAAGTGTATCAAAGGATCAATGATGTTTTAGGCATGGTATTGTTTCTGCCGAGGACAGCAATCAGCTGTTTCCCAGCACTCAGAACGGGTTCTCCTTCCCCTCATTATCCAGAATGCCATTAGCTACAAACCAGTGTCTTGCTAATAACTGGCTTTTGCTTATTACTATGAAATTATTCTTCTCTGCCATATGCCGTCTATATTCCTCTTCCAAAAACATGCTAGGGACTCCATTAGTGGCATTCGCAGTTTATTGGGATCACAGCAAGCAGATAGTGCTTGAAATGTTTCTATTCACATGGGCATAACGTGTTAGAATTCAGAACAAACTTCAAAACACACAAAGAAACACAGAGGAGAAAGAATACTCCCTTTGTGCTTTAGCATTCGCTTCTTTATTGACAAATGCCAATTTTTCCACAGTGATATGCCCTGAGAAGGCACAGCTACCAAACCGAGGGCACTAACATAAAGTAGGAATTGCCCCTACACTTGTTTGCCTGTGACTAAGCCCTACTAAAATCTTTAAAGAACCATAATCAAAAGCAAAGCCATAACCATTGTGGTGCTGTCAGAGTCAATATCTACTGGGCAATAAGGAGGAGAAATTTAAAGGTTCAGTAGTTGAAAGTTGTGACTTGAAGAGAGACTCAACAAGCAGCCAGGGAATAGTGAAATTCAGGAAGATACTTTCTCCTGGGGAGGAGAGCAGAGCCAGGCTGATTTTACACCACAGCCCCCACTTAAAAACAAGAAACAGATTAATTCCACCACAACAGTGTATGGACAGGCTCTTATCTGCCCTATTTTTTGCTGGCAGATCTCCAGGAGGAAATTATTGTGGGGATCATTGATGCTATCTGGCATCTATACAAGCTCATGTATATGGAAAAAGCAAAAGCAGTGCAACCATAAAAGTGGGAACTGAAGCAGGACAAATCCTGTATAAAGTAGGTGGGAGACTGGGAGAAGGATTTGGGTGGCAGACTAAAGTAGCATAGGCACTTGTTTGAAGGGACGTGCTCAAAAGCAGAGAGACATACATATACATTTATGAAAAAGGCACAGAGAAAAAACTTTAATCATAGGTTAAGCAAGGTTAGGATATGCCACTCACCCCCAGCCGCCCTCCCCCAGGGGACAGTTTCCTGTACTCTAAGCCCTGCTGAGGTGGACACACACTTCCTGAATGTCTCTCATGCTCAGCACATACCTCCTCATGCTTGGCACACACCTTTAGACACCATGCTTCCTTTGCAAACTTCTGTCCACTCAGAGCCAAGTATAGTCTTCTGGTGGACAAGTGAAAGAGCCCCCTGATCTTTGGGCTTCTCCCAACTCTTTCTGCACAGCTCACACAGCTCATAGGCATGGTCTGCCTTACTCCCTGGTACAGCTCCACTGCCCAGCCTGCAGCTGGCTGGCCATTGTAAGCTTTGGCGGCAGCAGAGCAACACAGATGCTTAGCTGCTAACAGAGCCAGAGCAGACATTTTGGGAACTAAGTAGGCATAGAGAAGTTTGGAATATGTCTCATTTCTCCCAAATGACTTGTCCACCACCTCCCTATTCTGTTATTCCCAGAGACTACAGTCCTGGTGATGAACAGCCAAAACCCTTCTAAGGGCTCCATCATCCTGAAAGAAAATCATGTTGCTGAGGAGTATGACTGTAGTCAGAATGGGAGTCAGAAGAGGAGCTCTGTTTTTTTTACTCATCATCAAGAATGGCAGGGGATTTGCAAGTGCATTTTGAGCCTAGGGTGATAAGGTCTGTATGAGCCCTCAGTATACACCACAATGGCAGATTGCTTGCTGTGAGGGAGTTCTGCAGGCTCATGACTGTGTTACTTCTCACACCTTCTATCATCCCACACACACACACACTGAGGAGTACCAGTATCTAGTTTAATCTAAAAACTAGGCATCTCATTAGTCTTGGTTCCCTTGCTAAACAGTGAACAGAAGGTGACTTGACTCAGATCCCCTCAAACAGATATTCACCAAGGAGCTGCTTTCTCTCCTTCCTGTAACAATAGAGACTATTAAATACAAATAACCAGCCCAAGTGCCCAGCTTTCTGATGGCTGAAGTGGTCAAGCGAGGTGAATTCCACACACAAAATATAATATTTGTATATTCATTTTTTTGCTTTGTATAAAAATGTGTATTTATTATAGTGGGGGCATGTGAAAGCACACACACACAGAAGAGAAATGGATTTATTGTGCAAGGCTAAAGCATCTCAAGCCTTCTTCCTCCACACAGTGCTGGCAAAGGCACCCATCAGGCATTGAGGGGCTGTGACCACCCTGTATTGTGGCGCAGACTTGGCCATGGAGGCTGGGGTGTTTTCTTGATCTGCCTGAAATTAGCTCAGAGCCTACCACAGAGACTGTAGCTTTCTTATTTTGAAGGATTTTCTTTCTTCTTATGTCTTGGTTTTGCGATAAATCAAATTATTTGGCTGTTATCTCAAGCCTTCAACATTAAACAATTCATTTTAGCGTTAGGCTTTTATGATCAATAGAAAGCTCTTAATCAGAGCTGCCAGCAGTCCTCCTTTTATTTAAGGCTCATGAAGATTAATGAAAATGTATATGATGTCAGTTGTGCTAATTTTTGCTAGCTATGGCAGGTACTCCCAACAGCCTGCGAGGGTGACCAGCTCTGATCCACTTTATGCATCATCCTGGACATGCTGACTGATCCCCACAGGCAGGGATGTATTCCCAGCTCCATACCCACTCACCACGTGAGGACCATGGGCTGTAGGACACTAATTGAATCCAGGATCTGGCCCTGAGGGAACACACATTACTGAGGGTAACTCAATAAACAAAAAAAGGAAGCCCAGGCTGGCAACCAAAGCCCAGGATGAGTTGGCACATCTGGTGAACAGAGTGGGAGTAAAAAAGGAATTAAAAAATGTTTTATTTGAACTTATTAATATATTCTCGTGGAAGCCAGTGAGAGCCTAGAAATGTGCTAGGTGATGCTACGTGAAAAAAGGCACATTGTGTGAGCCCATTTCTGCAGCTTGTGGCAAGCAGCAGTACTAGTATTAGCAAGTAGAGGGTTCACTCACTGTAACCCAAAATAGCAGTGACCAAGCAGCTCAGAATAACTTAATACCTCTCCACTGGATTTTTTAAAATGAAAATTCAAATTTCACTTTCATTTCATTCATTCATTTTCATTTTTTTCATTTCATTTCATTTCATTTCAATTCATTTCATTCATTTTCATTGTTTGTTACTGTTTTGCAGAGTAGTTTGGTGAGGTCACAACCAAGGACAGACCAAAGATGACATCATCACTGCATAAAGACAATGAGCAGGGCTGGTCCTGCAAAGGAGAAACCCAAGGTGGGCCAGGCCACAAATTCACATATATATACTGCAGCTGAATTCAAATCCTGATGGTGTATGATGACTTTTGTCAAAATCTATTCTGGAAAGATAAAAAAAATAACCCTAAGAAGCCAGTGAACTTCAGGAGGGAAAAGGTATTTGCAGCTAATATGTTTGTGGGTACCCTCAGGTCTCTTGAGGCATTATCAGGTTATCAAGTTAAATCTGAGCACTTTGGCAGCAAGTCCATGGTGTTATGTACTGCTGCTGCTGTATTTCCAAGGACACAGACACTGCCATCCATTGGTATGACTCTATCACCTCTGTGGAATTCCAGCCTCATGAAAAAAATTAAATTTAAAAGACAAAGACACAAGACCCATGAATGAAACAACATTCTGGTTTCCATTTAGAAATGATTACCATCATCGTCATCATCTAAAAATAATACAAGAAATAAAAAAAAAAAAAAAATCATGAGGCAAAAGTTTTAGGAGTAAATGGCCGGGTAGTTACAAGGCATGAGCAGATGCCATATGACCATTCAATGAAATTACCAAATAGGTTTGAAATTTGAAATTTGAAATTACCAAATTTGAAAAACTGGCAGCTCTTGGAGAAAAAAGTTTCTGAAGAGCGTAACACCATATCTGATAAGTGAGAGAGAAAATGTGACCGTATAATAGATCATGCCAACAACAATCTGTATATTTTTGTTTGTGCCAAGGAAAATGTACTTAGTTTATTCTCTCCACTGACTTCATAGAACAAGGAGAATAATTTCACTAGTAATTCCTAGGCAAGATTTTTTCCATCAGGAAAGGTGATTGTCAAGTATGCAAACAGAAGCTTAAGTGCATGGTATCCATGAATACCCATCCCTTCTGAAAAAGAGAAATAGTCTAATATGTATAAAGGGTGCCTTGCAATAAAGTTGTTAAAGCAGAGACAGAAAATTTATTCTCTTTTTTAAGACAGCCGGGCCACTGACTCATTGTGTGGCCATGGGCAAGTCTTGGGACTTCTTTGCATCTCATTTGCTCCAGCAATTCAACTGGATGAAAGCAGTATGGATAGCAGCATGCTCCAATATTCAATATGCTGCAGATGCCGCTGCTGAAAGAAGCATTCCTGGCTAAATGAGCTCACAATGCAAGACCAAGGAAACCAGGGATAGCTCCAGGCACCAGTGCAAACAGCAGCATTTGTGTCTTCTCTTGAAGCCTTGTGCTGTCGTAGATCTTAATGGTCACTCAAGCTTATAGCTTAAAGTGCAATGGATTGGATTAGATGAGATTTAAAATTGCTTCTATGATGTTTTTCAGGTAATCTTTGTAATAAATCTGATACATATATAGGTAAAACAATATGAAACCCTTATTTGTTTACTTCACATATAGCCCCAGGATGTTTTGATGTATACATAGCCAAACCTGCAAACATGCTGCTGCCTAGAATGGTCTCGAAGTGGTTAAGCAAGAGATTAACCTATTTTTTAAAATATTTATACATAAAACCTTGTTAATTATTCCCACCACAAAATAATTCTGCAAGCTGAAATCATTAAAATAGCACATGTGACATATTTTAAAGTAAATCCCTCTTCATGGAAAAATATCCTTTCAAGTAATAAATATTCAGTGCACAAAACTGAGGTACACAGTAGACAGAAATATAGGTTAAAATCTGGCTTTGGGACCCAATTCAGCACAGCATTTAATTGTATGTGGGTACTTAGATCCTAATGCAGCAGAGCACTAAAGCACACATTTAATTGCCACGATGAATAAAGACCTAAATAGGAATGGGATTACACATTTTTAGCATTCTTAGTAGTTCTTCATGTTCAGCAGATGTTTAATGCTTCATGTTTTACTGAGCTGGATCTAGGCTAAATTTATTAACAGAAAGATTTAAAATTTCTTCAGGAAATTGCAAGCACCTTACTGAGGAAAGTCAGAGCTTTCTAGTTTTTGAAAACGCTGTAAATCTTGGAGATATTGTGGACTGTGGCTGAAGACCAAACTGTTTCACTGGTTTTTGATGATGCTTTTGAGGCCAGCTTGCGTTGGAGCACGTGCACTGTGCTTCTCAGTGTCTTCCCAGAATTAATTAAGCATCCAGGGAGTGCGTACCAACATCACAAACTTGCATCTTCTTCTTCCAGGAGCAACTTTCACGAACAACTTCAGTGAGTGAAAGGGAGGACAGGCTATGCACTAATCTCAGGAGATTCGTTTTCAACAGGCAGGGCAGACTAATTAGCATTGCTCTTGTGCTGCACATGGAGGAGGAAAAATGTAGGCAATGCTGGTGCAGAAACCAATAGAGTACACACAACCTGGTTGCAGTTCTGGTCAGCCTTTACCAAAAGGGATATAGAGGAAATAGAGAGGGTAGAGAGAAGGAGGAAGGGGTTCATCAGAAGCACAGGACCTCTTACATGTGAAGAAAAAGTAAAGAAACCCAGACCCTGTTCCTCTGTAGCAGCAGCAGTGGTGATAGAGGAAATTTACGCCTGAGGGCAATATAACCACAGCTGGTATGGGGAAGGTGGTCAGGAAGCAAATTTTGTTCTCTTACCACAAGAGTTAGGGGGCACCTCATGAAATAAACAGGCAGCAGATTTGAAAACTAACACATAGAAGAAGCTGGTTGCATACTGTGCATAATTACAGGTGTGCAACTCATTGCCATAAATGGCTCAAAGCATCTAAAAAGGGGACTAGAAAAGTTCCTGGGGGAGAGCGTATTGGTGATCTATTAAACGGAATCATAAACACAGCCTCTGGCTCGACAAGTCTTGCAGCAGGTGGAAACAGAAAACAGGGGTGAGGACAAGGATGATGCTGAACCAGCATTTTTTTTGTATACTTTCTAGGTGTCTGCTCCTGGCCATTGTGCAAGATTAGTTCTTGAACTAGATAAATCTTTTGTCTGATATAGTATTTCAGGGACTTGAATTTTCATGCGCCTCTCAGGTGAAAACAGATCCCACCTGGACTCCCCCATTGTGGAACCCTGGGTAAACTGCCCCAAGAAATGGCAAGAGGTGATCTCTTCATCTTTAATAAAGCTACTCTTAAACAAAGAACTGGTTCCTCAGGCAACAATGTCTCCCCACAGGAAAAAAACACTACTGTATGCTCTGTGGCCTCATTCTCTTGTCTTAAGATGGAAGAAAAAGGCAAAGCGTGCCAACTTATTGCTGGTTTGATGGAAAAACTGAGTTTACACAAACCAAGAGCAACTAAATTGGTGTGTTGTAGTCACCAACTAGGGTGATTTGAATGGGGAAGCTGTTGTCACTGACAGAGGGTCCAAGTGTTAGTCCTGAGGGGATACAACAGGTCTTCTGCATACCTTTTCACACACAGTCGGGACTCAGAAAGACATCATCATTGTAGGCGTTTTCCACTCTTTTTTCTCAGAAAAGTCACTATCTGCCAGTGGTTTTTTTACTTGCCTCCAAAGCAGAGTGTTTTTGTGTGCACAGAGGGACATTTTTTTAAAGTGGCAGCAGCAATAACAACCCAACTATTTGGACGGGTGCAATCAAGAAGCACAAATTTGAATTAGGAAAGCATTATTGTGAAATCAGGAGTTAAACCCTTGCCCAGGTAACAATGCACTTGTTTTGGAAGGGAGAGATGTAGCTTCAAGTTTTAAGTCCAGGCAAAATTGGGGAAGGTGGGTTGTGGGAATGACTTACCAGTGCATTGATTTATTTGCAAAGTGCTCTAATGTCTCATCTGAAGTCCCCATTCCAGCTTGGTTTCCTGCTTCTGCAGCTGCTTCATTACCCCCTTCCCCCATTGAAGAGATGAGTATTTTGTACTCTGATAACCTGCTAAAGGACAGGATGTGAGTGTGACGACTGAGGAGATTTTGCCTCTTCTTCCCATTGCTCTGCTCTGCTCCAAAGGAGTGTTGCACCAGGAGCTGTTGACATTAAATCTGAACACATTTTGCTGACTGTTGCAGAGTGCATGGGTGGCTGAAGCAGACTTATAACTGCAATTTTCAAGAACAAACTTATAGGAAGCCCGCCTTTTATCAAGAAAGGTGACTGCATACCCTGCATCTGATCCAAGCACAGTGCAGGTGATATACTATGGCAGCACCCAGGGACCACATCTGCAAGTGCATGGAGGATGAGACTTTTTGCTTTCACAGGGATTGAGCAGAAGGGGAGGCAGCTCCCCTGACATTTTGCCCCCCAAAAGCCCAAGCCAGGGCCTGAGAGAACAGTCCTGTTTGTTCAGAGGCCTGGGATCAGGTTTGACACGTGTCTAGAAGAGACCAGACATCCTGAATCTCTAGTGCTGGTCAGAAACTTCTGTCCTTGTCTAAACAGTGTTCTCTGGCAGTGCAGTGACAGAGGTGTCTCCATCACAGATATTTCTGGCCCTGTTACATGTCCTACCCCCACTGCTGGGGACACCATCTTTTCCCCAAGACAAATGCATATGTAGTCATGCCTAAGCTGCCATGAGAAAAAGCCATTTAAATCCCCTGAATGAATAGCACAGGAGCTCACTGCAAAGACAGCAGTTGTTCATTATATTAACAGGGCTTAGTAACAGAAAAGAAAGATGATGAAACATATTCTGATCAATTTCTGTGTCTCTGTCTGTGAGGGCAACAATAAAACTTTTCCATGCTGTTGGGCTTGTGCTCCTTGGGCTATGACATTCCCAGATGATGCCACTTGTAATTGGGAAGAAGGATCTTAACTTTGCTGGTGGGCCTGAAGGGAAAGCTGTGTTTCAGACAGTGTTACAGCAGGCATCCCAGCTTGAGGAACACATGGTAAGGCTCTCAAGCTCACAACACTGTGTTTAACACCTTGCATTCTTTCCCAGCTTCACCCTTCAATTTAAAAGGAGATATTTTCTGTCCAAATTACATTGCTGAAGAGAGGCATAACAGATGAGAAAACACTGTAGTGGTCTTGAGCTGAAATAAAGCACAAATGGCTTAGAAACCAATAAAAAATGGGGAAGAAGAACCTCCCTCTTCCGTTTCAAATCAGTGCACACCAGCAGTGCCATGAAAAACCAGCAATTTGTGGTCAGCAGGAGAGAAAGTGGAAACCCTTCCTACACAGAGATCTGGGGGTGTGGAATCAGAGCTTATTAGTATTCGTCCATGGACACACATTATCGAGCAGAAAGGCACTGCAGCACTGGGGGGGCTGGTGTGATCATGGGGCTCTGGAGAGCTCGTCATGAGCATTGCAAGTGGGAGCAGGGAGGGAACATGCATCAGCTCCTGGCTCTAAATTTGTTTTCAGGGGATGGAGCATCTGCATGAGTCAGGCACAAGCTCCACAGCTACTAGGAGGGGCAAACAGAGAGCAAAACATGATGGAAGGCAGGATTTTGAAGCAGTCGGGCTGCAGTTTTAGCAGTGCTTTCTGTTGAACTGGGCAAACCCACCTCCATCACAGCCCTGGATGGCAACATTTATAAGCATGGCATAGGAAGGGGAAGGTCATTGAAATGGCTGCTGTGCTGCATGGTGGTGTTGGTACTGGAGGTGCCATGACGGCAGTGGGGCTTCCCCTGTGGGACATCCACATATCCCTGTTGGCACTGGGACATTTCTCCCTATGTGTCTATGGTCACAACCCTCCCCTGCTGACTTGCCATCAGGCCATAGGCAAGGCCCTGGGCCCCCAAGAGCTTCCCAGCTGAGCTTAGCATGCCCACTGCCATGCACCAGCAGATATTGTAACTTAATGGGTTATCACAATAAAGGTCTTCAGGCTGAAAGCTGTATGTGCTGCCACTGGGTTTTGGTTCTCAAAGGCAAGGGATTTAAATCCCAGAGGAGAGGGTAGCTGCCTTCTGCAGAACTGCTTTTATGGTTCGTGATAGTGGTCACTGGGCCTGTAAGATGTTGGCTTAGCATGAAATGCAGAGACCAACAAATCTCCAGCCCAACAGTTGCAGTATTTTTCACCACAGAAGGTCAGGGAGGCATTAAAATTGCCAAATGTTTTTCCTCTTGAAAGCAGTCACTTAACGACAGTACAATCCCCTCCCCTCCACCCCCCTCAGATCACCTAAGAAGGAATACACAAAGGGAATATGCACCATGGGTGCATCCAGCCTGACTCTGAACTCTTCATTCTCCTGTAGAGCTACAAGTGATGGCAGGATTCACACAGACACAAGAAATCTGGGTGGAGACCTTCCCCATGTGACCACATCACCAAACTTTTCCTTGTTTGGATTTCATAAGGTCCAAGAAAAGCATAAAAAGCAACAAATGCCCAGGTAAAACTTACCTTTTTTGCCTCCAAAGGGAGGTGAGAGGCAGGCAGTGGTTCCTCTAAGCTTCTTTCTTCCCATGCTTATAGATGCCTTGATGCTAAGACCTCTTCAGTGGCTGATGGAACATCTGATCCGACTCCATATGGTTTCTCTTCACCATCTGTATCATTCTCTCCCAGACCACGGCCAGAAGCATTGAACTTGCCTTTTCCAGAAAAGGTCTGCTGTTTTGCTCTTGGGCAAAGCAGACTCAGAGCTGGGAAGATAATTTTTGACCAGCTGTTACTCTGTCCTTAAGACCTGGCACAGTGACATTCCTGTCAGTCTATCTTTTCCCTGGCCCAGCTGTCTGCACCCACGTCCTTGTCCTTGTCTTTGTTTGATTGCTTCAGACCCACTTCCCTTGAGGGCGATAAATGCTCCTTTTAAAACATGACAATGTTAACATGACATTGTTAAACTTGGGCACTCCACATCCAAGATGCCTTTTGAGAAGTATGGCCAAATGGCTTACTGAAGTCTGACCAGCCCTGCTCACTGCTGTCTTGCCCTGATATCATGAGAATCTTCAATTCTGGCTGGAGTTACCTGGTACCCGTAGACCCATCATTCCTCCTCCTTGGTTGTAACCAGAGGGGCTGCTCTTATGCTATCAATCAGTGTGCTACCCAGACTCCAAAAGCCATCTGGGGGTGGATCCCCATCACCCCCATTTTCTCCACCCACTGAAATCATGTGTTATTTCATGAAGAACACGTGCCTGATGTTTTCGTAACTGCCTGTCATCTGGCAGTGTTGTTCCAAGGTGGGAGGATGCTTGAGCTGGGGGGCAGGCCCAGCAGGGATGCCTGGGCAGAGGCTGCTCCCCACTGCTGTGCCTCCTCCACAGGCTTAGTTTATCTCTCCTTTGAGTGAGTTCCACATTCCAGACTAGCTGGGCTCATACACTTTGCTCTTTTTAATGTTTTTCCTCTTGCCAGCACACACAGCTTGGGCAAAACACTTGAACATTTTGTCTTTAAGTATTTACTTCCTCATAAGCAGGCAGCCTGGCACCCACTCAGATTCCCAAAATAATCCAGTTAGGATTTAAGTAAACTGCCTTCAGGTGTTGCCCAGCTGCTTCATTGTCAAGAAGCCTTGAACTCTACACCAGGTCCTTAAAACCAAGGAGGGACAGTGCAAGACTGTCTTTTTTGCCAGCCTCATGCTCTGCCCTTGCTCTGGTTCTTAATTGTCCTCTTATGACTGCCTGCTGCTGCTGCTGCTGCCTTTTGGCCACTTACACTCTGAGATCATCTCTATCTATACTGTCTCTAAAACAATTTGCCATTTTCCCGCACTGTAGACAATGGAAGAGGAAAATGAAGCAATTCACAGTGATTCCCTCCAGAAGCCACCCTAAGCAGAGGATCGGGGCACAGGCACAGGGGCCTGCGAGAGAAACCTGGGAAGTCCTGTCTGCATCCAAACCAAGGGCCTGAAAAGAATGAGGGTTTGATTCCCTGAGCAAAGGTCAGACAACCAGACTTGACATAGCTGACACTGGTCAGTTTGGCCCCAGGTCTGTGCTGTCTGTAACACACTCTGAGGGTACAGCTGTAATGGTGCTGTGGGCTGGCACTTTCTTTAACCTACCTGGTCTTTGGCAGGGTGGTGTCCTGACACTGGCTTGGGCTCCATGCAGCTGTACCAGCCTGACTTCTTGGGCTTCAGCTCACTTAGCTGAGCCCCATTCCACCAGGAGTGGCAGTGCAAATTAAACCCAAGTTAAAGGAGAGATGTAAGGTACTGCAAACCTGCATTCAGCTACAGCTGAGCTCTGGACCTGCTGATGCTCATGACAGAAGTCGGGCCAAGGGAATACTTTTCAGAGGTCAATCGTGTGTTTAGCCAGTGTTTAAAAAGAACTTTTCTGCATGAAATTTTACACACACCTGTTTCTGTGTGCCTGCATGCCTTTGAAATAATGTTAACCATTAATGTCAACCATTAATGTACTTCTACATGCAAATAATTGATATATGTTTTCTGTGCCTGTGCACATACACACATGCAGTCACACACACAGACTGGGTGAGGGGCATTAGATGAAGCTGACTGCAATAAATGTAAGAAGCAGATTCAATAATGACCCCAAATATGGATCCAAATGTTCCTTCTTTTGCCACTAATTGATCTAATGGATTTCATATTTGTAACCAGGCAGTGGTTTGTATTGTAAGTTTCTTTTCGTTTGCTGCTTTAGAAAAAATCAGAGCTACTAGAACATAACCCATGCCATATTTGCAGATGTAATTGCCATGCTATGCTCCCCCGCCCCGAAAGCAATCGCCAGTAGTGGATTACTAATAGTTTGGAGCAGTTGCACTTTAATTTATGATGGCAAACACTGGGGCAGAAATCCTCAGTCACTATGCACACAAATACAATGATATATATGCATATTAAATCTATTTTAAGAGCAACATGATACTCTAGATTCTCAGTCAAGTGCACAGTGCTTTCACAAGTGAAGCATAATTTGCTTTTATTCAGGTGGGGAAAAACTGAGATGACAGATCAGTGTCTGAGGTGGGAGCAGATCTGCCATGTCACTGTTGCAAGAAGCTGTTATGGGGTCTGCTCTCTCTTTGGAGGCATATGCTTGCCTTCCTTGGTAGTGCTGTGCTTCACCTCTGTCCACCCACACTCTCCCCCCCTGCACATTGCTGTCCCTGGTACTCCTTGTTTTCTTCTCCCCTTGGTCCCACCCTAGTTTCAGTGACTCTGCAACACTTCCCACTTGAGGGAGAAATTTGATTGAATCCCTCTCTCTTTGAATTTTCAAGGCACAGCGGGGAAGCTAATGACACAGCTGTCTGTACCACAGTAGCTCTGGCCACTTCAATAAAAAATAAAAGAAGGGAAAAAAATGAAGAATCGTGTGCTCTACAGCTCTCAAACTGGCACCTCTCAGGAGTGTTAAATGGTCTTAATAAGTAAATAAAATGCGGGATACCTATCAGAGAAATCAGAACGGCACCTTTGCAGCTGTTCCTGTCTCTTGAGGAAAAAGATATAATTAGGAAGGTTTGAGGGTTTTTTTTTTCATTAAAAACCCACTTACTTTGGAACCACTCTGGTCTGCTGAGGAGTGTTTAGGTGAACTTCAAAATCTATTTTCTTCACTGGATAGAAGAACATTTCAGAAGGAGCCTCCCTGGTTTATTGGATGGGTGTGTATTGGGACAGGTTTAAAAACATTTTAGTGTAGCTGATGGACCATGACCTTTTAGTATCAGTTAAATCCAGATTTATTTTTTTAAGAGGTATGCTATTGAAAGGCACTGGCAGGCAAGTTAGAAAAATCTGCCACAGTATTTTCATAGGATCATTCCAAGGTATTCTGTTTTTCAGGCCAAGCAATAAAACCTTTGTTTTTGTGTGCATGTCTGGACACTGCTGTGCTCTCAGCATAGGCAAATAATCTCCAAAAGGTGCTATTTCACACAGAAAACTATGTTTTTAACACTTTTCTGCATTAAGACAATGAAACAATAAAAGAGGATGGATTTACGTGTGTTGTACGTATAAGATGAGAGAACAGGCATGTAGTCAAATATTGTTTTAATTATTTTTCACTTGTAGTTCTCCATATGTTTGCACTGCAGTCAGTGAGCAATAGAAGAGCTCTCCTGTGGTTAATTTTACACCTGTAAAGTCCCCTGGATACAAACCAAGATTGCGTGGCCAAGTGCATAAAGTATCCTGCTTATCTGGCCAATGAATTCCTATGCTCCAGGGGGTTGGAGAAGATGGGGAGAATATGAGGAATTTATTATTTTCAGTCTTTAGCAGATTTTCATTACTTTTACCCTTTCTATCTCCAACACCTGAGGAAATAAATCCCCATGGCTTCAGGTTTTCAGTGCAAACATGGGAAGAAATCTTCGCAGTGCCTGTGCTCCTTGCAGGCAACAGGGGACAAATCTGGGTCTCCCTCCATGGGCTCCCCCATGTTCCACACCCCGTGGGTGTGTCTAAGTGATGCTCCAGCAGAGCCTGGCCGAGGGACCACGGGGACACATCTGATTTTTGTTCAGCCCTGCCCCATCCCTTCCATACTGCTCCCAGTGATCTGCCAATTGCCACCATTGCTACAAAAGCCATCGCATTTTTTCCCGAGCAGCGCGCTGGCTGGAGACTTCTTGCAAAAGGAGCCTTGCAAAAGGCTCCAGAGTGACCTTGTGCCAGGCAGAGCCCCTCTGCTTCATGCCCCCTCTGCAGCCAGGGCAGCAGAGCTGCCTGGCCCCCGCGTGTGCCCCACCAGGACTGGCTGCTCTGGCGGTCCTCACCTTTCACAACAGGCTCACAGCTCCCCTGTAGTCACCACACCTTACCCTAATCCAAATTAATAGAAATCATTAGTGCTTCAAAACCAGGCAGATTTAATAAGGCTGGGAGTGTGACACTAATATATCAATAGCAGAGTTTACAGTGCATCACTGGTATTCTTTGGGAGCCACGACCTATATTCGGATATAAAGGATCTTCAACGTTCCTTTGCAAATAAAAGTAAATGTTAATTAAACCATTTTTGTTCGAAAGGCCTGTTTTAAAACGACATACAATTCAAATATTTGTTTTATGGCACACACATATAGGAGGGCTCACAGTCTCACAGGAAATGTATGAATGTAGGAAGGAAAGAGGAAAAAAAACTGTAAGGAGATTAATTCACTTCTACAGCACATCAGAATACAGACTGTGGTGATGGGCTACAAGAAAGCTGAAGTGAGGAGTGTACCTATTAGAGATGGTTGAAACGTGTTTAACTGCAGAAAAGGTTTGGATCAATTTTTCTTTTTAGTGAAAGTGATAGCTAACACATACAAAAATGAAATGTAGTCTAACATTTGCATTGTTTTCAAAAGAGAAGCCTGGAGGTATTCTATTTTCACTTTTATAATTTTTTCAGTCTTAAAGAAAACTCTCTTACATCATTTATTTGAGGTTATATCTTTCTACACAGTCTTTTGTAGTATATTTTCAGTTACATTCACAATGCACTTCACAAGATGAAATCACATACAAAAAGCAATGCCTTTAGCAGACATAAAAAACATTGCTCTTTTTTTTTGCACTGAATATTTTTTTTGGTGCAGTTTTTCCAGTTAGAAGGCCTACTAAAGCTCAGCTAAAATATATGTTCTCAGTGTTATATCCCAAGACATTCCAGTCACTGACAAATGTTCTTGCTTTTATTACAGAAAAAACCCCAAACACCAAAACCCAAGCTCAGAGTCCCCAGGGAGTCAGACTCTGCTATTGTTCTTCCACTTCTGATGCAAGTCAGAAGATACCAGACAATACATAATACTGAGTCACCACTTGCTAAGCTGTATTTGCTTAAACAACAGCTCTCCCAGCTGATCTTTCCAAGTTAGCAGAAAGAATATAAGAGCAAAAAAGCAATTGGTGTTAAAAAACCCAAGTGCTTTTATGTAGACAGATATGCTGTAGAGCTGGGAAAGAAGGGAATTGGACATTTCAGTGGGGTACTACTCCAGTTGGAGCTGGTTTGGATGGATTCGTTCTGTGACAAAGTGGAGACAGAAGGGTGGCTCAGGGCTACTGGGTGTAGGCAGAGTCGTCAGAGCAAGGAGGTACTAGATAAAGAAAATATCTACATTTTAGCATATAGAACACTTAATCCTAAAATAAGGATAAGCAGGGCTTCAGCAGTTAACAGGCACATTGGACTCGGAAATTGATTCAGGACAAGGGGTTCAGCAGCAAGTCTGCTTCTTTCAGCACTTTTTCTTTAAATATGCTAGAATTCATCAAACAGAAGATAGATTGCACTTTATAATATAACCCTCCTGAGGGGATGCTGCTAAAAGGCTGTCAGCAGAAGGAAAAAAAAAGTGTTCAAAGTGTGCATGTAGGGTTAGGGAGTCCACATTTCAACTCATCTGCAGCTGGAGATGAGATGCATTTGCATTTGTTCCCCTGGCTCAAGACATAATATTCATTACAAAAGCTATTTCAAAATAGTTCTAGCTCAAATTTTGTTATTCACACATAATCCATATAAAACTAAAAATTATATATATAAAATATATATACACATTTAGAAATTTTATATAGTTACACTTCTAAAAATTATGCCTATGTTCAGTAGGTTCTGCAGAGAGAATACTTTCAGTTTCATTTGTGTTGGTGTCAGACGTTCAAATAAAGACCAGAATTTACTTAATTACTCTAGTGCTGATAGGCTTTATGCTCAGAAGCCCTTTTGCACAAAACATTGTGTATAGAAAGAGAAATAAAATGACCCCTGACCCAGAAAGCTTACTTGTCATGGTTTCAGCGTCCCTCTACTCTGCAAATGAGTGGCTTTTGTTAATGATCAGTCATTTTTGTGACATTTAATTGAACAGACGTTCTTAGGAGAAATTAAGAGAGACGGTAGAAACATCTCCATAATCCAAAATACTGAAGATTGTATTTCTGCATTTTACAAAGCACTTAGGATTCACTGGTTGCTATTGTGTCCATGTTCTTAGATCCCTGTGACACAGGGGAATTTGGCTCACATTCCCTCAGCAGAGATTTGTGACAGCCTCAGGCATTGTGACTCCTCTTGGTCTTTCTTCCTGCCTTCACAGGAGTGAGAAGAAGAGCATTTGGGCAGGCTCCTCAGCCACTGCTGTTCAGAGTCCAGGGTCCTTGTGCAAGCTCCCATGCTGAATTACCAACTGGAGTGGGTTACTTACTCATTTGGGATGAGGTCGGCAACCCCGAGGAGGAGGGAACAGCTACATTTGCAAAGCTTTTCTGAGTGCCCACAACATCCATTTCCTAATTTGTTCCTTGCAATCATTTGATGAGTTATTATAATTTTTAAAATTATTTGCATGATCTTTCAACTGTGTTAATGTTAATTCCATGTTAATCTTTCCTACTTTGAGCAATCATAAATAGGATGGAAGTTACACACTCAGATATTTGCAGAACTGGGCCATAGGCTCAAGTGTAATAAACCCAAAGCCAAGCAAAATTTGACTAGATTTGCTTCCAGACTAAGCAAGACTAGGTTTTGCCCATACTTTCTGAGAAAAAGCTTTCTTAGGACAAGTGCATATTTAAAATTAAATTCAGAAAAGCCATAAAATACAAAATATTTCAATGCTTGGGATGTGGTGGTTGGGTTTTTCCTCTTTATTTATAAAGAATATGCCATCTTTGTTGTCTTGTCATAGTAAAGGTATCTTTTAATGTTTTTACAGTTGTGAGAGACAAAAAGAAATTACCACCTCACTGGCTACATGCAGGAAAATAAAGATTTTTACAGATGTCTGTTTTTGTTTATCTCTGCTACCAATAAACACTGAAAGTGTAGCTCTACAGAACTACATTCTTAAAAAAAAGAAAGGTGGACAAAATATGCTCAACTAGCACCTCCACAAAACTACACAGTAGAAAAATAATTCTCACTTATAACCCAAATACATGCAAGGATGGAAAACATGCTTTATGGAAAACTATCTTACTGGAATTTAAGAGTTCTGCAATGTGTGGAAAACAAACTTATTTTAATAGGTTGCTGCTTTCAATAGCTGAATTTATTTCCAAGAAGGTCATAAACATAAAGTAGAAAACTAATTCTTCCTTCAGAGCACTGGCAAAAGGGGAACAGAAAATAGTGACACTGAAATGTTGTCTTTGACCTCTTAGGTGAAGTGGCAGAATGTTGTTGTTTTTTTTTTTTTTCTTGTTATTTTGTGGCATCTGTTTTAGTTTGGAGTTTTTTTAAGGTTTCTTTAAAAAAAAATCTGTATTTTTCTCACTTTTCTCACTTTGGAGTCAATGAATTATCTGCAAAAACGTTTAACAAAACCAGTCATGTCAGCAATGCATTACTATTAATTTCCTCAGTGTTTCCATCCTTCTTTGACAATTGGGGAAAAATATATGCCTAGCATATATTTTGTCCCAAGCACCTGACTGCTCTGTTCGCTCTTTTCCTATAGGCATTAAAACAAGCATAGCAGTATGCAAGTCAGGAATGTAAAATGTGATTCTATTCACTGCCCCCACCCTCCTCAGTGTCAACTTAAACAGCTTTCCCTTTCCTCCTAAAACTTCCTGGCTGTGTAGCTGGTAAGGGAAAGGAATTATCTTGTGGATCAGAAACCTAAGCCAATCCCTTTCAGAACATTTGTTGCCAAATCTGAGTGAAGATTGATGCTCTGCGCAATAAGAACCAAAGTAGGATGCAATACAAAAAGTGCTTTAAAAATCCAGCTTACTTAGACCCATTCCTTGCAGACTCCTAAACAATCATTTGCAAATCCCCTTATTTGGACTGGTTTGTTATTCTGCCATGGAACTCGAAGTTTTCATGTCTCCAACCAGGCACCCAATGATATTTTCAAATGTCTTCTGGCCTACAATACTGTTATACCACCTTGTGAAACCTGACAGTATGGACAGAAGGATGTCCTTTTGGACAACCTGTGGTTGCTTCACAGAGTTTTGGGAACTTCCCAAGCCTCTGCCTTCCTGCTGATGGCTCTGAAGTTCTCTTCCTCCATGGCGTGCTGGTTTTGCTGCGGCAGAGTTAATTTTCTTCACAGTAGGAACTATGGGGCCGTGCTTCAGATTTGTGCTGGAAACAGGGCTGACAATACAGATACATTTTCTCTATTGCTGAGCAGCATTTGCACAGTCAAGGCCTTTTCTGCTCCTCACCCCAACCCACCAGTGAAGGGGCTGGGGGTGCACGAGGAGTTGGGAGAGGACACAGCCAGGACAGCTGACCCCAGCTGACAAAAGGGATATCCCACACCACATGCAGTCATGCTCAGCCTGCAGAGCTGAGGGAAGAAGGAAGAAGAGGATGTTCAGAGATACAGCATTTGTCTTCCCCAGTCACCATTACGCATGATGGAGCCCAGCTTTCCTGGAAGTGGCTGGACGCCTGCCTGCCCTTGGGAAGTGGTGAATGAATTTCTTGTTCTGCTTTACCTACTAAACTGTCTTTATTTCAACCCATGAGTTTTCTCACTTTTACCCTTCAGACTTTCTCCCCCATCCCACTGGGGTGAGTAAGCAAGTGGCTGCATGGGGCTTGGTTGCCAGCTGGGGTTAAACCAAGACAGTGGGACCTACAAAGCAGATGCCACCCTTGGAAAGTTCACACAGCAGATTAAATGCCAAAGAATTTGCTAAGGCTGTGAGGAAAGAGGACAGTGAACCTGGTGTTCCATCACTCCCACATTTTATTACTCATACAAAACTGCATGTGAACAGTTGCCCCATGTGTTAAAAGATTTACAGATGATGTTAAAAGCAACTAAAACAAAAGTAACATCTCACTGAACAAACAATCCCAACTCAAATTAGATAATTTCTAAATGGAAAGACTCCGCTTAAAAGCATAAAGCACAAGTAGAAGGGAAACTTCAAATTTTCAGTGAGAGCACTAATCAAAATCTCAGAACCAGGTCACTGTGTCGGAGTATTTAGTGTTTGTTTCAGCCAGGGAGGTTTTCAGTTTCTCAGAAAAACTTTTGGCTCTCGGTAGGTGGTGCTATAGCCCTTCTATCCACTCGAGCAAAAGACCTGCTTCCAGTGCTGAAGTGAGTTTCATGGAGTAGTACAGTCAATGTCACTTCACCACTTGAGGTTGAAAGCTGGAGGGGGAATAATTACAAAAAAAAATCTATGCTGAAGTTGTATGTTAAACACTTATGTAAGCCTGTAGTTTGGGTCTCGTTCAAAGTTCTTAGTGCACTTCATGCACAGGTATCATCATACCATACTCTGAACAAAAGGAAATGGTAATTGTACAAGACAACTACAAAATTATCATATAAATATCACATAATAAGTAAGATCTATAAAAAAATAGAAATAAAGAACTGCACAAATATTTAGCCTTTTCTACAGCTTATTCTAAAATCCTATGAGCACTTTCATCAAACGATCTGAATAAACACTTGAAGAAAATAGCAAGTATTGATACTGTTCTAAGGAATGAGTTTTGGCTATAAATGCTGAAGACATCTCTAAGAGGGCCTTATTTACATTCATGCTGTGAAACCAGCAGAAATTCTCACCAGAGCCCGAAGGGGGCACCAAGAGGCCCCAGGTGCCCTGAGCAGCCTGTCTCGTCCCTGTTGGCCATACCTGTGCCCGGGCCCAGGACCTCAGCCCTGTAGGGCTATGGTGCAGGCTGGCCATGCCAGTCCTGATCCCTGAACCCCTCTTACTGGGCAGGGGATTGAGAGCATCCTGTTCACAGTGACATCCCCCATCCTGCTTGGCCCTGGTTCCTGTGTGACACTCAAACCTGCAATGGCACTCTGGCCTGACTCCTGTGGTCCTGGCAGTGTCCCTGCTGGGCACTGACCAGCCCAGGTGAGAGCAGAGCACCGTGCTGGGAAGGGCAGGTGCTGGCTGTGCTGTGGGTGCCCCAGCTGCTCAAGCTGCTCCCTGACACAAAGTGCAGTGAACAACTCTTTATCCGCTGGGTCACATCCACTGATTCTCAGCACCTGGCGGTGAATCCCCGGTGCTTCCTGCCAGCCCTGTCCTACTCCTTGAATAAGGACTAACAGAAACTGCCTTAATAAGGTCTCATCTACTAATTCATCAGTTTAAAGGACTTTCTTAAAATTTTTACTCAACTCCTACTCTTTTGTGTAAATCTCTCTTTTGGATGCTCATGCACAGCTGTAATTGACAAGTCAAGTCCAGAAGAGTTTACTTTGGTTTACTGAATCAGTTAAGGCAGTCTGAATTTGGAAATAATTCATCTCACCTCAATCACAAGATCTCTCAAAGCCCTGGTTCCTCAGAGATCAGAAGAATCTTTTCAGAAGAAACTGTACCTGAACTATACATGGTGCAAAAAATAATTAAGACACACATACGTAGTCAAGGAACTATATGCTAGTTTTATTTGTAAAATACTTTATTCCTAACAGCAAAATACTTGCATTTTATTTTATAAAAGTTAGCAAAATTTGATACATTTGAAACAGAAACAAAAAACCTATTTCTACTTCAATTATTCACTTCGCTTTTCAATAGGGAAGCTATAGGTATGCACCACAATTAACATTTCAGTGCCAGACATGTCATTCAATAAATATATCATTCTACCATTAAAATCTGTGAATAGCAGTGAAAAAAATGCATAAAACTACTGAAAAAATAAAAGTATTTTTGGCTTTTTCTGAGATTTGAACTAGTAATATCTACACACAACAAAATTCTTGGCATTTATAACAAGGACTGTATAGAACAGTAACAAAAGAATTTATTAGTAGTACACCAGAACAACCAAATTTGAAGTACAACATTTCTAATAAGAAAAGAAAATCAGAAATGCGGTAGATTTCTTGAAGCCTATAGAAGACTTCTGCAAGGACATGGCAGGAGGAATTTAAATTACTAGTTTCATATTTGATAAGGCCATTGCATATCCTAACTTGCAATTAAAAAGCTGGTTCTATACTATATATAATAAACACTGCCTGTTTGTTACTGAACAGAAGCTGAAGCGAGAACAAACTATTGCTAACAAATAAACTATGAAACCTTTGCCTTGGAGAGCACAGATTTAGTTAAATCTAGGTCTGCTATGTACAGGGGCCTAATTTTGGAAGCCACAGTTTCCACAACTTCCAGAGGTAAAATCGTTCCCTGTGCCAAACTTCCAAGCAGCTTCTTTCTGTGAAGTTGGAGCTCTGAGACTGCACTCAGACCCAAGAGAAGTGGCAAGGCAAGATCACACACCAGTCAGCCAGTACGGACACTGGGAGAACCGTGTGACTGACGCTGAAAAACACACAGCAGAAAGGCCATCACCAACCCTGTGGAGTTTAAGGACAAGTGCTGGATTCTGCACCTGTGATGAGGCAACCCTGGATGTATGGACGGACTGGGGAATGAGGCTGGAGACCAGCACTGGGGAAAGGGACCTGGTCAATGGGAAGTTGGATATGAGTCAGCAGTGCCCTGGCAGCCAGGAGGACCAGCCCTGTCCTGGGGGTCATCATGCCCAGCATCACCAGCCGGGCAAGGGAGGGGATTGTCCTGCTCTGCTCTGCTCTGGGACGGCCTCACCTTGAGACCTGGGGGCAGTTTTGGGTGCCACAATATAAAAAAAACACATGAAGCCATTAGAGAGCACCCAAAGAAGGTTCGTGAAGATGGTGAAGGGTCTGGAGAGGAAGCCATATGAGAAGCAGCTGAGATCACTTCGTTTGTTCAGCCTGAATGAGACTGAGGGGAAACCTCATAGTGGTCTTCAACATCCTCATGAGGGGAAGCAGAGGGGCAAGCACTGATCTCTTCACTCCTGTGGCCAGTGCCAGGACTCGAGGAAACAACATGAAGATGAGTTAAGGGGAGGTTTAGGTTGGGTATCAGGAAAAGGTTCTTCACCCAGAGGGTGGCTGGGCACTGGCACAGGCTCCCCAAGGAAGTGGTCACAGCACCAAGCCTGTCTGAGTTCAAGAAGTGTTTGGACAATGCTCTCAGGCACACAGTATCATTCTTGGGGATGGTCCTGTGTAGGACCAGGAGGTGGACTCAATCCTAATGGGTCCCTTCCAACTCAGCATATTCTATGATTCTATGATTCCTTCCTCTTTTGAAAACAAACAAACAAAAAACCCCAAACAACAAAGAACCTACCCAACAAAAAAAAAAAAACCATTAACTTCTGTACAGTTACTGCTGTTTAATTTCAGGTTACAAAAGAAACTGAGCAAGAAGTGAAATTGAATATATATAGTAATTAATTGCTATTTATTTTTAAGAATTCAATGTCCAATTGATTTTCAAAATTAGTTTGTATGGTTTGGTTTTCTTTTTAAATATATAGCTCAATGCACTAATAAATCTTAGTGTTGTGTGGACAGAAAGGAAAGGCAAGATCATGAACATTTATTACTGACAGAGAGGTGCTTTTCTGGACCTCATACACACCTATAACAAGGGACTTGCTGAAAATGTGAAGATCAAAAACAGCCTTAGCTGTAGTAAACTTGAGATGCTGGAGTTCAGGATCCTGTAGAAGTATTTTCCTTAAATTCCATTAAGAATAAACAGAACCAGTCTTTGGTCTGTTTGTTTTGGATGCTTTTTAATCTTTTTGTAGACCTAAATCAGAGCAAAGCAATATTACCAACTGTACTTGCATTGTTGTCTGCCTCTTATCCTACAAAAAAGAATGTTACAGGAGGCAAAAACATGAGAGATTATAGAATCATCAAGGTTGGAAAAGACCTCCAAGATCATAAAGTTCAGATACCACGACAAGTTATCTACATGCAATTAAAAATACTTTTTCCTTTCTGATATTTTTGCTTAAGATATCCAATTGTCAAAGCAAATTTCATTCCTCACACATAGTAAGATAATTTAGCTGGCTATGATTCATCCTCCAAGGAAGACCACTCTTTCCTCTCCTCTTTTCAATCTGCTTCTGCTGAACTGATGCACAGTGCATCCTTTCTAATCGGATTGATCTTTCAGATTCAATGAATCATGAGAAGAAAGTGCTTTCAGGAGAGAGCACATTGCAAATGCTACAGGGAACAGTGAAAATCATTTATGAGGAGCACAAATGCTACTTATACAAGGAGTATATGTCTTCTGCTAACTTTGGTCTCATGAAGCGATACAATTCAGTGCTGTGGACAACTCAGTTTAATAGGACAACTTGATGTTATAGGCTTCTACATGGAATTTATAAAAACCTGCCAAATTAAGATTTGAGATAGATGTTAGAGAGCTTCAATCCATAGATGATGGTGTTACTTTCCATTGGCTTTACTGAAGCGGGATTCTCTGGGGGACTGAGCACTCGATGACAGCCCTGCCTGGGCTCTCTGGCGGAATCCAGCCGAAGCCTTTTTAAGCTCATGTCTGAGGCTGCGGATTGTGCTGTTTATGGCTGCCACACATGCCTTCCAATCAAATCCACTTTCATTTAGATCAAAGGAAGGAAAATTCTCTTGAAGGAAGTCTAAAAATAAACAAGTATGTAATAGCTAGTTATCAATTATTTATGCAAGCTATATACTCTTTCTGAATGTAATTAAGCTAAAACAAGTGCATGCTACCAAACCAGGACAGCTAGGCATATTACAAGCCTTGAAAAGCAAAGCTACAGGGCAGATATTTTCCCCCCTTTCTGTTAGATTTGAAAATGAGTGAAAAAAAATCTAAGCATAAAAACAAAATATGAAAAGAAAACATGACCATGGATGTGGTCGTGATCCTTGAAGTGCTGAACAACTTCAGCTTCTAATGCGGTCAACTAGAGAAGAGAAATCCTGGGCTCCATTTCAGAATGGCCAGTATTAGGCAGGGCCAAGCCCCTCCTTCAGACGATCTCTGACAACTATATTCACTAAAATGAAACACAGCAATTCAGCATAACACAACTGTACAGGAACAGCTGTGACAGAAAAACTTCAAGAGCTCGTTCCTTACCACACTGCAAAACAGATCAGCAAACAAATACTTGAG
Source organism: Climacteris rufus (assembly GCA_013398175.1). Classification (NCBI taxonomy): domain Eukaryota; kingdom Metazoa; phylum Chordata; class Aves; order Passeriformes; family Climacteridae; genus Climacteris; species Climacteris rufus. The sequence continues at coordinate 1,300,848 of VZRZ01007593.1, forward strand.
TTTGGTAGCAATGACATAAAAGTGTAGAACTACAGTACCTTTCTCCCTCTCAATGAGTAAAATGAGTAGTTTAAAACCAAAATTAATTTTTTTTTAATTTATTGAGGAGTGATTGTCCTGCTGAGCTGAGCTGAATTACATGTTTTCTCTAAGCAAGCCCCTAAAAGATTTAAATAAACACCAAAAAGGAGTTCTCAGCTGTAATTTCAAATCAAAGGCAATATTGCTTCTCTTTCTCTGATTAAAATCTAGATTTACCTTTGCAGCAGAAGGAAAGGTATAGCAAGTAAAGATTTTGTCAGCTTTGTTCTTCCACGCACCAGAAAGTAAAAATTCAATATAGTATCATTGTTTACAGTTAATATTTTAACTTGTATTTACAATCCTGGAGACTCATTTTGCCAGAAAAACTTTGGTCTGAAGGAAGAAAATAACTGAGATAAAAGTTTGTGCTCTTGCGTAAGTTTGCTCTGCTCCAGGAGAAGGAGAGCTGAAGGGGAGAATAAGTCCATCTTAGGATGCTCCTGTTACAAACTGTGCTGACAAAGGATACACAATCTGTTGGCTGAAGCAGGAGCCAGGCTCTCTTCACCTCCATCTCCAACAGCAAATGCAAGAATACTTGGCCTCAGAAGAACAGCACAGAACAGGAATTCCTACTACAAGGCCTACAGAGTCTTTGTAGATACCCACAAAATAGCTTTTGAAGTCTTTTCTTTCACCTAAACTGGCCAATTGTTGGAACACAGGCTATGTAACAGGGCAAGGGACTGTCTTCTGGCCCCAGAGCCAAGTGACATGGCTTGGCTGCAACCACAACACACAGCACTTTGTCTCGCATCTGCGCTGTGGCCTACAGGGTGTTCCTGTGGCCCTGAGAAACACATAATATATTTTTAAAATGCTTCTTAAGCTCAAAATGTTATGAAACAAAATATGTCTGCATGTCTATATATGGGAATACGTGGAGATGTTTAAGTGGCAAAGTTTCCCAGGCTAATGGTTTCTGGCATGCTCTGTCCCTCAAGCTATGCCCAGACATCACCCCAGAGGGTGTGAGTTACAGCTCCATTTTATTTAGCATTAATGCTGTAGCCTCAGAGGCAGTCTTTTTTCCCCAGTTCTCTCCCCCATCACAGTGGGAGGGGAGGGGGAACAGGACAGGGAGAAAGAAGGTGAGCAAGCAGCTGTGTGGTGTTCAGCTACCTGACAGGTTAAACCACAATAGTTGCTAAATTCCACTTCATAAGCTCTCCTTGTTTTCAATCTCTAAATATGGCTTTTTTTCTCAAGAGCTTAGATATTAATTCCCTGCTTAGCCCAACTTGTCTCTCCATAGCTCTATCAGTTCTCCTAAGTATCAAGATGGACACTTGTGTGCTTGCAGAAGGCTGTCCTTAAAGACCTGTCAACTTTTCTGAGCTTCTCTGCTATTCAGAGCTGTCTCTCACAAGCTCCCATCTGTGACTTTCCCAAATATGTCAAAGTCTGCTCTCCTAAGCTACAGAGTCTGTATTCATACTTTTGTAACTCTTCTCAGGATCTTGAGGCCCGTGATTTCATAGTCTCTACAGGCAACACTGCCACCAATTATCACACAAGAACCTTTTTTGTGAAGGGAGCCATAACCTATTATGCATGACATCTCTGCTTGATCTACATAGCCTCTGTATCAGTAAATTATCTGATGTCCTCCAGAATCTTCTGGGACTGCTTCGATCTCTCACTGCACTGCCCTTTCAAGCAGATGTCACGAAGATTGACTTTGCCCATACAAACCAGGTTTGTGATCCGGAGAATTTCTTGAGCTACTAAAATATAACTTCATCTACTTCCTCTCAATTTGTTCCACTGCTTGCAGCAATGCCTATCAGAGCAGTTTCACAGACTAATTTCTGAAGCTCCATGCTTTCTTCATAGGATACAAAGTTAATAACTCTTATTAGTTTCCCCACATTATGATTTAACAGAGATTTTTTATTTACCTCTGAGAGCATTAATTTTGTTGGAGTCCAGTGGGCTCATGCCACGATCAAGACTGCCATATACATTGCTTTTCACCAGCACATCCTCAGGGAACATGTGACGAATGAGGTAGCGAGCTGACAGCTCTGGCCGCGTCTTCCCCTTAGCAACATAAATGACTGAGAAAGGCAACTGGACATTGCGCCACGGGCTCCCAAGAGGTTCTACAGAAGATGCCAGGGAGGGAAGAGAGATATTTTACTCCGCCAATACTGACCATGCTTCAAAGTGGCTGTATTACATCAAAACTAACGCAGAAAGTTCACCTAGAGACTACTCTACTTGTTTGGAAAGACCAGAGCAAAACCGTAACACCAGTTACTAGTTAGCTAGTGCTGACATGAAACATACTGCAGACATGTGTCCAAGCAGCCAGAAAACCCTGCCTAGTTTACAGCCATGTAACACTACTTCTCATACATCTTCAGCAATGCTAGCAATGTAACCTGTATTATTAATGATTGCTTTCTAACTTGTTTTCATCTTGTATAAAAAGACGATGCTGTTCCAATTACATAAGTAAATAAAGGTTCTGCTATTTCAGTGGTGCTTAGATCCTGTAAGTGGAAACAGAAATAGAGTGAATATTTTTTAACTACTTCAACCTGACTTCACTGCAAACATTAGTAAGAAAACATATGAAATTTTTAGTACATCAGGAGATCTGTGGGATCAGACTAACAAATGCTGGGTGCAGCAACAGATCTGATACAGCCCCAAAGTGATTTTTATCAAATAAATTACTTCCAAGGGCAACTAATCTCAGATAATTTTCCTTGAGGCTCTTTAAGCATCACATGCAGTATATGGATTTTTCCCAATGCACTTGTAAATCCACCAAATAAAAGAAAAAAGCTGGGGCAACTGAACAGAGTAACTGAAGCTGAACCTCCCAGTGTCACAGCGGATATGCATTATGGGACACCAGCAGATGCAAACACATATTCTGTTAGCCAGATAATGTTCTTGGTCATTCCCATGAAGACTTACTATGTATACACCAAAAGACTGTCTTAAGAGAAAAGAGTCACATAGTTCAGAAAATCCCTTTACCATACAATTATACCTACAGTAGCATCTCTTGCCTCTCACTGACCATTTCAAATGCAACAAGCAATTCCAGAAAATGAGAATTTCTTAGTTTACCCATAGGTTCCAAAGACTGTTGTTTCTTGGCCAAAGATGTGTGGAAAGCTTCTGGAAACTTATCCAATCTTGAATTCTGCAATGTGTCAGTTGTGGAATTCGTAATTTTCTGAGAGTTTTGAGACTTGCCTCTACTATCTTCATTATAATTTAAATCTACACAATGAGAAGTATCTGGAGCATCAGTCGCTTTTTCTTTCCCCTCAGCTGTCTCCTGAAACATTAAATGAGGTTAGCACATGCGCTGAGAGAAGCCTATCAGTTTTCTAATTAGTGCTCCAGTTTACTTCATATTTAGTATAAATTAGATTTCAGGTATTTACTGTATAGTTACACCAGTATTTCTATCATGAAAACCACAGGTGAAACAGTTAATAAGTATTCACAGATGTGCACAGAGCACTGCAGAAGCACAGGTAAACGAAGTTACAGGTGTTCTGGGAGCGATGTTTCAGTCAATATAAAATTGGAGTGCATATTCCAGTACTCCCCACATGGAACCAGTGCTGCAGTCAGCAGGCCTATGCTGAGCAACACAGAGACAGAACCCAAGGAATTCTCAACTAGAGCACTTATACGATGAGCAGGTCAAATAAGTAATCTGAGAAAAAAAGCACAAACTTAGTACTTAATAAATCATCACCTTAGGAGAACTTCCTGAGTTTGTTTTTTTTTCAGAACGTAAGCAGCGGATCATAGCATTGACATTTGTGATACAGGTTTTCCAGTCTTTTCCATGCTCGCTCAAATCATAGGTTGGAAAATTAGTTGCAAGAAACTCTGCATATAAAACATAGAAAATGATTTAAGCTTCATGACAAAAAACAGTACTTAGAAGTGTTCTAATTTAGAAAAAGAGATAAAGTTGACAAATCCTTCATGCTTACTGTCCTCCATTTAGATTTACACCTATTAAATAAAGACAGTAAACTCATGTTTTGAAGCTAAGCAGCACTATAAATTTAAGTTGTTCTGTGATACTTTCTGAGGTGTTGTGAATAATGCTTTTATTACATTAAGCATTTCCTAGTAGAATTAGGGGAAATGTGTGATTTATCATACTAACTTTAAAGAAAACCCCAAAACCAACAGCCCCCACCCCCAAAGAACAGAGACAGGGTAATGCTGTTGCTGCAACTACTTCACACGGCTTATATAATCTCACACTCAATGTTAACTCTTTAACACATACTTGTCATGGGATCTGTGTAAATCATTTGACATTTTAAAAAAAAAATGCCCTCCCCATCTTCACCATTTCTCAGTCAAGAGAACTGAACATAAGAGTGTTTAAAAATCGACTGTTCATGTTTGTCCCCAGTATACCATGGCCAGAAACCAACCCAAACCAACCAAACAAAAAACCACCAACAAAACCCATGCCACACACAAACACCAAATACATTGCAATGAAATACTTAGAGACAGCAAGCACAACTGATGAACATGAAGTACACAAACCTAGAAGAAACTGAAATTGTTTTATCCACATTGAAGAAAAACAAACATTGACAAAGCAGGACTTTCAAAACAAAGACACTGTAGAATGGTGCACATCCACTACCGTGTTTATCTGTTCACCAGAAACATACAGAAAAGAACACCTTACAAGTTCAAAACTTTGGTAAGTATTAAAGAAGTAAATCTGAGCATTTTGAAAGGTAACACACCTCTTATTGCAGCAATTTTGTTTGGATCCAACGTCCTGCGCCCTCGTGCACTCGCTCCCATAATGCTGCACAGCAAAGTTTTCTTCGGGAACAAGACACGAACCAAGTAGCGCGCTGCGTACTTGGGCTTAGTCTTCTGCCGAGCCTTCATCAAATGGTTTCCAAGAACTTCTACATTTCTTGCTGGATCACCTAGAAACTCTTTTGTAAAAGAAACATTTAAAGAAAAAAATTTAAAAATCCCAAGCAAGTTGTTAAAAACAGAACATTTTTTTCAAACTCTTTCTCTTGGCTCTCAGATTACGTTCTCTACTACAGTTAATTCTACTGTGTATTACTACTTACCTTTGCTCTTACAAAAGCAGGTTTAAATTGGAATGGTAACAGAAATATCTTTCTGATTCACATTAACCACCAACATAACTAACTCAAAACAAAACACCCAAGAAAATACCATTAGACACCCAAGAGTCCACAATGTTCAGACTGGCCTACTTTACACATGTGCAGATACCATGTGTGTTTTCAAGACACTAACTCATGAAGAGTGGTCTATCTATACATAGTACTGCTAAATCATACGCTGTTCATAAATTTTTAGATAGCTGAGTATTTCACCTACTATTCATGCAGCTCTTCAGCTGTACAAACTTATTTCAACAATAAAAAAGTCATAGCTCAGCCTTCCACATAACTCAGGGCATTTATACTTTAGAAAGCCATTAGTTTTTTAAGACATGGTGCTATTTTATATGTGTATCTTTATTATAATGCAGCGATCTATAGAATTCTTCTTTTTCTATGGAATTAAGTATTTTGAAAGAAATCAAACACTGGAGGATTTAAATATCAAAAGGATTTTTCACCTATAAAATCCTCCACAAGAAGAAAACAGGTATTTCCTTCACACAGGTCAAGTAAGTTGCTTTCTTAACACATGCATACATGCATACAACTCATGTAGCTCTAGTGGCAATCTCTTTTGCCTTCTCCAACACACAGATAGCATGCATACATTACTTGGGAATTATACACAGGTTAAAAAAGATTACATGAAGTGTATCAAGAGAGAAAAAGAGAGCCTAATCTTAAAAGAACCCAGAGCACCTATTGTGAATCAAAGGCTTGTGGTAGTCTATACAAATGTATGTAGACTGCAGAGGTTTTTAAGTGATCTCTCATATATTAAACATTCCTATGAGCTTCATTTCAAGAGTATTAAACAGTAGTCCATTACATAAATGCTTTTCAGTCAGCCAGCTCTGCTTTTCACTTCTGCTAAATAATGATAAAGAAATTTCTTTAGGTGTATTTTTTCAGCCTTTGTTTCTGAGTGTTTGTTACAAAGGAACTCACCAAAGCTAGGATTGATGAAGACTGAAGAAGATGGTTGTTCTTCACTAATATTCACATCCTCAGATGCATTTCTGTAGTTCAACTCCACAGCATTATTTTCCTCACTGGGCTCAGATGGTGCTGGTATCGATGATGATGCCACTGGTGAAGACGGAGCGTTGTCAGTACTTTCCACAATACTGGGAGCAAGAGTTGGTTGTGGGGAAAGGTCAGGCATCCCGTTACTTGCTGCATATGATGAGTGCAATGAATGTGTAGAAACTATAGTGGGGAGTGGTGGGCTCTGCCTTCCAGCAGGTTGCTGAGATTCAAGCTGAAAACTCTGCTGGGAATGTTTTACTTTGGAATTGACTTGAGCATGGTCATTTTGTAAAGCAACTCTTATAACTGGGCTGTGCCTTCTCGGGCCTGGTGAAGGAAGATGAAGACTTAAATCCCTTTCCATGTGTTTTTGTACTCTTATTTTTCCTGGGGGCAAATGACTGGAACTTCTGTATGTAAATCCAACTGGTTTCTGAAAATATGATTCAGAAAACAATTAAAAGGTTAAATTAGACATAGCTGATAATTTTATTCTTTTTTTTTTTAGCAAACCAGGAAAACTAGATTTTAGCAATTATGCTATTGGCAGCATACTTTTCCTTGAAGTAGTATCTGTCATTAACTGTGAGTTATTACTTTTTAGGCTTCCCTCTACTTTCTTATATTCTTACTTGTCATTACAACACTAAGAGCTTATCTGGTCAGCTTCAATGTTTCTCCTATTTCTTCCCCCTGGGGTGGTGGCAAAATTTCTTTCCAGAGCTCTATAAAAAAAGGAAATAGGCAAAATAAAATCTGAAATTTTTCAGTCATTGACCCAATCACTGGCTGATGAATTTTCAAGGAATGTGTCCACTGCCATGCCAGCTTCCTTACAAACAAGAAAAAAAAATTTTTTTCTCTTTTTACTTGTTAGCTGAAAACATTAAGTATTCAGATCTCATCTATAATGGAAGATTCCAAAGAGACTGAGACAGACAAACTGAGAACTAGGCTAAGTTTTCCATCACCTCAAGTACTTTTATTAAAAAGCATATAGCCTGCATTCTAGTTCAAAACACAAGTCATGGAACAGGAGCCACCAAATGTAGATGACACATGTGGGTTTCTTTCTCTTACTTTGTTTTTTGGTGGTTTTGTTTGTTTGTTTACAGAAATGCCATTATAGTTCATCCTTGTAATCTTAAAAAAAATCTATACCCTGAAAAAAGACTTAGGTATCTGAAAGTTCATCTGTTTCTCCAGCCTTTGCAATTCATGTAACAAAAACAAGTACCCTTACCACCAACCACATTTCTATGCTTAATCCTTCACAAGTACAGCAATGGTACAGCTATAAAAAAAACCCAGTAGTATTCTTGATGGCCTTAAATGGCAAAACCTAAGAGTCACTTTTAACCCCAAAATCCAAACATTAAAGCAGCTGCCATCCTACATATCAGAGGGGAGGGTAAGAGCACGGAGGTCTTACAGGGTTCATTTGTAGGTGACAAGATCAGTTTATCCCCTGATACTCATGGTTTTGGATGCGTGAACAGTACAAGCTTGAAGCTGACAATAAAATCACATACCAAATAAAACCTACACCCTTCTGACAGCTGACAGGCATGAGAAATTCAGCTTTACCCACCCTTAAAGCAAACGGCCTTACAGCTGTGTTGCCATCGCCTGACAGCAGGATCACCTCTGCCACATTAAAAGCTTTGCAGTATTGTTGACAAAAAGGTCCTTATGGATTTTATGACCTTTTTAAAAAATCATCTGTTACACTTTCCTTTTAAAGAACATTGTTAGAAGTACTAATATTGTGTCTCCTTAGTTAACAGTGGATTGACCATTTAGGAACAAAACGAATAGTGTGTACTCAATATCAAATATTAAAAAAGGTGCTTTCATTAATAAAAATCATAAATTCTATACTGTAATGAATATGACAACACATTATTGCCATCTAAAAATCAGTGAGACAATTGAACCAACCTGACTGATGCTTAAACTAACTGCAGAAACCAATGAGACAGCATATCACACGTTGCAAAGGTGCAGCAGCAATATACTGAAGTTTAAAACGTACCTACACAATTCACTTCTGTTCATCCCAACACAAATAGATTTTTACAGCATCTATCACAGCATCCTGAATTTGATGAGGATCACTGCCAGTTTGTGACCACCAGCCAGTAACAACACAGGGGACTGAAGCTGGCATATAGTCAGAAATCTCAAGTAATTGAATTAAAATAGATTGTAAGTCTCCTACTTTGCTACTAATTTTCATCTTAGTGAAAAGATTGTTTTTTTTTCAATAATCACCAGAGGAAATGAAATCATTAAAGCAAAAACAAATGTTTTATGTCTTTAATACTCACAGGTTTGAGCAAGAAGGGCTTTACACGAGCATGCTGCATTTCCGAGACCTTACGATGGAGCAGGTCAAATTTTTTATCCAACTTCTGAATGGCATCATACATGGCCTGTCAACAAACATAAGAGTAAAAACAGTACTGTTTCAAAAGAACCCAACCAAAACCTGAACAAACCAAGGAAGTTCAATTAAAAGCTAAACTTCCTCCCTAAAACTTAGTCAACTTTCTTCCACAGCATTGCTGAATGCTTAAGGAGACTTAGGAGACATTAACACTTGGCTACAAGCCATTTACAAATTGACTTCCATTAAGCATGGCCTGAATGACTCCAGTCACACAAGTGCTCACCTGAACAAATATGGGATGCTTTTAATTTTTAGTGCAGTTATTTGCAATTTTGCCAGCTACTGCTTCAGAAACCAAAAGGAAAGAACTCACAAAAACAATACTACCAGGATTTCTGGCACACCTTTGGCAAGCAACATGTACTTTCAATAGCTGGGTGTGTATCACAGTCATATCTTTCCCATTACTGTGAAGCTCCTCCCAATAACTAGACTTTACATTTTGTATAAAAGCTTAATATTTGAAAAGTATGCTTATGAAAAGTTCAGAGAACATGAAAGAGATTAGTTTTAATTTGAAAATATTGAATTTAAGTAGACAATTAACAAGTGAACAACTTGGACAAAAGGATGAAGTCATTGATTGTCAAGTATAGAATACAACCCTTCCTGAAGTTTAACTAAAGTTATTCAAATACCATTCCAGATATAAAGAAAAAAAAATACCTGGCAATAACTGAGGACCTCCATAAGAGGATTCTGCTGATATCCAGTATAGGAAGCTTCAGATAAAATGCTCTCCTTTTTCATTAAAATAATAAGTAAATATTAAAAAAAAAAAGAAAAAAGAAAAACAAAAGAAGAGTGTAAGGTACCAACATATACACAGCCTTAGGATATCACATTAAGCAAATAAATCCCAACTTCAAATCTCACATGTTGCTTCAGCCTAACCCAAAACATGCACCCCCATAGCAGGTTTTCAAAGTCAGTCAAACAAAAGAAAATTAACTTACACATTCATAGTCTGGTTCATACTCATAAATGACACTGTCACTATCTTCATATTCTTCTTCCCTGGTTCTCAACTGGGAAATAACATAAAGAACATTTAATGTTTTGAAAAATTAAAGAGTTCTCCTAGGATTCCAACTTGGACACTTTCAGTTGTAGCTATATTCCCTCCCTTAGCTACAAGCAGGCCCAAGAAAACAAGACTTACACAGTCATCTTATTTATGTACTGGTTTGTTAAGGAAACTTTCCTGTCTGACATTCAGGAGCCACTCTGGCAGTCACCCAGAAACTGTAACTGCTGGGACCGAAACCTCTTTGCAGCGGGTGGCTCAGGTGCCCCGCCTGACTCTCTACACACTCTACTTTCACAGTCAGACAAGGTTTCCTTTCCAGCCTGGCCATGGGTTTGCCATAGCAGAGTTTCAGACCTCTGGTTCCTTCAAATAATTTTAGCATGGTACAGAAACAGAGTAACAGCTTGAGCTAGGTGCCTTGAAAGGACAGTAGATATTTATTTATTTACGTATGTATGTATGTATAAAAAATAACATGCATTTTTGTTTGCCTATTCTAAGGCCAGAGCTTTCTCATCTAACTATATGTACTGTACAGGCAAGCTTATATAAACACAGAATTACAGAATCATTTAGTTTGGAAAATACCTCCGAGTCCAAACTATGAGACTCCATGCACATTTTCACACTAATTTAAATAAACACATTTAAAAAAAAAAAAAAGTGTTTATCTCAGTGGGTATAACTGCAAGTAGAACCTGTAAAAAATGCCTAGAAGAGGGATTTTTTTCACAGCTTGAAAACTGCTTTTAGCCAGGAAGAATGGTGCCACCACCTGGACAATCCTGGCATTTTTCTTTTACTAGATGGATGTCGTTCACATCCGCCATACACTACAGATTTAATGAGTCTGCTGGTGGTGTTCCCTTTGGTTTTCTTTTAAATGCCATTTTTTTAACTAATCAGGTCTTATTTTAATAAAGGAAGGCTGGGGGATGGTGAGTGCTCTTTTTGTTTTATTTACAAGAGGCAGAATTCAGTGGTAAAACTATGGAGATTATTCTGGGAATAACTGAAAAACCCCTGAAGGACAACATTCATCAGTCACAGCCAGCATGGTTTCACGAGGGAGAGTCCTGCTTGTCAAAGTTAATTTCCTTTTATGACAAGGTGACCCAACGAGTTGATCAAGGGAAGTCAGCTGGTGTAACCTATTTGGATTTCAGTAAAGCTTTCGATACTGTCACAGGATCCTTCTGGACAAAATGTCCAGTATGCAGCTGGATAAACCCAGCACGTGATGGGTGAGCAACTGGCTCACGGGTTGGGAGCAAAGGGTTACAGTGAATGGGGTGACATCAGACTGGGGACCTGTCACTAGTGGGGTTCCACAGGACTCCATCCTCGGCCCTGTGCTCTTCAACAGCTTTGTAACTGATGTGGACACAGGACTGGAAGAAAAACTAAATTTGCTGATGACACTAAACTAGGAGGAGCTGTTGACTTCCTCGAAGGCAGAGAGGCTCCACAGAGAGATCTGAGAAAATCAGAGGTCTGGGCAATCACCAACTGTATCAAATTTAACAAGGACAACTGCTGGATTCTGCACCTGGGATAGGGCAACCCTGGATGTACGTAGAGACTGCTGAATGAGAGGCTGGAGACTTGCTAGAAGCATCCATATATGGATATCCTACCCATCTTCACTGGGATGTCATCAAATCATCAGACAAGAGTGAAAGAAAAATGATACCGCAAATACCAATGAAACTGGCCTCAAAACAAAGGGCTACTGTTTTGTGAAACATACCACATTCTGTTCCACTACAGCAGGAGAAAATCGTTTTCTTTTATTATGCAAAACCACAAAATCCATTTTTTCAGGACTGTGACCATTTCCTCTCTGCATCATTGCAGAATGGCTCATTTGTGAGGCTGATGCATCAGCAAGCACTGGCAAGCCTTCGCTTCCTACGAAAGTGAAGACAGAGCAAAGCATATCAGCAAGTTTCCCACTGCATTAACCATTTCACTGGAGTAAAAACAGGCACAGTCACCCTTTTTTTAAACTTTCTGCTTGATTATTTGAAATTCGTTGTCCAGCATATCATCAAACACTTATTAATCCAGTTAATTTAGATAAGAAATGATAAATTCAATTTAATATTGTTTCTTCCAAACTCTCTCCAGCCTCCATTTCATTTGCCTTGCTTTCCACTGTTCATTTTCTGTTCTAATTTCCATGTCCAATTCAAAATCCCAACAAAATCAGTTACCTGAAAATTCAGGCAATACACCCATGACACAAAACACAGTTTCCATTTATTCAGTCCTCAGCTGTCACTTCCCTACATTTAAAAGGCTCCCCCCCAGTTTTGTCATTGAAACACTGCAACAAAAAAGACCTGCTCCAGGTCAGGGACTACCAAACGCGAACTATTCACATGTGGTACACAAATGCCTCCACCGTCCACGTGTGGGCCCAGTACACAGTTAAAAAGCCATTACCACCGTTTATTACTGCTCTGTCTTAATTCTTTTGAAGTCCACACAATTGCTACATCTGCCAGAACTGAATAATGTTAAAGGATTTTCACAGTGAAAAGAAAGACTCTTCTGCCAAATTCGCCTGTCCATCAGTTACACATTTTCACCTCAGATTTTCAGGAAAGGGCTATGGCAGTTCTTTTAAAAAGAAATAAAAATCCTCTTATGAGGAGAAGAAGAAAAAACCAGACAAAAGTAACTGCTTCCCCTTGAGTTCTATATATTTTAGCTAGAGATGGACCAAGCAGTATACAGACAAAACACAGGTAAGAGAAGATATTAAAAGACAAGTAAAGCTTAACAAGCTAAACAAGGCCTTGGAAAGTTTCTGAGAAATAAGGAGAAGAGCATCTGGCACAACAAGTTAACACCAAGACTCCACCATACTGTCTGCCATGGTGGAATTTTCTGGAGCACAGGCCAAGCTGAAAAGGTAGGGCAAGTTTTGTAGACACCTACAGGAAATTCCTCCCATGTAAAAGGGGCTGCATGAGAAAAATTATAAGGGTACATTTCTTAGCAATTTATCAAAATAATGGAACCAATTTCATGTCCCAACTGGAAACCAGAACTATAGTCTCAGAAGTGAAGGAAGAGAAAAGTTGCCCAATGGGACTAAGACAAGCTAAGAGAAATAGTGCAAAGCAAAGACAACTGTATTTTTTTCATGTAGTAAAAGGGTCATGAGCAAGACACTGAAGTACAGATATATCCAGTATCAAAAGCTAGAAAAACATCTTCCTTGCATTAAAAGCCCAGACAAATGCAAAAATGCTGACAAGTACCACCTAGGCAAGATCTGTAGCAGATTTAACTAGTGTAGTGAACACAATCCTGAAATCAGAATAACTGAGTAGTAAAAACACATACACAATTACTTAATGAAGGTGAAGATTAAAGCCTACCTACCCTTCCACCCAGTTCCAAAATTTGCTTCCTTTCCCAGCTGATCTCCTGCCTCTGTCCCTGTCACACAGGCCAAACTAACACTCATCTCCTAGCACTGAGCACCCCCAGAATGGAGAGCCCACAAGATGACAGCACTCTGTGGCACCAACACAGGCAAGAGCAAGAGAAGCGCTGCAGGATTAACACACTGGTACAATACAGTCCCTCGAACTTCAAATAATTTCTGCAGCCAAACCAGAATGCCACTTCACCTGGAGAGACATTAGATCCTGTTTCATCATATTTTAAACATATTTTGCTTATGTTAATCTAATGGTCTCCTTGATTAGACTCCCAAATTTAGATTTAGACCCAAATAAAATGACATTAAAAAAAAGTGCCAGCAACAGTAAGACCAACTTTGTGGGCATAGAAGGCTAAGAAAAAAGTCAAAGAAAAGTGTTCAGCAGCAGGCAGGGAGAAATAAAGACCTAGATCCATATCTAAGTGATATTGAGCTTGTTCTGCCACCTATATATTGTAGGCAAGAAGATATGAGACAAAAATAAAAGAAACAAGTTTGGACAGACAAAACCAAGGTGAAGAATGTGGTGAAGAAAAGGCACCACTCTGCAAGTACCAGTCTAAGATAGTGGTTGAATAAAAACAATCAGAGAATTTCAGTTCAAAGTTCAACAGTTACATTCAACATAAACTTACAGTGTGCACTGCCCATATATCTCATAAATTTGCTCATGTATATCTAGATTTCAAATAGACAATATCTAATGCTTAAAATGGCTCAAAAACAGACACTGTAAGCCCAAAGATAACAAAACCATCTTTCACCTTCTAAGAAACAACCTTACTTATCATGATTACTTTCTTGATAATGAAATAATTACTCACGGCCTAAAACGAAGGCCAGTAACTCTCTGCAACAGCTTCTTGGGCAGGAGTTTTTATTTTTGTCGCTTTTTTCATTTGTTTGTTTTAAACAACAGAGACAAAACCCAAAGTAAACCATCCAAACCATCCTCCACTCCCAAATTTGGTTTTAAGACATAAATGTAAAGAAAACTATTGTCAAATAGAAGACCAAAAAGACTAAGGGTTCTCAGAAGCACCCAGCAACAGTAGGAAACAGATGTAGCTTGGGTCTGGGAAGAGAAATAGTGATGGGATTCTCTATAGAGGTAACTGGCAGGAAAAAAAAAAAAAAAAAAAATTCCCCAAACTAGGAAGTGCCTTCACAGTTACAGTCGTTTTCCTGACTGACTTGGTAATGCTGCCACTGGACTTATGCCGTGGGTAGAAACCATGAGTAACTCAGAGCCTTTAGCGGCCGTCTCGTGTCCTGAAGAAAGCGACTTTGGCTTCATCCAGTCTCCGAACAGAGGCGAGCCGGGCATCAGAGCTCCCGCAGAGTCCAGGCTTAGTTCACGCACAGCGGTTTAATTTAAGCAGGGAAGTAAAGAGACGAGAAAGGGTTCTTTTCCACTTATTGCCAGCAGGGTTTTATTACTGGAGCATAGAGCGTGGTAAAAGACAACAAAATGGCGGTCAGGGGCGTGTTATAGGACGGAGGCGAGGGAAGAGCAGCTGGTAGAGCCAATCACTGCAGAGGACCACAATGATTGACAGGGGCACCAGCCAGTGAGCCGGCTGTCTGCACCCGGCATGGGAACCAATGAGCTGTTCCCCTGGGCAGGGACAGCCCCCGCCGCCGCAGCCGGGGAGCTCCCCCGCCGACCCGGGGCTGCGCCATCCCAGCTGCATCGCGCGGGGCGGGGGAAGGACCGGCCCCTGCGGCCCCAGCCCAGCGGGGGCCGGGCCGGGTCATCAGCCACGCCCAGAGGCACCACAACAGACTTCCTCATTGTAACAGCTATGAATAATTTTTGTCCGGGCCAATGAAGCACTGGGTAGGATTTCTTGAGAGACTTTGATCTTGCATGTTAAAATAAATACAATGAATTAGAAACAATCATCAACAGCTACTTACAGCTAATAATTTATGACCTTAAACAACCATCTTGCTATCGTTACACATCAGTATCTCCCATACTAAATTACACTGGACAGATTATCTAAAATCCTAGTTTTTTAGGCTAGGTTCTTTCATGACATTTTCCAATTGCTTCCTAATTCATTCCTACATATACTTACCTTTATAAATAAGTAAAAATCTGTTTTTTTAAAACATAATATTTTAGCCAGTTTGCTATTTATAAAGACCTCTAAAGTAATAACTAAAAGGCACTTCTTTTTAAAAGCACTGCCAAGCAATTTCTATAAAGTAGCTTTCCAATAAAAATGTTTTACATGTATGGGTAATATAGAAAGCGCTGAACATATGGCATTAAAAGTAACTATTAACTATTAGATCACAATAAAAATGAACAGCAATTACCATAGGCAAATTGACCCACGTGGTGAACAACATTGTTTGCTTCAGAGTTTTGTTGCACTGACATGCAGCTCTGTGTGGTCAGACCGTTGTCTTCATGGTCCATAATCACTTCATCATCTTCCTCAGTCTTCACACACACATAATCTATCAGAATATGCAGAAAGAGAAACAGGTAAGACTACAGGCCATTCTGCATAACAGATGACAACTGCAGTGCCTGTAACACATCTAGCATTATCTCAACTACATCTATACCTCAACCACAGCCTAATCTAAATTCAGTTTCACTTTAGCATCTAAATGCCAAGTCACTTTTAAACTCAAACACTGAGGTTTTAACACACACTAGAGGGGAAACACTATTGCTTAACTGGTGGGATTTCTGAAACTATTCACTACCTGGTTCTTCCTAGTATGTTTAGCTTCAACAGGGACAGTTATAAGCACTTCTACAAACTTCATTATTTGCATACTCATATATAAGAAAAAATATATTAATTTGGTCTTGAAATTTTACTTTCAAAAGTAAGACTTACTTAATACGCTTGAAACAAACCAATCTACAAGTCCTAACTATATATTTGGTATTCATCAAACCAAACATTGGCTCCCAATGCAATATTGTGCAGAAACACTGAATGGCAAATCTCCAGTACCAGATTTTTTCCAATTAAACACACTACATCAAGAGAAACATGTCCTGGTTTCAGAACAAGTGTATTATAGCTATTAATGCTAAATCCAGTGTTTTTGACAGGAGGGAGGAGTGGAATTTATTCTTGATGAAACTAATTAATGGAAGGAATCATCTAAAATAGGAAATAAAACTTAAATTCAGCCAGCACATAGGCATAATGACACACTAACCATGGGTAACACAGGCTGTGTTTTCCACGGGATCTCTACTCTGGTCAGTGCACAGGATGGACTGAGCTCCAGGAAAGAATCAGAACTGTATGAGTACAATAGCACTCTGGGTCTCTACTCTCATATAATCAATTCACTCCAAATCCTGCCCTCTTCCAATTGCTTAAAGAGACCAAAAGATAGAAATAGAGTTGAATTCCACATGTCATTCAGTTTTCCCTCTGGCAAATACTCCCATCTAATTCAAAAGACATACTAGACCAGGCTTTGGATTTGGCAGTCAGCAGATCAAGAAACTGATGGTCTGTTCTGCAACACCCATCAACTGCCACACAGTTTACAGTTTACAGATGTACAAAGCCAAAAACCTACCTGGAGCAGAGCTGACCTGCACAAAGGAGTTTAGCTGAGGACACACACTACGATATGCTTGCTTAGGCTGCAAATAAGAGAACAGTTCTCCGCCAGTTTTCATCAGCTGTATAGAAGTAAACAACAGGCTTACTCATGAACTTAATTTAGGTGCAGCTTTTAGCAAAACACTTCAGTGATATTCACTGACTATCTCTGCAAGCTAACGTGAGTTATTAGCATGTGTTGAATTATTTAACTGCCTCACAGGCACAAATTTTTTTGTTGACAACCATTTAATATTCTATCTACTTTGGAGAAAATTAACGAAGAGTCAGGAAAAGTGCATTTCCATTGAAGCAGGAGGAATCAGAATCCTCTCTGCCAATT
This sequence comes from Climacteris rufus, assembly GCA_013398175.1. NCBI lineage: Eukaryota > Metazoa > Chordata > Aves > Passeriformes > Climacteridae > Climacteris > Climacteris rufus. Next base: position 1,318,004 of record VZRZ01007593.1, read on the forward strand.
TTCCCAACCAGGATGCCAGATTAGTGCATGGTCTGACAAACGCCCTACTTACGGCTGGGCCTCAGCTGTCCTGCAATCATCTTTCTACCCCTGACTCAAGGAAGCAATACAAATTGTATGTTACGTATGCAGCCCTACAAAACACAGAAACCACCTGTATAATCTTTGCCACAAATCTCATGCCTCACTTGGGCCAACAGGAAATAAGGCAAGCAAAACAAGGCTTTCTCATCAGCAACTACGTCACTCAAATCTACAGCACACAGAGCAGTGGATATAGAAGGGGGGAAAGTCTGTGAAACCACCACATAACAAAGACAAAGCAAAGACAAAGCAAAGACAAAGCGAAGACAAAGCAAAGACAAAGCAAAGACAAAGCAGCTCCACCTGGACTAGAGGAAGGCCAGTATAATCAACAGTCAGGAGAGTTTCTGTAACTGGTTGATACTGAAAGCAAAGCTCAGTTTCCATACCTACTACCACTCTCCCTTAAATAATTTTCAAAATCACAGTTTCAACAGTGCAGTAGACTCTGGGCAGAAAATGTTTCCAAAGCCTGTAGCTAGAGCAGCTCGCAGCTGCTCATAAACCAGAAGAGCAGAACATAAACCAAATAGGAAAACACAGAAAGGAAAACCACCTCAATTAAATAAACCCAAAACCCAACCCAAATCTAATTAGTATGACTGGTCATGCTGCAACTATAAGGAAAACTGCTCCAAGAAATGCAGACCCTCCTGCTTTACACCAATCACTTCTTCCTTTTCCTAATGTATTCTAGTTGCCTGGGCTCTAAAGTTAGTAGACAAATTTAAATGTCTTTGCTTTAGATTGACTACATTCATCACCAAGGGGAATATATGTGATCAAAAGTGTTCTGTTTGTAACGCTGTTGAGGATTAACTTTATTTATTGAATATAAGAACGTAGAATATTATTCACACCTTCAAAAACTTGTGACAAGAAAATTCCAGCTCTTCACTCTTAATCTGAAAGAAACTGCAACTTGGTCCTCTAAGCAATTCTAAATATTTCAGATCCTTCTTTAAAGTGCTAGGAATAGGGAATATTACCATCTATATAGCACCAAACAGTATGAAATACAACTTCAAAAACCACAGACTGCCAAATTCCGTGAATTAATTTGTGCTTCTGAAAAAAAAAAAAAGCCATCAAGGTATTTTTTGACTCCTGACTTGGATGAAGATGCAACTGCATTTCTTGTGCTAGATTAGTAATTTATATACATTAACTCACCACACTGACAAAAAATTCCATTACACAGATATTTAAACATTTCCAGTAAGTCTTCAAAGGAAACTACAAATTTAAAAGTGTGACTAAGAAAATATTCTAGGCGTACATACCTCAAACAAGGCCTTTATTGTGAAGTAGATTACACATTAGTATACTTATTAAATAGGCTGATTTATCCAGTCATTGGAACAAGTTATAAGTTTAAGAAAACTCTGAATTTCTATTTGAAAACTAAAGAGACAATCATCTAAAATTAGAAAACATAACCAAACTAATGTCCTTTTCAAGATCAATGCATACTCTGAGGTATATGGTATAGGTTATGACTTAGTATTTTCAGTAGGGCAGCAGAACATGCTATAAGATTGAAATTCATAAAAAAACATGTATTGTACAGAAAAACATTTATAGATAGAGCAGTACTGTGAAATGACCATATTAGAAAGCCAGGACTGGAAGTGATCTTTTTCACTTTTAAAATGTTTATGTTCGTCGTTTAGAATTATTTCACAAAGAGGTTGTCTTCACTTCTGCACAAAATCTTGAGGTAGCAGGTATTTGTAGAATATTAAAGACACGCTTGAATTATTTGTACGCAAAACTGTCCAACTCTGTGTCTAATCCTGCACTATATTAAGTTATATCGTTCTATACAGCAATGTGAAACCCAGCATCACAAAAAATTTATTTCCATTAACCAATAGAGAGATATATTTAAAAGTAATTGGAACTTGAAATTTTTTTTCCTCCTTTGAAAATGCTGTCATTTGAACAACATGCTCCAGCAACCAAATGACTGCTTATCTTTTTACTACCACTCTGTTGCCCATTTTTCACTGTAAAATAGCTAGTTTTCTCTGTTAGACAGTCTCAAGGACGATTTCTGTAAACATAGCTATGTTGTTGTAAAAATTATCTTTTTACATTCCTTTCCCATGGACACAGACCCCTTTGACAGACACTTCTTTTAACCAATATAGTTAGAGACGGAAGTGTTAACTTTCTCCAATGATCTGTGATTTCTAAAAGTGTATATAAGAATTAAACGAAAGGGGTTTCCCCCTTTTTCCGCCCTTGCTCTGAACACAGCCCGAAACTCCAGCTCTCATTATTTCTGCGTCTTCGACTGATTACCGGGATAAGCCGAAATAACGGGGCATCGCGGTAATACCACTCAGTCACCTATCCTGAAATAGTACAGGCTTTGGTGAGAAGAGGTGAAAATAGAAAAAGAAAAATGAAACATAGGAATGAAAGATGAATACAACCAAACTACAACATAAAGAAAATTAGGGCATACACACTCGACGCCATGGATAGCACACTGACAGACCACAGATAGATAAATTATTTTATTTCTAAAATAATTTAAAGATGGAAAGATGCTGGTATTAAACATCAAGTAACACTAAAACCAAGCAAACAAACCACAAACAAACCTGAACTCTTTAAAAGGCAGAGTTAAAAAGAAAAACATTAAAACCCAAAAAAACTGTGTAGCAACCATGAATTACATACCAAAACAAATCAAACAAAACAACCTTACCTAAAAAAATAAAGAACTTGCCTGGGTTTAAACTACGTCACAAAAGCACAAAAGGAGAGATAGCTAACACTAATTTGGATCACAATTAGATCCTACTCTATTTATAGCATGCAACTTGCATTAACATGCACAAAAAGTGAACTAACACAAGAGACAGTCCAGGAACACCAGTGCCTTTCAGGGTTAATATAATCTCATCACAACTCTAAATACTCCTTTGCCTATTAACTCAGTCTCACTGCAGACATAACTGAGAGTTTTAAACAGATTTCTGCACACTATGATAATCAGAGCTACGGGCACAGAAATACAACCAGATCTGATGCATCAACTGAAGTCTAAAAACAAGCTGATAAAATATTTTTTTCTTTTCCCAAGTATATTACCAATTAAATACATCACAAGTCAGTGGAATAAAGAAGCACTTGTACTGAATCAGACATGAACCACTGAATGCTTTCACTTATTGCAGCATCAGAAATGTAGGTGACTATCAAGTATGAAATAGTAAAGGGAAATTTATGAGAGAGAGAGTTGAAAGCACCAATTAGTACTAAATCCTGTCTCAATCTCTGCTACAGAGTTCCTGGAGGGCTCCTTGCAAAATCGCTAACATTTTTCACAGAAATCCAGTGTATTTTCTTAATTTTCAGGAGTTCAGTTAGACACATCTGTATTTCTGCAAACATGATCTCAAGACTCCCAGGTGCAACAGACAGCCACAGAAACTCTGTGTAAGTAAAACTAGATTTTACAAAGATGCTTAAATACTGCATTCAGAAAAAAATGGTAGCATTCACCTCTAGTCACATCCTTGAATTTAGCATACTTCTGATAATTTTGTCCTTCATCAAGGTATGTTTTCAAGGATCACAGACACCAGAATACTCTACCAGAGATAAAATGCTTAACAAAAGCCTCTGAACACTAAAACCACAGTTAATTTAGAATGCTGTTGTCACAATTTGCAACAAACTAAAACAACAGAAACAAACATTAACGCAAACCAATTACTACGGAGAGAAGTCAAATAATAAAACCAGATTTCCTGTGCCTTTAGCTCTCGTATTTGGATCACTGAGATGCCAAAACCACTAAAAGTTAAGGTACAACCACACTCACATGAAAATTTCTAGTGTTTATTAAGACTAGAGCTCATACTTCACCTTCTGACTGAAAAACAGTATTAGTGGCCTATTTTTTTTACTGCCAGGAATTCATACAGATTTAGTATTTGTTAGGATTACTGAGTTACAGACAAAGCCAACCGGGAAACCAAAGAATTGAGCACAAAGCAGAAGGACCAACAAAAACACCACTGTGTATGTTTATTCAATGAGGATTATATGCTCTCACCCTCCCACATCTCGGTCCTACCCTTTTACTTCATGCTGGCACTTGCGGAACTGCACAATGTACTGGCTATTTCTTAATCAGAAAACTTCCTTAAACAAAGAAGTCATACAAAGAAATTGGGCATCTGAGCAAGACATAACTGGAACGTCTTTAGAGAGTAAGTCTGTGACAGCAACAAGCTAAATGAGCTTAAACTAATCTGAGTCTGTATAAACATCACTTTGAAGGGCAAGGTGAAGCATGTAACTGGCAGAAACAGAGCTGTTTGGATCCAAAATAAAGTGTCTTAGGTCTACATCACCTAAGCTGTGCTATGCATTTTGTGTTCTGATGGAGAACTCATTAGCTCAGGCCTCTGACTTTAGAAGCATTACTCATACCTCTCTCCCACTCAGGTTTTATATCGGAGTAACTGCAGCGCTGGGGGAACCTGCCAGGGCCGAGACCCTGCTGACGGCAAAATCTCCCCAGCATTTTGCCACTACGCTCCCCCGCCATTTGAGGGTTATGGAAAGCAAAAGCTTTCCCCATCACCATCACTGCAACTGAGGCAACCAAGCTGTGGCTGGGCTTTACCTTCCCAGAGAGTCCTGCCCCGGGAACACAACTTCCCGAGCAGAGCCCCTGGGCCGCGCGGGGCCCGCACACCCTGGGTCGGGGGGGAAACGCAACCCCATCCGCCATGAGCCCCGCCGGCCGCGCCCCGCGCCCCCCGCCGGCACTGACGCGGCGGCGACGGGCAGGAGCGGCAGCCAATGGCAGCGCTGCCCGCGCGGGAACGGGCGAATAGCGACGGGCGCGGTGGGCGTGGCCAGACCGGCTCGGCAGCGGGCGTTGGGGCTGCTGCGAACGATGAAGGAGCGTTCCC
>VZRZ01007594.1:0-47274 GCA_013398175.1 Climacteris rufus
CTGTGCAAATTCACAAGGAGCAGCACCAGCGCTGAGCTGGGAAACCCAGGCGCAGCAGGGCCGGCGGCTGCGGGGCCGGCCAACCTCTGAGGCAGCCTCAGGTACCAAGTAGCGCTGTATTCTCCAGCCGCAGCAAAACCCGGCAGGGGAGCAGGTGTGGGCCACGATTCCAGGGAGAGAGAGCTGGCAGGACACACGTCTGTTCCCTCTGAAAATCGCGTCAGAAAGGGATGAACCCGGTCTCCACCCCCTCCAGCTGGTCTCGGAGTTTCTCTCCCTTTCTCTGGGGTTATGTTACAGGTCTCGGAGAGCAAGGCGCCCCCTCCGCCCCCCACTCCCTATTCCTAGGTTTTTTCCTGTTAGGCAATACATGGGAGAAAAAATTCCTTGAAACAAAAGAAAACCAAAACCAAACTCAAACCCACAACAGAGGCCAAAACAAAATTAAGGTTACACGTCAAAAATTCCACAGTGAATGAGGAAAAGGTAAGCAGCAGCTATGTGATGGCTTCTGAAACTGTTCCGCAGAATGCTCAGCAGAACCCAGGGAAGTCACATTTTACACAGAAAACTTTAAAAACTTTAAAACATAAATGCTTTTACTGGTCTAAGCTGAAAAGTTTTCAGTCACATCATGCTGCAATGGATCTGGCAAGGCCAAGGGTCCCATCAATACCAAATATTACCGCGATGCCTGTTATTACGGCTTATCCCGGTAATCAGTCGAGACGCAGAAATAATGAGAGCTGGAGTCCGAATGTTCTTGTTCAGAGCAAGGGCGGAAAGAGGGGAAACCCCTTTCGTAATTCTTATATACACTTTTTGAAATCACAGATCATTGGAGAAAATTAACACTTCCGTCTCTAACTATATTGGTTAAGAGAAGTGTCCGTCAAAGGGATCTGTGTCCATGGGAAAGGAATGTAAAAAGATAATTTTTACAACAACATAGCTATGTTTACAGAAATCGTCCTTGAGACTGTCTAACAGAGAAAACTAGCTATTTTACAGTGAAAAATGGGCAACATCCAAATGCTATAGATGTCTCAACAATGCATCCCCAGTGCCTCTCTGAAGCACTGGCATGAAGAGTCACCTCCTTTTACACCGACAGAATGCAAGTTTTCGGTGCCACTGACAATTTCTGAATAGGTGTGGGAGACAAGTCTTGGTGTTCTTAGCATAAAAGAATATACGGGTCAGGCCAAAATTTAGGTACATATTGAAAATCCATTCTGCACTAATACAATGCATTTATAATTGCCTTTCTGCCAGTAACACCAAGCACAGAATAAGTGAGCAATACCCCGCTGGTAAGAAAATTTGGAAGACAATCATAGATGCAATAAAAATCTAAATAAGAGTGGTATTGATTAAGTCTATTTTTGGAGCAAGGGCGTTTACATTGTTTGTGATCCTGAGAAGGGAAGGGCAGCAGAGTATGTTTTGGTAAGACCTTCTGGACTAAGTATGACATCATTTGTTCTTTTAAGGGACTTAATGACCATTTCATTTCTTATACTCTGCATCAAGGACTAAATTATGCTTTCAAATAGATAAAGAAAAATATGAAGTAAAACTGTTTCATTTGTTCTGGATTTACAAAAGATCAGAAACCATACTGTTCTGAAAATTGTTCCAATAGCAGAGCAGTTATGCTTTAGGCTCATGCAAAGCCCTTGCTCCAAATCCTTCAACTCTTCAGAGGAAGGATGTGGGGAGACACATGGCATTTGTACGCTAATCTAGAGTAGCTACTGTCTCACAGCCCCACCCTCAATGCCATTACAAAGTACCAGTGTGGAGGGAACTTGATAAAAACCAGATGGACCTGTATTTCTGTTGTGAACTGTTCACATTCAGAAGTGGGACTAGCTTTTCAGCAATGCCCAGTTTGCACAAGCCCTGGTGTTAACAAGGAACCAGAATGCAGTCTTGTAGCATTCAGACACATACAACACTATGCCAAAAACTCCAGTATCACATGAAAAAGTTGCTCCAGAGCTTAATCTGTTAATAAATAATCAATCACACGTATTTACATTCCAAGTCTGGTCTTTCCCCTTTTCACAAAGCTATTACAAAGCAACTTTAGGCAGCACAGTATTTGCAGAGTGGAATCCCACAGCATGGTTTTAACCAGTAGAACAAACCCTAGTGTTTACATTCAGATCTTTGCAGATGCTTTTATGTGACAAAGATGACCAAAGTCGATGACTCATTTCTTACAAAAGCAGACAAACACGAATACCCTCAGGAGGATTGAGGAGATGACACTCATTAAACAGGCATATACCAAGATACAGAGATCAAATGAATGCCTTAATGAGAATGGGAATTACCCTTTCTTTTGTGGGTTTTTATTCCACTCCTGCTCAGCCTCCACCAAAATGACTTTGATGATGTTATTAAAAAATCACAGGTTCTTACAGAAAATGGGCTCAGAATGTCTCAAGGCAGCTATTCCAGCTCCTGTACTAAAGGCCAAATTAGCTTGTTGTAAAATGGTTGTTTCCACAACCAATAAAAGTGACTGTGGGACTGATGCAACGAACAGCAGCTCTGGAGAAGCTTCCAAACAATTCATGTTTAATTTAGGAATTTGGACAGTGAGTTGGACTTTTGATTAAATCTGAATTTCCAAATTAAACAATCTAAAGAGCATTAAATTAATAACAGCATTACATCTTGCCAGTGACGTAACCACTCCCAGTGCCTCCCTGGGTGTTGTTAGGCACCAGCAGTTGATCAGAAGTCTTGATACAGCTCAGAGACAACTCTCCCCAGACTGATTAAATGCAGGTGCTTTTTATATCTTGTTTTCAGAGTCTGCACAAGCATCACAGCTGAGACCCGCTGCACTACTGTTCTGCAGCTCTTTCTAAATAAGCTCACTGATGACTCCAGAGGCAAAGGTGTTCAGTTTCAGTTTTTAATTCCTGACACCCTGCCCCAGCTGAGTCTCGCATTTATCTCATACGCAAGCATTTGAAAACGTATGCAAGTGCTCACAAAGGCAACGTCTAGCACCAGATGTCCAGTGTTTCACAGGAAATGATGTTCAAGCCAGAGCGGGGGAAGCCAACAGACAGGTGTTCCTACTCCTCCCTGCTGCCAAGTCTTCCCCATTAAAGCAACGAGGCTGAAGGCCATCAGTGCAACAGTCAAAACTTAATCGCCAAATGTGTCTCTGCTCTCACCAGCTGGTTACTACTTATCTCCTGATGGTGTCTGGGCACATTCCCTCCAAAAAAGCAATCAAGCTCTTCTGATGTGGTGTGAAAAGCCAAGTCTGTTCCTTCCTCAATGTATGAACACATGATCCACCTACAAAAAGTTCACAGACCACCAAAAAGAAATGCTCAACAACTCATTTTTCCATGCTGTGCTGGGAAAACCCTACAATTAGGGCTGACATTTTGCTTTTGCCATCAGGAAATCTCTCTGGTGAAGCAAAAGCAACATTACTGCCTCCTCACCTGCCCCTGAAACTGCCAAATTACATCATACCAAATTCCTCACTACTGGAAGCTGGGTGCAGCTCCCCAGATTCAGTGGAGAACAGTCCAAGCCCAGCCCAAGACGGGACTTTTCATGGTCCTCCTACTGCTTCTGCAAACGTGTTGTCTGACTCATAACCAAAGGATGTGTTTGGAATAGTTAAACCATGTTATAACAGCTTCTTCAAATACAAAAAGGTTTTGGTTTTTTTTTACAGTTAGGTTTGATCATCTTAAAGGTCTTTTCCAACCTAAATGATTGTATGATTCTATTTTTCTAAGGGAACTTACGGATTTTACAGTGCTTTTGTAACTCTCCTGCTGGAGACCCTGCTCTGTGGAAAAATACCTGGGCATGGGCTCAATTTAAAAAATCAGCATTTGAGTTTGCTGCATATTTCAGGGAGGGACTTTGCTATAAACATTCAATCCTGAGTTAGGGAACAGTCATTGCCAGCACAGGAATGAAGAAAAGTGATCCAGGAGTGTAAACAGCAAACCTTGTTCACATACACAAATCTTGTTACTAGGAATTTAAATACACACTTCACCTCTTTTGTTCCTTCTTATCCAAGCATCCAGATTAACCCTTAGTGCTGCGAAGAGATATTCCAACTATGAGGTAGTGCTCTGAGTCAAAACAGAATAAACTTTTACATTTTTAGCAGTGCTGCTAAGATATCTGTAAATTATTAAGAGGGGGAAAAAAGCAAAGCTAATTTATTTTTATGATCTCTGTTTACTTTTTGCACCTTCCCCTCTCAACATAGTGTTTTTTCTCATCTACCAGAAGAATGTTACTTAGCTTCCAGCCTATGGGAAATATGCTTGAATTTTGTTTAGAAATCACAAAGCAGGAGTATTGTCTTTTTATCAGAGTGGTGTATTGGGACTCAAGAAACCTCGGCTCATTCCCTACTCTAACAGAAATTCTCTTTTTGACATTTGGCAAAATGCTTTATTTCTCCACACTTCTGAAAACAGTGTTACTGTTCTGTTATCCTGTGTGAATAGTGAAACACCATCTGAGAAAGAGAGATACCATTTCCTTTTTCTTACCATCGTTTTGCCTGTTTATACTGCAGTCTCTGCAGGATTGGAACTTTTCCCCACTATGGTTTTATACAGTGCCTGTGATACAACGGGGCTCTGGTACAGCTCAGAACCTCTAGACACTACTGGACTACTAATATTAGTTCAACTCCTACCACTGAGAAGTCAAAATTACTCAGCGAAGGTAATTTGTGAAAGCTCAAAAATCAGGTTCTGCAGTCCTTGTCCTGAAAAAACTCTTCCTGCCACCAGGATGTCAGCCTTCAGCCATAAATAAGGAAGGCATCATTTTATCAACCAAGCAGGTAATATCTGTGCAGTAATAAATGTAGGGGTGGAACCCAGTCTGAAAACAAATCTATGACAATAAAGGGATCTAAAACCCCACCTGACCAACAAATTGAGGTTTTCCATTATTCGAACCAGAGGATTCCATATGAACGCAACTGCAAAGGAGGGAGCCTAATTTATCCTACATTAAGATTCAAATTGTTCAGAGATAGACTATCACTGATTTAACTCCACTCTACAAGATATCATGGCCTATGATTTAATTGGCCAATTACTTATCCCTGATGAGGAGCTGGTGAGAATGCTGTGCCTCATCCAGGAAATGGTGGTTGTAGTAAAATGTGGATGAAATGTGCAAGTCTAAATCAGAGCATTTTATCAATCATTTGCAAAGCTGACAGCTTTAATGAGTTTGGAATGATGAATACATTGGCATTTCATTATTTTTCACAAACTAATAGAAAGCCCTATTAAAGTTATGTAAATTCTTCGTCCCGCATAAACAAATGATGATCCATATTCATATTTGCCTCAGGAGAAATAAAATACATACATTAACTCATTAGCTGGTGTTTCTGGCTAATATTTCACACACAATGTGGAGAAATTTCTTTTTGTAAATGCCCAACTACACGTCACAGTTTTTTACCCAGTGTGCTCAGGGGAATCAAATCTCCCTCAGACTTTAAAGTCAAGCATTGGACAAGATGCTGCCAGTTGCAGCACACCGTGAGTTCTTGGTCCATCATCAATCTCTGTGTGCCTGGAACTTGGGGCAAATTTATTGATACCTGAATGAAACGCCTCAAGGATGACTGAGAGAAAATGGAAGAAAATCATGTTTCAGTTTTGAGGTTATTTTCTGTCAGTCCTGCCCCTGTCAGATGCAGTTCAGATAGAGGTTATTGCACAGGTACTTTTATTGTGCTGAAAGGCCTCGTACAGGGTCACTGTGCAGGATCAGGCTGGGTGTAGCCCACGTTTGACTGTGTGTGAGAAAAGTGGGTGACAAGACCACCAATAGAAAGAACGTGGGAGCATAGTGGTTCACATGTGGACAGTTACGTGCTTTAACACACCCCCTTCAGAGCAATATGCTTACCCAATATGTGCTGACACTCCTTGTGGCAAAATGCATCATTTGCTCAATCCATTCTAAACCCTTTTGTTCTCATTTTTGTGTCCGTCCAATTTATCTCCCTAAGGGATGAGGACATTTCCATCTTTTATACTGCACTTTACAATGGCCAAGGAATTCAGGCTCCATTGGGAGTTCATTGCTCGTACAGCTTCTGGGGAAAGTGTCACAACTGACTGCTACATGCAGAACAAGACGAGGCCTCTTCTCCTTGGGCTGCAGGAGGTGAACACTGGCCAGTGGATTTCCAATGTCCAGGCAATGCCTAACTAGCACAAGATTCATGCTAACCTTTGGTCCTTGTTTTTTCCAGCCGCCTTCTGATGTTGATGGGTTATCTCATTTATGGAGCCTGAACAGGAAAGCATTATCCTTTCTAAATCCAAAGGGAAGGATCTGCAAGTAAAAGCAGTTTTGCTGCTTTACCGCTGAAGGGGAATATACCACACTTTGGGATTAAATGCTTACAGTAACTCACATCGGTTTCTGGACACCAAAGAGGAAGTACTGGAGCTGTGATTTACCTTATTTTTCAGCCTTTACAGGTGCAAACATTTTCAGTACAGGCAACATAAAAGAAAATTCTGGGGATTCACAACCTAAGCTTTGATGTCCTCGATGCTTAGCTCCATGCTGCAGTACATGGTACTTAGGATCTCGGTTGAAAGAGGTGATACCATTGGAACGATTATGCACAGGAGATACTCCAAGGAAAACTGCTAAGGAAGGAAAGCCTTGCGGAGGTCCTCTAGACAGATATGCAGAAGATGTCAAGTGAAATGAGGCTTTTAACCAGGCACCTTTGGCTTGTTCAGTGCCTGGAGAATGAATGTCTGAAAACTCACCAGGTGCTAGGTTGGTAGTGCTCCTTGTGCGTCTACAGTTAGTCGACCTCCTCGCCATCCTCCAGCACAGGCCCTTCTCGGCTGTGCAAGAGAAATCCCTGGAGGTTAACAAAGAATGTTCAGGGCCTGCCAGTGTAGCTAAACTGCTGCAGCCCCACTGCACTGGCATCCATGCTTATTCACTGAGCCACATGGGCTCAAATGAACTTGTGCTGTGGTCAGTTTTCTCCTTTAAATGAGGGAGTCTTATTTCAAAGTCCACTGCATTCAGCAGAGGATCTCTATGGGGTTTGGAGCAGGCTCTTGAAATGTAAAAAAAAATTTAAAATTTCAAGTGTTGTGCTTATGGGATTTCCACATTATCAAACTATTAAGGTGAAGTGGTGTCTAGGGAGAAGGCAGCATTTGACAATTGCATACTGCCAGGGCTTTAAAAAATTTCTCCTACTACTGTGCAAGGTATGAATCTTATTACACTTGATAGTACTCCTGCATATAAATGAAAGTAGAAAGAAAACATTGAGAGAAATCAATGAGCTGAATGAACACTTTTTTCTTATAATCATGTTCCAATTTTGTGTTTTCTGCAAGTTATTCTTATCTCTTTCTTTCTATTATCTTCAAGTGCCTGAAATTCTCTTTGATGGAAGACAGCTGCATCCTACTGCAGTTGACAAGCCCTGGAAAAATGCATCTGACAACCACACTCTGGAAAGATGCATCTGTAATGGTTTCTTTCAGTGCGAAAAGAATCAGTGCAGCAAGGTAAGAGTCCTTGCTCAGTTGGTGCTTTCTGACACTTTGATCTCTGCTTGCAAGGTGATCTAGCCTGAAGGCATGCCAGGGAGGCCTCCAATCTTGTCAGATCCCATAAACAAAGCAGGACTAGAACTGGTCAGTATTTAGGTGGAAAGCTAAATTCTGCAGGAAATAATGTTGGGGATTCAATAGATGGCAGTCTTACCTCAGAGTCAGGACTGAGGAGAGGAACAAATGTGCTATCAAGGGCTGGGGGCACCATCTTTTAGAGGTGCAAAAATCAGGTATCAGGTTAAAAATAATCTATGATACACTTGGGCAATCATGACCAACTGTTCATGTTTCACTGAGAAATGACATTCCGCCAGCCTGTGGACATTCTCTCACAATTTCAAAGCGATACTCTTAGGAAGCCATGACATGCTTTTAAAAGTCTCCTATCTCCTGATCCAGAGATTGCTCAGCCTAATGAAAAGTGACCTAGTATCTGTGTGTATGAGGCCAGAATTTCACTGTACAAGCCACTGAATACACTGTCACATGGGCAGTAGATATCACAAGAGTGACACTGAAGTATGGACTTTTTATGTTTCAGTGTTGAATCTTTCTCATATTACACAGCTAAGAGATGACTAAGCTGTGACTGTATTCAGAAGGGACAGAGGTAGAAAAATTTCACTTATATCCCTGTACAATTTATCCTGTTCTTGAGTCTGTGAAAAAGCATGCAGTCCTGGGCTGGTGGGAGATTAAAAATTTCACATTCTGCTGCCTCATTAATGCCTTGGCTAGCTAACAGAGATCAACCAGTGACAGACATGAGTTGTCTGGACCAACAGCAACAATCCATGCCCAATTTTTAATGCAAGCAGCAAACTTGCAGCAAGAATTATTGTCTCTCAATCTGTCCTTTTCTCATTGGCCAGACATAATTATTACATCAAGGGTTCAAGGCACCTGTCCATGTGGGGCATATACTACTTTCAATTATCTAGTCCTAAACATGAACTGGCTCTGAGCTGCTGTTCAACAGAACTACAGAAACAACTGGTTGCTTTCCCCATATCAAACTCCAAGCAATTTTAATAGTTCTGGATCAAGGTCTTCTGATGTGTTTACCAAGGTCTGTGATGTCTCTCTCCACCTTTTTCTTGTTAGAGTGCTGTAGGGACTTAATTTCTGCAGCTCCAGCTCAGAGAGTTTGAAAAAACTACAAGCTAGGGGTACCTTATGTTTTGCCAGCACTCAACCATAGAACAAGTATCCCTTTCTTTCTGGACCTATCAGGCAAAGTCCACCTTATCTCATACCATTTTTTCCCCTGGTACAGGAAAAAAAATTATTGATGCACATGAGTAGATAAGTTCATAACTATAATAATGAAAAACATTAATCTTGAACATCTGTAGTAATTTATAAAAAGTATGCAAGGGTATGTAACTTGACTTATGTATGCACATGTATTTATATGCTCACATACATACATAGTATTTTACTTTTTCAAAAGTTGTACACTTGGTTGTTTAGGTTTGTGTCCATATTTTTCTGAATACAGAGAGGTAATATTCCACAGTACTCTTTAAGTATAAACTATTTTGCCTTGTTTGCAGAAAAAAACAAAGTAACTTTTAAACAGTAAAAGAGAAAAGAAAACAAGGCATGGAACAATGATCAATGGAGACAATCTGAAAAGGTGCAAACAACCATATTTAAAAGGAGCCCTACCAGGGACAGAAGATTACTATTTTAACCCTTTGAAGAATTTAATCCTATTCCATCACAGGTTTGATCTACTGTACCAAGCAATTAACTAGTCTTTGGTACATGGTACAGAGAGATCTGCACCCAATGAGAAAAGCGTCTCAATAATTGGTTTACTAAAGCAGACTCTTGCCCTTTTGCTAGAAACTTATGATATTCTCAGTGTATCACTGACAAACTACTCATAAAACCTGACAAAAACTAACATTTTAATTAACATTTTAATTAAAAATACTAGCAAATGGTGCTGGTTAAAAGACCAGCATATGAGTGGCATGGACAAGTAGTCAAGAAACACAGAAAACAGCATTCTTGTTCACTTGTATAGCTACCTGCAAACTATATGTGCATATTATTATGTTAAGACCCAGCAGCCCAGTCTTTCAAAAATACAATCCAGTGTCATTAGGAACTTGTGAGCCCCAGATTCGTCTCAGGAAATGATGCTGCACCGCTTTTGATAAGCTACTTTATTGCTTTTCTGTAGTTTAACTAGCTGTAAATGGAGAGAATATAACTTACTTAACCTTAGGGGAAGGCTGGGATTCTTAACTACATAATAGACCTGAATGCTGTCATCAAGAAAACTCCTTAACTGAGAAAAACCTATTATGTACATTTCAAGGAGTTCCAGCCATTTCTATTGATTCACTTCTTACAAAGACAGAAAATGCTTATTAGAGGGAGGAAAGAGAGATGGAAAGAAACACAAACTTCTCAGTAACTACTTTTCAGTGCAATAAATGGGTGCACATACGATGGAGCTGGCATGGATTGCAAGGGAGGGCCATTGCCAATGGTATTAGTGCAGCTTTAAGACCTGAAGTATCTATGACTGTACATATAATCAAGGATCATGCCTATTCACAACGAGAACAAAAAGACCTCCACCTAGGTTTTCTCATAAAACAGAAAGCTTGTGTTCTGTGACACTTTACGCTTCTCAGTTTTCCCTCTCTCCTGCTTTTGGCTAGCAATGAGGATTCATCAATATTCTCATCCTGTCTTCACTGTAAGTCAACCTTCGTGACCTAGCTGCCTCATAACAAAATCTTGACTGAACAAAGAAACCATTTCTCATCCATTTCACATAACACAGCACAAATGAAAGCCCTGGAAATGTTTTATTCCTCTATGTTGCTTGTCACATGTAGCTTTTCAGCAGCACTTCATTTGTCCTCTATCCATTTTCACACAGTAATTTTATTATCATCCAGCCCTGGAAGGGCAGAAACTTGCTGTTATTANTGGTTACAAGAAGTGTCCGTCAAAAGGATCTGTGTCCACGGGAAAGGAATGTAAAAAGATAATTTTTACAACAACATAGCTATGTTTACAGAAATCGTCCTTGAGACTATCTAACAGAGAAAACTAGCTATTTTACAGTGAAAAATGGGCAACAGTTATTAAAATGTGAGAACACATTTTGAACTGCTTAGTGCCCATGGCAACCTGCAAACTCAACTGCAGCAAGAAGTCCATGTCTAGATAAGTAGACCTAGGCAGCTGGGCTCATCAGGGAAGTGGCACCCAAAGCAAGACCTGCCCTCAGGCACTCATTTCTCAGGCTGGTGAATTCCTGACAACTGAAATCTTCCTTCTTCCTGAAATCTTGCTCGATTTTTTAACCAAATATTGCAAATTTTAAGGTGTATTCCATTGTCTAAGAGTTGCAACTTAAAACAATTGCTTGATCTTGAAACTCAAGGACATAGGCAAATTTGCTTGCAACAGGCACAAAAAATTTCCAGTGGAAAATAGATTGAAAGAATCTTCATGAGCTTCTACACACAGCAAAATCAAGGGTATCTCGAAGGATCTCTATAACTGTTATTCCCATGTAGTCAGTCTTACTTCCAGCAGAAATCATGAATTACTTCTTAAAGTAAGGCCGTGGAGTACTTTTCCTTGCCCCAATACAGATTTCATTGGGTTCCTTCCAACTTTTGAATATATTTTCAAATCAACTGCCATGGTATCTAGCTCTGTCCAGCTTGACCTATTCTGTTCTTGCCCTTTTTTCTTTAAATGGATAACTACATTATTTATCAAACTGTTTCCACAGTCCCAATATGAAAAAATGGCATCATATTAACCATGTGAGATGCTCACCTCAGTGTAACATCATACACAATCACCTCTGCAGTTTACATATTTTGAAAAAGCCTATCTTACAAGCCAAAGGGTTTACAAGCAGATTAAAGGATAAAACTGACAAATGCACTAAAAGACATGGTTAATATGTTGCTAACCAGAAATCCATAACCGTTTTGCCAATAAAGCATTGCCTAAGCTGCAGTTTGTTCAGATTGCTGCTTCAGATTCCTCATGACATGATCAGCAAAATGAGGAGAAGCAATTCTGCTATTTCCAGACGAGATGTGTTGGCTTGTAGTTATGTCTGTATAATTGATTTTCAAATTCCTCTGTTGAGTTTTGAAGTGATTAAGGGAAACAAGCATGGAATTTCCCCTTTACACTTTCTTCACCACACCTACTTCTGGAAAGTGTTTTGATTTACAGGGTAGGTGTTTGAGAGATTAATTCCTCCTTCCTCCACCTAGAACTGTTTGCTCATGAAATGCCAATGGATTACTAGCTGAACCTCATGCCCAAGAGCAAAATTACCATGCTGGAGTGCTACTTTGCTCAAAGAGGTTGTAGAATCTCCTTAGGAATTCTGCAAGAAACCCCTCCTTATCCCCAATTTATATGATTCTATGACCTGTACTTGGTCAGTGATTAAAACGTAGAAGGCACTGCTCTTGAAACAGCTATTACTAGAGCATTCCTCCCCAGTGCCTTTAGTGACAATTTGAAATGGAAGGCTTTATTTTATGAAGATATGTTTGGAATTCTCTGCTGTCTCATACCCTCAGGAGAATACTATCTTGTGACATTAGAAGAATGCATGCAAAAAGAAAAGATGTTGCAGACAATGCTTTCGTCATCCTGACCACGACTAAGAAAACCATCTTCAGTGAGCAAAGTAAGACATAACCATATGGATGATTAAGAGAAAGATCTGTAGTAATTACAAATCCCTCCCCCTGACCACCAGCCCTTTCTCTAGCAAAAGGTTGCTGAATGAAGACATAGAAGTACTTCCAAAAATCCTCCTAGTACTCTGCATGCTTCATATGTGCAGGGAACAGAGTTTATAGGACTAGCATCCCTCGACATTTTAGCAACCTATTTATTTAAAAGGACATTAAGACAGAGCTCACAAATACTCTTAGTTCAGACTCCAACATAAATATAAAAGAATTCAATTTTAAAAATCACCCTAGAACATCAATATGCATGTGCCAAAAAATGACAAGAGGTACCTCAAATACACTGGAGTAAAGGTAAAACAGTAGATTATCTGGCATACTGGTATCTCCTAAAAAATCTAGGCTCTTAATTTCTAGTCTAGCCTTGAAGTTTAGAACTAAATAGTCACTTAAGGAAACAGTCTACAAATGTGATCACTCAATCTCTAGACAAACATGTAACATGTCATATCTAAACATGAATTTATGCATGAAACTCACCTCAATTACATAAAGTCTGCTCAAAAAAGCAACTAGCCCTAACCATTAAAACTTGATTTATGTTAACATCGTACATGTCACCCATTGTGTAAGCATAAGTAATTAAAAATTACAAAAGAAAAGCTGCACTTGTAAATAGTTAGAATTGAATATGCAAATTTTATTGCTCAGGGTATGCACATCACTTGAAGCATAAACCACACTAACAGCAGATAGATGCTTTTATTTCTCTCTGGAGTACAACCTACTGAACAAGTCATTGCTAGAAGGTAACAGTTGTGCCAAGGTAGCATTTCATATCTAAATAATTGATTTTAAAGTCTTGTTGGTTGATGGCTGACCATAAAAGCATTCTGTTTGTTGGCCAAAATAGTTCAAAACAGATGAGACACTTGTGAGAGCTCTCATGAGCAATCTGGGTTTTTTGTCCCACCAGATGGGGCAAGTGTTCTTTAACACTTAAATGTACTTCATCTGAAGAAATCAAGAGAACAGCAATTTTTTTTCCAGTATATACAGGAAGCCAGTTGTTAAAGTGACCCACATTGAGAGCTTTTGTCTGGAGTTAGATTAACTCCCTGTAATAACCATACATATGTAATTGTGCAGTCAAGTGATTTTCAATCTTTCTCCATTTGCAGACCTCCCCTAAGTATTTTCCAATGGAGAAGAGCCTGTGTTTCAATCAATTTTAAGCCTCCTGAAGTAAACTTGCTTTGCTTTGCTCTCTGCTGTAGAACATTTAGGAAACAGCTCCATGACACCCAGGGATCTGCAGACTGTGAGCTTCAGGGCCACCGTGAGCCTACTCATACTGGCATGGGCATGCTCTTGAGCAGGGAACCTTCAGCTAGTGCTTGAAATCTGTTTTTCTTGTGGAAAGAATTACACAAGCCTTCCTTAGCACACCTCACAGGTACTGAGGACAGCAATAAGCCTCATATCTCATACTTTTTGGTTTTCTAATCAAAGAAAACCAACTTTGATCAAATTTATCTGCCTTACTGCATATCTTATATCTCAACTTTTTAATATGTATGATCATTAAAAAAGAACATAAAGGTCATTACAAATTTCACAGAACCATTCACTCATGTACTTGAAAAAAATATTCTCTTACACATACAGAAATATTTAAAAGTTTTTGCCCCAGATACTTCTACTCGCTTGGGTTCTTTTACTTCAAAATATGATCCTCTCATTATATCCTGGTCAGGCATCTCACCTGGTCAAGGATCTGAAACAAAACTAGTCAAAGACAAATCATCAGTTGTTTCCAAGCTGAGGACTCTTCTTTCAATAGTCTCTCCCCAAGAACCAGGAGCATTGAATTATGTTGAAGGTAAGAAGAACTGCACTCCTTTCACTGCTCCTGGCCAGTGGTATTAAAACAGACACCTTCTTTGCACTTCAAACTTGCATTCAGAGCATGAATGCTACAGAACAGACAGGGCACTTTGCTAAGTCAGCTCAAAAAAGGAAGTTTGAGTTTGCTTCAGAAGACATTTCAGGTTCATGCCTAGAAACACCCCAATTGTTAAAATTTTTCTTTTTTTTTTTTTTTTAAAGCACAGCCTAGAAAAAGATAAGAAGGACAACATTTAATAGGCCTCCACATGGGTTACATTCTTTCTTTAGTGACATTCATGCAAAATATATTAATTTGTTTTAATGGAAATAAAAATACAATATCAGTCCATTAGGCTATAAACTAGAAGATCAAGTTTTCACCAGAATGTCCAATAACTACTTACAAAAGTGTTCATGCACCACTTACAAAAACAAAAATGTCTTTTACATACACAAGCAAATGCCTGGTTGTGCATCCTAAGGGCTGCTATCTGCTAGTAGGCACAATAACCCAAAGTATTTGTTCAAATGTGAGTTTACAGCCACGAGCATAATTTTGAGAGAAAACCTTCAGTGTTTGCCAGCCAGATACTAATGGTGCTCCCAGGGACTGCAGGATAAGTATATTCTGTCCCACCTTTGGACAGAGGGCAGTAATGATAAATGCCTATTTAAAGTTTTGCCTTATTTTAGAAGGTGCACTGGATATAATTAGATATAATTGATTCTTCTTGTACATCAAGTTGCTATACAGTCCTGTAAGAGCTCATGCCTTTCATGGCTTGCTGTTTTCACAAATCATTACATTAACTTACATATTTGTAAGGTGTTTCTCTAAAAATTATTACACTTGGCTTAAAATCAAAATCAATAAACTTGATTCTTATCCCATTCTTTTATTTATGTAGATTTTCTTAGCTCATCAAGTCTTTACTGTTTATTATTGCTTAATCCACGTCTCACAGAGACAGAGAGAGCAGATACGAGGGCTCTCTTTAATTTGGTGCCAGCCCAGCCTATTTTCACAACCTTGAAAAATGAGGCAGAGTGATGGAAGGAAACCTTTAAAAAACTTTATTATACAGATCAGAAACAGGCTCATAATCAACAAAAAGCCCTTAACATTGTACAGAAATAGTAGGGTCAATTTTGGTGGCAGACTTAGATGAGGCCTTGTTGTCACTTAAGCTTAAAGTTCTCCTGTGTTTTGAGTACTGAAAAGCCTAGAATGATGTCACAAAAAAAAAAAAAAGGCCTTCAAAATTTCATTTTAGTTTGTTCATAAATTATTAAAAAGATACAGAAGCAGAAAAACTACTGAATACAAGGGCAAAGTTCTGAAGTGCAGTATCTCCTTCTAAAGATTTTATCAACAGAACATGCTTTTCAACTACAGCCAGTGTTTCACACAATTTATTCTAATATATTGATTTTTCAGGCCACGGCTGTTGTCCTTTGGACTTCATTCACAGCTTTCTCTTCTTTTTCTTGTGATCACTGCAACTAAAGCTACTGCAATATTTACTTCTGCCAACTTGATTCACACAAGCCTGGTTTTTTTCTTTTTGGCAAAAAAAATATTTTATTTCTAGCTTGGCTTCAAAGATGAATCAAAATTTTTTGCCTGTATCTCTCATAACTACTTACCGTATGTTAAATAAAAAGCAATCAGGTATGAATTACAAAAGTAAGAATAGCTGAAACTCTGCCTTTTTCAAGCATATAATGAGCCTGTCCCAAAGACTAGGGATTTACTACCATTGCAAAGCATTTTTTGATATTTTCAACAGGGAGAAAACATCTCAACTCTCCATGCATTCCACTGCCAGCAGACCACAGCTTAAAAAGAGAAGGCATATGCATCTACACAAACAAAAAAATGTCTAAAGTTAATGCATAAGAGTTGCATTTCATTTATGGTCCTCCACTCAGTAAAAGGACAACTCTCTAAAAGAGGTGTTCACCTTCTCTACAGGTGCCTCTTCCCCTTTTCTTCTTTCTTTGCACCCCCCCCACAAACATGGGATTAAATCCAAAGCATCGGAGCAAGCCTGACACAACTAGAACACAGTTGTACATGTGAAACAAAGCTGTCATAAGTGTCACTGCACCAGGACTCTTGCACTCAACTAAACTATTGTAATGAGCTCAGTATCAATCAAACATGCTCCTCTTGTCAGAAATAAAGCCTAGTTTCTGACTTTTAAAAATAGCTATTAATGTCAATCATGATTCGAAGTCGATCGCACCGGGAGGGCTGTGGTTGGACCTTGAAAATTATAAGTATGACATGACAGATGGTAATTGGAAGCTTTTGTTACTCCTGCAGCAGCAACACCAGCTACTCTGCGGCCAGGATATACAAAGAGAAACACAAGCAAGGCTTTAGGTCAACATTTCATACCAAGATGAGACACATACAGCAATGAAGGGCTTTCTGTTGTACAGGAACACGTGCGCCTCTAATCCTGAAATCTCCACAAAAGTGAGACCTGCATTTCAGATAACTGGGTTAGTAAATCTGCCATGTATCAGTTATTTTAAAAAATACCATTTTCCCTACATGGTAAGAGATGCATATAATAAATCCCCTGAACAGCCATGTAAGGGAATACCCCCTGCCTACATGGGAAACCAGCACTAGCTGCACCCATGTAAAAATCACTGCACCAAAATAACATGGATCAAGAAGTCAGGCAAACAACTCTTTCATTACATCTAGCCTTGTCCTTTACATACCAAGTGGTTGTCTTTACCGCCTCTGGGAAGGACCAAGACCAAAAAGCTTTCCATCTTCAGACATAAATCAACAACACAATTGAAAAGGGATTTCACAAAGATGGCCAAACAGGACCTTGAACAATGTGCTCTCTAAGATATAAACATGACTTGCAAGCAAGTTAAAGAAAAGAAACACATGCCTAAAATCATTCTAGCTGCATTATGAAATCATTGAATAGATTTTTGGCACAGGACAATAGTCTAAATTATGTTTCATCACAGGCTGCTGTACATCTACAAAGGAAAGGGTGGGCAGGGGCAATGACTCCTTTCTAGACGACACATAAAAAACACAGGATCTTGTCACTGAACTGGTGTCTACTACAGAAACTACCAGAAATGACCAAGATACAGCAACCCTTTCTCTGTTGCAAATCCGTTGCTGCTCCTGAGAGCAGGCTGGCTGCCAAGCAATACTGCAAAGGAAAATGGCAAACATCACTGCATTGCTCCTTACGACAGCAATGCAACTTGTGATATACAATTGACATTTTTTCTAGTTCCCCTTTCTCAGATGCTGCCGTCTTAGGTGAACGAGAAGGTGATTCTCCATCAGGCTGTTGCCTCCTCTCTGTCTCCTCTCATGTGACAAGTGTTGCTGTCATGAATGTCCCACTAAAATTGATGCTTGGTTTCTACCCCAGTTGATACCCTCCTCACAGCCTTGCAAATCCAAAAAAGCTCCAAAGAGGAAAAGTTACCATTTGTCAAAGTTTTTCACACAGCTTCTCGCCTCTGTGGCGTTCCCTTTTTATACTTCCTGGTGAGATAATAGTTTTCACTGTCTGTGCTTTTGGTATATATACTTTCCATTTTGCCCATTGTACTGTGGCTTGTAAAGTTCATGGGTATCTAAAAAAACTATCTACAAAGCAATCTTTGCAGAACTCCACACATGAAAAATCAGCCTGTTCAGGTTTTGAGGCTTAACCCTCTCTTAAATTAACAAAGATCTACAATTCATGCAGAACTAACACAACACAGCTTAGAATTCCCCAACAGAACATCAAAACTTTTTCCTCTTCTTCAGGTCGACGCAGTTAATAGGCATATCTATCACTCACCCCTGAGTGAAGCATTTCCAGGACTGCCAATTGTTTCTTTTGCAGGCTCTGAAACTCTGTCCTAGCTCTCAGTGAGACTTTCTGCCTTGATCTATTAGATCTTGTGCCGAGCACAGCACAAGGTTATAATTCAAGGCAGATACTGCTCAGTTTTTCAGGTCTTCCAATTAGTGTCCATCATGTGCTCTTCTCATCCTCAAAGGATGCAAGACAACACTGCAGCTGCTTAAATGGTAAATAAACAATTCTTTGTCATCCAGGTGTCCAAATTAATGTTCTCTAGTCATAGGTACCAGCAGATAAGCAAAGCTTCCTGGAATAAGAGATGGAACACAGAGATCATTAAAGCAAGAAAAGGTCAGTAAACAACTTGCTTTACCTCAGAAAAAACAGGCGAGAACACATGATTCTATTTTCTACATCTGTTTTTTATCTTCAGCTTTCTAAGTGAACCCACACCAAGCTTGCACAGAAGGTAGCAAGGGAGAGCATGATCCTATGTATGAATTGCATAGACTGTGCAGGAAGACAAGCAAAGGGACAGGGCCTGCAGCCAATGTGACTGAGCAATTCTTTTGCAGTAAAGGACCTCAGAAGCCTCAAGATTATCAGCCTTTCTTTGAATTCCAAGCCTATCACAACAGATAGCATCAATTAAGACTACTCTGTTTTCTTCTTTGAGTTCTTTTTTACTGCTTGAGGAATTTTACAGGCAAGGTTAAAAAAAAAAGGTTCAACTCTTTGTCTGGAATTTCCAGACACCGAACAGCCCTGGTCAGAGGACTACCTCATAACAAAAATGCATTTGACATCTGCAGGTGCCCACACCAACTGTACAAGACCTGCCCAGAGTAAACTTTCCAAAGTGGAGTGTGTTCAACACAACTAGAAACAAGCAGAACTTCTGCACAGGTGCAGGCAATGCCTCGCTGGACAGTGAGGGCTCAGCATCATTTAGAGGCAAAATACTCCTTCTTGGCTGACATGAAACTGATGCACTGAAGGTTTGTCCCTCACTGTTTATGCTGCACTTGGAAAGGTTGAGGAAGAGATCTTGAAGAACATTAACATTTGAAAAGGAAAAAATCAGTCAGTTGTTTATTCCTACAAAAAGTGCTCACTCATCTATCTAGAAAGATAATCCAGCCTGCTCTATTTCACATCCCACCTAAAATTAAATTCTGACCGTAAATTCAGTAGGTGACTAGACCAAAATTCCAGCCACAAGTGTACCTGGCATTTATAAATAATTTTCCTAACCAAATCAGGTTTCTTTCCACAAAACATAACTTCCCATTCCAACACAGAATGCACCTTCAGCTGAGATCCCTAAATAAATTCAATTTATTAGCTAAGACATAGTTTGAACAACGGGGGCATTTGTAACATGAAGTAATGCATAGTCCAGCATTCAGAGCAAGCTTTCTTCAGGCAGCAACACAATCAAAACAGTTTTGTTTGGTTCTCATTTTAACCAGCTTACAGATCTCTCCATTCCTGACAGGCTGCAAATAAAATACTACTTTTTTTTTTTTTTTTCTCCAGAGGAACACTATTCACGCAGTATTTTCAACTTTACAAGAATAATGCAAAAGGGGCCAAAATAATTTTTAAAAATTCTATTCCTACTGACTGTTTGAGATAGCTAATTTGGCTTTCCTCAACTTAAATTTCCTTCCTTTAACACTGTCTTTGGCTGACCATATTGGAAATGGCTATTTTACCCCAAGTTCAGTGTAATTCCTCTGAAGGAACAAGGCAAATGCTCAGATTTTTCAAGTGATTTGTCTTCAGTTCATTACCAAAGCTGAGATCATTCCTACATCCCACAAATCAGCATCTTTAGCAGGAACTGGATTAGTTTGTATTTCTATGTAAGAGATATGACATTTCCTTCCTATAAGGTTCTGTGTCACATCCACTTTTGTGAGGGGAACTGTAAGAAATATTATCATTTCATCTTACAGTTTTAATCTACGAGTGATGTTTTTAAGAAGTTGCTTAAGAGGTGAAATGCTTGAATCAATTTGCTGTGAAAAGTTGCTTCGGATGTAGAGTAGGAAAGGAGGGAGAAGGGGGGTGATGTCAGTTTGTAGGAGAAAATACATTTTATACAAGTAGCAAGGGTCATCAATAAAAATCATGGCCATCATAAAGCAGTGTTACAATATAAATGTGACATCTACGCTGAGATAGGGCTGTTGGGGTTTTAACTGCACCATGAAATATGATATTTCCTAAGGTTTTATGTCCATTAAGAGTGGCAGGGCCATGTTCATTGTGTGTCTATTTGTTTGGTTGCAATAAACATATTTGAGATCCACTTCATTATTTAAATTGTATAGTTGAGTTGTTCAGAGCTGCAATAAGTTTTAAGATGTGCAGCTGGGCTGTGACTGTCATAGTTGGATTTTCCACTTCTCCTTGGAAAAATCTGCTGTGATGCCACACTGAAAGCAGTCAGCTTTCAGTTGCTCTTCATACAGATTCATCTGGCTGGATGTATGGCAAAGGAAAAAATACAGGCATAAACAAATAAAACAAGCATTCCAGAAATATGTGGGAGAAAAGGAAAAAGCTGTCTGTTAGAAAGTTAATGTATAGCCCAGCAATAGCAGCTTGATAAAAGGACAGGTCAGTGGATAGTTGGTACCTCAAAAAATGAACAGAAATCAGTACCTCAGGCTTTCTGACTCAGAGTCATGCTGATCCACTGGCACAGGTGCAACTACATATTTATTAGCAAACTTTTCAGGATCTTCTAACATTGATAGAAATGGCACTGTAGTGTTATTAGCAAGTAAGCCAATAACACAGTATCTTTTTCCTTCAGTTAAGGATGATGCCAGTTTTACCAGATACCACTCAAATCAGTTCAGATATGTTCTCAGTGACAAAACATTGAAAAAGACCAGAGGTTTCCCTCCCTTCACAGAAATTACTTTGGCATCAAAGAAAAACTTCAAACAGGGACCAGTTCCTTTGGGACAACAGTTTTCAGGACTTTTGCCATACTTCTACAAAAAAAGTAATAATAACAATAACAAAAAAAAAAATTCTCAGCCTAAGAACAACAAAGTAAATCCAAAGTAAGTTCAAAGAAAGCAAAAAAGTGAAGCTTCCTGTGTTTCGAAGACACAGTGAAAGGACCCTCATTGTACAGGAAACAAAAATGTACTGTTATGAAAATGAAAGTCTGTTGTAAAGACTTAAAAGACCAACCCAATATGTAGTCAATACCTAAAGAAGAATTTTGAGAGTATTACTTCAAAAAGCAGTCATCGCACCAAACTGCTTAAAAAAGCAATCATTTCACTGGTAGCCTGTTTCTTAAACAGTCATTTTCTTTCCCTTCTACCTTAATCATCTCATAAAAGCTCCCCAACCACTCATCCCAAAGTCTTTCCCGGGTAAGAGAAGCCTGTACTGTGGCTCATGCAGGGCTATGAACCAGGTAGACCGGCCAGCTGGCTTCTGCCAGACTGAGCCTAGAACAGACTAAGGAAATTCATTCATTCATTCATTCCCTTTCCACCAGTCACAGAGGCCATTCTGTTATTTTCATGGTTGTTGGATTTTTTTTTTTCCCCTCGGGGAATTTTTTGGGAGGAAAAATAAACTGGGAATAAGATGAATAGTTTATTCTGCTTAAGCATGACAGTAACGAGCACAGGCTGAAGATCACTAGCTGCAGTTCAGTTGTATGGCTCATGTAAATTAATCCTTTAAATAGCCCTGAACACACAGCATATGTCTAACACACCCCAACCAACCATCACATGGGCACCGAACACACAGCTCCAGCTGCTGCTCCTGTGACACTGAAGTTGTCAAGGGCATGCCAAACAGGCACTCGGGGATTAGCCAGCACTTTTGGAGGGAGCATTAACTGCTCATCAGAGTGCGTGGATTTCACAAGCCTAATAAATACAGAAGAATCTGACACACAGATCCAAACGATTCAGGTTATGTGAGCCCCAGAACAGCACAAGATACTGACAGGTCAATCTTAGTAGAAGTACTTCCTGGTACCAGGGAAGCACACTCTAGAAAAAAAGATACTTGTAATAATTATCACTGAATTCTCTCTATTTGCTCTCCATCCCCTTACCATGGGAAACAGGGACAGAATGAGCCCTTGGGAATAAAAGTGTGAGTGGTCTCCTTCCTGTGCTACTAAATCCAGCAACATCTTCCACACCAGGCTCTGTCTCACCTCCCTTTGATACCCAGACAGAACGGCTGATATCTTTTATGCCATAGACTAAATCGGTCCTCATGAAGCCTTGTACTGGAGTTAATGTAAAGCTTTATTTGTTCACTTATACCTAACAGAACAGCTCTAGTGGACTGATGACAGAACAGATTTTTGCTTTTTCATTTTGCTACTCTAATTCCCTATGTAGAAAACTCTGTAGCTTTCCACTGCCAATGTTTATAAAGCTAGTAAATGATAGGAGACCCAAACTCCAGTATATTCCTACTGCCCTATGTTGCCCTGTTTATTATATATGCATTTTAGAAATCACTGTCCATTGGAGGAACGAGCTTGTCATCCCTTAATCACAGTGGTCAAAGGAAATGTCCATCAAACTTCTGTGCCCAGGAAAAAGGAATGTAAACAATAAAATACCACTACAATAACATGGCTATGTTTACATAGAAGAATGTGAGAAACTAGCTACAAAAGAATGATAACATCCAGAATTGCAAAAGTCAGGGCAACAGCCCTAGCCATAACAGGGACATGTTTTCCTCTATGACATCCCCACTGTCCCCAAAGAGAGAACACCAATAAAACACCAAGAGAACACCATATCTTCTTTGATGCTAGCAGCATGACAGTAATACAGGGTCCAACGCCCACCAATGTCCAGCGTACCTGTAACGGCACCTGGCTCTAACTGGGAGGTTTCTGTCAACTATAGGGGACCACTATAAATACGGGTTCTTGCTCAAGGCTGGGGGTCTTGTGCTCTTGGTCTTACCATGCTCTCGGGAACATCACAGGGACACTACAGGGAAGCCATCAGAGGGGCCAGCCCATCCCCCTCTGCCCAGCGTGTTCGGATTCGCAGAATAAAGGTACCTATTCCCCTTTCCCCATAACTTTGTGTCTCCATTTTTCTCTGTCTCCTTCCAGCCTGAGAAAAAGGCATCAGGACCACATGGCTCCTTCCATTGCTTGGGCCCTGATTCAAGAGCACAAATTGTACACTGCCGGTCTTGTGCTTCTCTACCAGAAAACTGCACTCAGTTCCCTCCTCCACCAAGCATTAACACCTGCTTTAGCAGCAAACAAACATTCCCAATGAATGCTAGAAACCACTAGGTTTATGTAATGTTGGACAAGATGCTTCTCTGTTCAAGTTTTAATCTAAAATAAAGAGCCTAAATAACAGGAGAAAAGTATTTCCAATTATGACTGCTTTAAGATGTTATTAACTTGTTTTCAAGCTTCTCTATGAAAGAAGTACCAAAGATCTCAGGAAAGCAAGGTCTACAATGCTTGATTTGTGGAACATACAACTTTTTTCACTAACAGGAGATTAACACCTTTTAGACAGCGTCTGCTCAAAGTTAGTCAGTCAAGCATATGTGAAGGGCGTGTGCCTGACCACTGTGCATCTTACAGCATTATTTGTACAATTTCAACTCAGTAGAATTATCTTAGCATGAGACCGGCATAACACAGTGTCTAATCAGTCTTATTATCCTAAATTCTCAATTGTTTCCTGGTAAGCTGCATTTATGTCTTAGCTGATTATCCACTTAAACTATCAAGTACCAATTATAAAATGCAGTAACATTAACGTCACAGATGCTTGAATTCACAGAAGCAACCCCACATCATTTTTGGGATAGTAAGTTGCACTACAGAGGCAGCAGACCTCAGCATGAAATGCCTGCCTCTGTGATTTTAAATAAATAAATAAATCATCCTGGTGTACAAATTACTCATTCCTAAATAAGACTTCAATTAGTTAGAAATAAACCATGGTGTAAGTTTGCTTACAGCATTGCTGCAAAGAGGTATTAGGATCACATTCACATAATGGCATTGGCAAATGTAATTCCTTGTGCAGTCAATAGAAATGTGACTCTTTTTAGCATTGTTTCATGGATGATCCTCATGGAATAAAGTCCCAATAATCTTGTTGTCCTTGTGCAGAGAGTTCTGAAAAAAGTGAAGTAGTTCTGTGGAAGAAGACTTGCAATCTGGCCCTTTCCACTTTTCCAAATGAGCTCCCCAGGCTCAAACAAACTGCAGAAATTCAAACGCAAAACTTGCTTAAAATATTCTCTCACTTCCTGAAGGTGGAGTAAAGTCAACCCAAAACACCTTGGGTTGTCAAGAACTATCAAGGTCAATGTGTCTCAATGTGCATCTCACTCCCTATGTCTGACCTTTCATTATCATTAGAATGTCAGCTTTTGAACCCTTTCCGTACTCTTCAGAGAAGGCCAATCTATTGCACACTGGGTGCTGGAAATCAATCACCAACCCTGTTAAATTATTCAAAGAGTCACAGTTCTGGATTGGACAATTCCCAGACACACTTTGGAAGTTGGAAATGTACAGATACCACTCCAAGCAAGCAGGTCACATGTGGCTATCACTTGAAAAACTAAAAAAAGTTTGATTATTTAGGGATGAGCTGAATGTAGCTAGCTAGTTATGCTCAGGGCCCGAGAGTGACCCTGGCCACATTTATTGATGTTGATGCAGCCACACTGGCTAGGCAAAATAAACACTTTCCCTCTGCAGCACTGCAGCTTCTCCCTTGCTGCATGGCCTAATCATAGAATCATAGAATGTTAAGGGGTTGGAAGGGACTTTAAAGATCATCTAGTCCCAACACAGGCAGGGACACCTCCCACTAGACCATGTTGCTCATGTCCTTATCCAACCTGGCCTTGAACACAGTCAGGATTGGGGCATCCACAACCTTCCTGGACAACCTGTTCCAGTGTCTTGCCACTGTCACAGCAAAGAATTTCTTCCTAATATCTAACCTATATTTCCCCTCTTTCAGTTTGTACCCATGTACTAATGGCACAGGACACCTGCAAGAAGATACACGAATCAAAGAAATTGAGAGGTCTGTATGTCTTTTGAACCAGAAACCTGGGTCTTTTAGCTCAGTGTGAAGAGGCCAAAGGTTTTTGCCCAGTAGCCAGCAGCTCACTGTGGGCCACTCACCTGAGAGAAGGCTCTGTCTGGGAAAAATGGTGTTTATCCACTTTAAAGCTCTGACCACCTTTGCCTTAGGTCCCCAACTGTCTCCCTTCCCTTCACATTGCTTTGACATTACTTTTCTTTGACAAATACTGTTCCCTTGTATCTTCATGGCTTCTTAGCTTTCCCTTCATGCCATCTCTTACTTGCGTGCCTCCCTGCTGACACACACCAATAGGCTTCTCTCTCAATGGTGTAGAAAAAATGCTTTAAAGGGAACTCTGTCCCTTCTTGCTTTCTACTCCATCTGAACACCACTGCCATAAGGACAGCTGAAACTGAGGAAAAGAAATCTAAAGGAAAATACATGGAAGATACAAAGTAAAGGGAATGAATCCTATAGTGATGTGGAAGAACAGGTTGGTGTTGTTTTTGGCAGATCACTACAGCTTTAAATAGTTTTTTAAGACAGTTGTTAAATGGTTCAAAAACTGAGTGATTTGCAAATGGAACTGAGGAGAAGCATCAGAAGACAGGAGAAGCAAGTGTTCAGAGATAAGCTGCTATAATCATCTGAAAATTGCCATTCTGAAGCTGACCAGGAAACTATCTACCCAGTACTGTGACTTCAAGAAACAGCATGTTTGAAAAAGCCTTTTTATTTCTTCTTGGGATGTGATTCTTGGGTATTGAAATTCTTTCGTTTAAAATGTCAGTGACTTAATGCTGAGTAAATAGTTAGGGCTCTAGAGGAGAGAAATAATGAATTTTGGTTCTCATTACAAGTTAAGAGTACAAAGGAATTAAAAAAACCTCAACAAATGACCCTTTCTCCCCACACTGCCTCTGTCCATGCACTAAGCCGCATATCACTCCACATTTATTGTCAAACAAAAGTAATATATAGTACATGTATGAATTATTCAAGGAATTACTTAACAGCTCCCAGGAGATTTCCTCCAGTCCTTTCCATGGTGGCAGTAAAGCTGTGCTCTGTAACTGCAGTAGGCTAAGATGCATATCTGTATTTATTTCTACATCTGTACCTATCTAGCTATAAATCTTCTCATTCAAATTTCCCAAAACATTTTAAAAATAATCTGCAGAACCCTTTATTAAATCAGGTAACAATCTTCTTATAGATGGGCATGCTTTAGAGCCAAGGTACTCTGTGTCACAGAGTAAATCAGTGAAACTGAGAAAATCAGTCTATCAGAGGTGAAGTTGGAAACTCTGACCCCACCTCCTCCACTTGCTCAATTTGCCAAACCACATGCACATCCCTCAGTCCTATTGATTTTGCCTTCCCCTCTCCCTTCCATTCTTCTTATTTCATGAGCAAAGTGCTTTTGTCAGCACAAATCCTTAATGATGAGAACAAACAGGAATGAATATCTAACATCTCATTTCAAAACCAAGTATAAACCATTTGCCCTTTTCAGTTTGTTTTTAATCCAGCAGAGATAATTAGCTGGCCAGAATCGAGAAGGCTTGGCAAGCAGCTTCACTTCCATAGTGTCAGGAAGAACAAAATTTAGTGGGTGGATCTGCTAATTAAGCAAGATAAATGCTGGATTGCACATCCTTCAGTCATGACTTATGTAATGGTGCTGGTGTAAGTGACAATGTGAGCCACAGAGGCTTAAGTTTTATAACTTCTTCACTATGCTTTCCTCTACTAAATAAGAAAGTGCAAACATTTTCCACTTGTAGAAAGAGCTCACTTGAAGCACTTTCACACTGGAAATTATTTTTGTGAAGAGATTGGGTGTAATTTTGAGAAAAGTAAAGGAAACTTTAAAAAAATAATCTTTTAAATACAATTAGACGTTTATTTGAGCAGTAAGTCTGGTGGGCTGTGGGAAAGAAGAGAGAAGGAAAAAAGTTTTACCTGGAGTAAGATGACTTTATAAGAGTAGGTGGGACTGCCAATTCTTTCATGTAGATAAAGAGTTAGAAAATGGGAAATGACTTATACTACAGATCAGCCTCTCTCTCTAGATGACAAGAAGGTTAGTAATTCTGGTTAAGGAATACTGCCACTTCTCTAATGAGGGACTGAATCACCAATTTCTCCTGGCTAACCAGGAAATCTACTTGCCACCGATTTCTCCCAGGAGGTTGGAATACAAAGTCCAACGTTTACTGCAGAGCCCTTAAACCACTTAATAAACCACCTGAAAAGACTGTCAAGAAGTAATACTTCTACCTTTTCAGACCCTCATAAGTCAGGGGTCACACACTTTCTCTTCCAATTTCACCATCCAGTCATTAAGGTTTATAAACAGCTCCAGTATTACAGAAAACACATAGATTTGTCTCAGCAAATGCCATTCTACATTGATGAACTGCAACAAAGAATGAGTCTCTTACTGGAACTCACATAAGAACCTGAACATTACTTAGACAGGAGGAGGAGGAGGAAATTACGGGCAATCTGTCCTTCAAGTTACCAAAAAGTGTACTGGGCAATGTAATGGAAAGCATGACACCAGAAACAATCCTGCTTTGGCATGGCAATGAATCAATTTATCTATGATCTTTTTGATCAACTGCTGCTGAATTACGTGCATTGAAAGACTGTATAAATACACTGTAATTGCTGATTTAAAAAATACCTGAAACTACCGGTATTTCATTTCAGAGATCAGCACAGATAAGTTCTTTTGAAACCTGAGTCTGATACTCCTGTTAATACAAATAGTGAATTGGCCAAAACTGACCTACTGTAATACCTGTGAGAGAATATCTGAGAGGACACTGGCTTAAGTATGGAGCTGTGAAAGTACATGGTCCTGAATCAAGAGTAACTACCAGAAAGTTGTCCAGTTTTTAAGATAATTTATTATCTTAAAAACTTATTATCTTTATTAGACTTCTGTGGCACTCTGCAGTTAGCTGTTACTACATTTTGAATTAGATCTTCACTGAATAAAGGAGAATAAAAATATTAGCAGTTGAATTTTTCCTTCCTATGAAGGCAAAGGAGTAGAGAGAAAAGCTGTGGAGATGACTAACTAATATTTGTCATTCATCCCTGATGTTCCTAGAGTGTTCATTAATTTTTTCTGATCTGAAGCAGACTATAACGTGTCAGCCTTTTAAATAAACAGAAGTGATGTTGGGATCAAGGGAGGGTGTTCTTCAGAAGATTATAAAAATATGGTAACATAACACTGTTGTACTGGAAAATGACAGAAAAAATTCTGAGTTTGGGCAAAATATAATTTTCAAATGTGCTAAACAATGCTGCAGTACAGAAAGGAACAAAAATAAAATAACCCCTGAGAGAAGAATTCCAGCTAAAAACACTGCATAAAAACAGTGCAATTAAAACTATGATCATTAATAGCTCAGGACCAAAATCTCTAACATTGACTGATGAGAAATAGGAGAAAGAGTATCTGATTCATGTTTATTCACATAGTTTCAAAACAGAAACGAAAAAAAAGCTGCTTTATCTCAATGAATGACACCTTCTGGAGAAACACATTTTGCAACAACTTCACATACACTTCGGGGTGTCACTGTTTGGGAGACAAGAAACTAGTATCGTGTTCAAAAAGAGTCATGCCTGCTTCAGTAACCTCTAGGATCGCTGCAAGACCCCACAGTTTCTAATTAACCCTATTTTCTTGCTATCAAATACTTTTCATTCTGCTGTGATCAGTCCTGTCCAAATCATTGAAAAAAATTGCACAAAAACACCGAACACAATTTCAATCAAGTCAATAGAAAGTTTACTTTTAATTTCAGTAAGAGATCTCCCATGCTTTTTCAAAAATATGTATGATAGTGTGTTTTCTGCAGCCAAGATACCGGTATAAATTACTGAAGATTGCCTCATGCTAAGAAGGGACCAGATTATCCTTGCACTAGAAAATGCTGCATAAATGGAAGAAAATGCCCCTACGGATTCTCTTTAGGTGATACCTCCAAAACCAATTTAAAAACCAAAACAAAATAAAACACCTCTCCCCCTGCAAAACAAACAAACAAAAATAAATTACAACTTATAAATAACTAACAGTTCAAAATACAGAAGGAGACAGGGTAAATAAATTCAGCCTTGGGATGGGTCTCAGAAACCAATGAACAAATCTGCACAGAACCTGTGTCTCTGTAAAAGTTCTTGCCCCTACCCATGCAGCAGTATGGTATCAGCTAATTTTTCTGTTCCTGAACAGTATTTGTGGTCACTGTGTTATTTTGGAGTAGTCAGTATCTTATTTTGGATGGCGATATTGAAGCAAAGCAGTGGGCAGTCTGATCTTTAGTAACATGAATTGGGCAAGCCTTCTCAAAACAAAAAAACGAAGCTTTTATTAGCTGCTTTACTGATCACATTGTGCATGCCATGAGGGAGATCTGAACAGAACTCACATCTACAGCTAGTTACTGTAGTTAGAAAGGGTCTGCAAAGCAAAGTGGTGGATTACTTCTGACCTTTACCTAGTTACATGTACACCCAGCTGTCAGCTACAGATTGTAAGCTCCAGTGATAAGAAATCAGCTTTAACAGTCCTTTGGTGATCACATTTTGCACATTTTGTTGCATTTATAATGCAAAAATTATTATACAGTATAAAAAACCCTGATTATACCTCACATGATAATCCAAATGACATTAGAGTGGAGTTGTGCAGGCCTTCTAAAGAAGGAGAATCTTAGTTTTTAACATCTACACAAAAAATTAAGTGCAGTGATAAAGGGATGAGGGAAACAAAAAATGGTCATTGTGTTTTGGTTGGTGTTCAACAAACTAAACTAACAGAACTAAACTGCCTTGCACATCAGTAAGGGCATTCTTTTAAAAAATGGTGCCTAAATGTTGTCAATTTTCATGCACTATTGACTAAGCGGCAAGTAGTTCAGTATAATTCCTGGTATATCTGACTTAAAAAGAAAGACAGTGCCAACCCCCTATGGAAGAGATTTACTATTGCAACTACCCTTCACTTAAAAATTTGATTTAGAGCCAGCCTGTTTCTCTGCAACAAAGGTAGAAAGAAGGTGGGTTAAAGCAAAAACACAGAAGGCCCTAAGAGAAGAGACTGCTCAATGATGAAATCACTCTCCCAGAAGTTGAGATTCACGGTTTCTATTTTTGGCATTCCTGTCATCTAAGGGAACTAAGACCTTGGGAGGAGGATATATGGTATGTGACGGGGCTTCCACGATTTTACCCAGCACCATACCTCCACTCATAAACACCTGCACTAATTACAATAGAACTACTCACAGAGCACTGCTAACATAGGTCAGATACTACCTCAGAAGGCAATTGTGAGTTTTATTAATGCACACAAAATACTTGGAAAGCCTGAGACTATGTCACTGCATCACCACACTCTTGAATGCTGCAGTCACAGAGCACTGTTGCTGGAAGTTTGAAGAAAAATAGTGAATGATTTCATTGTTGCAACAGGTCTGAGTATTTGTCATAACCCACTAATGTATTTCATATCAGACCAGGAAAATGAAGGTGATTCGGGGTGATAATGAATGAAAATGAAGGTGATACATGAGGTTAAACTGGAGAGAAGAAGCATTGAAAAAAAACCTGTGGAAAAATTTTCACAGCTACCCTTCCTGCAACGTTTCAGTGAGTTCTCCTCTCCTCACATAAGGGCTTACAATTAGTCTATGAACATCCCCTGAGGATAGCTATCCATGTCAGATTTCAGGATATTAGATTAAACACAGAGCTTATGTTACTTGTGCAGAGTGTGAAAATTATCCTCCCACCCCCTCAACGCCTTCCCTGACTCACTCCCGAGCTCCTGCCTTGGCACCAAACCTCAACGGCTGCGCTATCAGACTGAGTGCTAGCCTGGTTTTGTACTATTAGTTGCTGATATCTAAAATCACCCTTTCTTTAGAGAAAAAGTAACTGCTAGCAGCCACCTATCCAAACCTAATTCCTAGGGAGCCCTACTGGTACTCTGTACCCTGTGGTTCTTGAAAATGAAACACACATTTTGGGAAGTAGCCAATTATTTCCTTTTTGCTCCACTGAAACTGATGCACACCTTAGATGGGACTGTGCCTCTGATATCTCAGGTAGTTAGGGATTTTTTGCAGTTTTGCAGGGAAAGATCTCCAGGAAAATAGGCAGAATGGCTTCTTCTATACCTGGATCTATCTACTGATCAGTGTAGACAGACTTCATACTTGAAAGCCAACCCTCTAGGGAAATTTTTAAGGAGCATTTTCCTTGCAGGTTTCACTACATCACTTTCCTGTGCCTTTTCTAATCGTGCAGGAGAAAATCAGAACACTTCTTTCCCAGCAGCTGCTTATGTGAAGAGATCAAGAAGGGCTATTTCAATAGGACTGCTTTGCTCTGATCCGCCATGTGTACAGCACGATTCATTTTATTTTGTTCTTTTATTTCTGAGGTTACTTTAAAATACGTGGAGCCACTACATCAGAGAGAAACCAGGCATTAGGATTTCTCATTCTATTGCTGGATGAGTTATTAAAAATTGCCATCTCCACTTCTTCCCAAAAATTTTTTAACAAGTTCCAAATTTCCTTCACTCTTCCAAGCCTGAAGTCAGGCATTCTGCAACCTGAATCACTAGAGGAGCAACATTAAATTAGAAAATATTCTGGATGGAACAAGGCTGGAAAATCAGCAGTTATCCAGCAGAAAGTCATTGGGAAGTTATATACAAGTGTGTGAAGAGCACAAAGCATGGGTTTCATACATATAACTGATGCTGCAAGAGACAGACATGACGTTATGCACACTAAAAAGTTTAGCACAAGACTATAGAAATGTTAGTATTAGATTAAGAGACAGAAAATATGTAAATCTATTTAATATGAAATTAGATAAGAACAAAAAAACTACCAATTAGCATGAAAATATGTTTGATATTTTTGTGACCAAGACACAGAATATTTCTACTTTTTCACAGAGGAAAAGTTCAAGGGATGAGACAGTCCCAGGAGGGAAACACAAAGAAGATTCCACTTAGTGTAAAGCTGGATAAAAACAGATTGATCACCCGTAAGCAGACAACTAAAATTAACCTGGAAAGGTGCAGTAAGATGAAGGAAGAATTTCAACAGCCGAAGGGGAAGGCTGAAAGATGTCACATCCTCCAAAAGGGGAAAATCAAGGCAAGATATAAATGATGTCTTGCCTTAAAGAAAGATGCAAACTACTACTGAGAAACAGAAAATCGAAGAATACGGTATTATTAAATTGGCAAATAAAGTACAAAATAAAAGTGTGGTGGTTCCTGCAAATTGGTACCTGACAACTTCCATTCTGAAAGCTGTTAGGTTGTATGGCAGAAACAGGAAATAAAGTAAACACTGTCTGCCTAAGACATCGTGTTAAGGGATAGTCTACTCAAGGACAGGAAGATGACAGCTCAAAAGAGAAAGAGACAATTGGAAATTAATATCTTTATTCTGATAGGTAGAAAATCCTTCAACTTAAAGAAAAGCACTGAGAATTAGATTTTACATGCACCATTTTTGGTGAACAGTTGCCTTTACCATAAGATAACACAAGAGCAGCTGATAGACCAAATCAAAAAGAAGAACAGAACAAAGTGACTCTCTTAAGTAATTCTTAGCTTTAAAAGTCTCTTCCGAACAATGGTGTGGAAAATTAAAAAAGATCAAGCATAAAAGGCAGAGCAGCTGAACTACCTGAAGTTTATAGGCAATATATCCTACCTCCAAAATTTGACTAAGCTGAGCAAGGAAAGTTAGCAGTGGATGCAGCTAAATAAGCAAGAACTACAATTCTTCAGAGTATTCAGAAAAAGGATCAGGTAAAAGAATGTAACTTCAGAAAGAGCACCAATCTTTTCTTTGAATATCTATAAAAGAGTTATGACACAGATGCACACAAAAGACAATCACAATAGAGGATTTAGGATACTGAATACTTATTTGGTAGTTCTCTAGGATGCCTAGGCAATGCTGGCTGCTGATCATGTTGTTCAAACTAGACCAAGGTCATATAATAGCAGTACTCTGCATTTTTAACAATCTGGGGCTTCAGCAACTGCACATACATTATCACTCCCTCATTTCATTTCCAAAGTCAGGCTATTACTCCATTCAACCAAAGGGAAGGTTTAAGGTGAATATTTAGGAAATTAGCTAAAGCCATGCAAAAAGCCCCAGATCAGATCCTGGGGTAAGACAATGCTCAGATCATCTTAGTCTCACTTTCTAGCAAAAAACCACCACCGTGCCTTTGTCCGACGTAGTCTACCGTATATAGCAGTTTCCCGTGCCTATATACATTTAGAAAGCAGCCAACAGTTTAACTTTGAATCCCACACTGAAATACATGAAAACATGCCTTTACAGAACATTTAGAAGTCAAAATCTTTCCCAACTTTTTAAGCATTTTGAATCAACAACTCGGCAGCAGTCAGCTAGCTCTTCACAGCTATAAACATCCCCAACTAGTTGCAAAAGATGCTTTCACTTGTGAAACCACTAAACCACTTTATGTGCTTCTGCCTTCCTACTTGCAGGCATTCCCTTGACTTCCTAGCACTGCTGTTGGCATGCTAAATGCCAAAAGACAGGTTTTAAAAAATAACGTTACTTTGCATTTGCTTTTGCAAAGGCTTGTTTTTAAGCAGTTTAACATCCAACTAAATCTAAGCAATCACCACATGCATGTAAGAAAGAATAAAAAACAAGATGAAAACAGAAACAAAGAAGAAAACGTCAAATCACAAATAGAACTTCAAAAATTCACTTTTAGTAATTTCACATGCAATTAATAGCAGATACAAAAGCAAATACATAAGTTATGCTGTATACATTTTCTATACTAACTTAATTTCCCCTATGCAAAAATTTTAATTTATAGGAACCTCTTTAGCACAATAAGGTGACGCTATCTCAGCTGCAACCTCACCTTTGCAGACAGATTAGAGTTTCAAAATTCAGTTTGGCCTTCTTAAAAAGTGAGTCTCTCTTGAATTTCTGTAGATCTCTGTACTCCTTTTACTATTTTCAGTTCTCTTCCTGAAGAGCAAACAGCTGAAGTGTGACCTTTTCACTCACTTTAAATCTGACCTAGAAATGCACAGCTCAAATTTAACACGCTGATCCTTAACCTAACTGAGGACAGGAATGGTGTGGCCCACTCATTCTGCAGAGAGATCAGCCCACGGATGTAAGAGCATTGAATGTATAGCCAGGTCTGGTGCTTAGTTTTAGAAGTGGAATTTATTTCTCTGCTTTGCATGATCCTGGGCTAATCTCAGAGGCCATCTGTATGGGGCAGGGGGATGGGATAAGGGCATTCCCAACCCCACACAGCCTATACGAGGTTGTCGTCGAAACTACGGCTCATTATGGGTTGTGAGAAACCTGAGACTAAATAAATAACTAAAAGAATCCCAGCTTTTATTTCTATGTTTGGTGAGGAACCAAAGGTAGCACTACACATTCTGCATAGCCAGGTTCCTGCTGCTTTTCTTTCTGCCAGTGCTGACAGACCCTCTTAGATTAGTCTCATAGCAAGTTTATCTTTTATCAGATTTCCCAGTCTGATTTAACACAGTTTACTTTCATACCAAATACTGAATAAGAGGCCATACTCCCAAGATTCCTGGTGAACTCCCCACCACACTTGACAGCATTTAACTGCACCCAAAAGACCTTTTATCCCCATTGTCTCCTACCACCCCAAAAGATATATTATTGTTTACTGTCAGAAATAGTAATCAAACTTGTCAGGGCCAGATCACCAAGTGGAGTCAATTATACCTATTCAATGGTATCAACACAATCAAAATGTTATCAAAACAACTTTATTTTTCATT
This sequence comes from Climacteris rufus, assembly GCA_013398175.1. NCBI lineage: Eukaryota > Metazoa > Chordata > Aves > Passeriformes > Climacteridae > Climacteris > Climacteris rufus. The sequence goes on from VZRZ01007594.1 coordinate 35,077, forward strand.
TAGTCATCAAGAAATAGTTGCTGCATCTCACATGCTGCTTGAATAGATCAATAAGTAGCAACAAGTGTTTAGGTATTCTTTACTAAAGAATACTGAATACTCTCCTTTTAAAAACAAATTGAAAACAAAATTGTAGCAATTCCCACATCAAAATTAGAAAAATGCTTTTTGATTGTTTAGACTATGATCTTTGTTCATACCATTTTCCTTTCGATGGGTTTTGAATACAATATTCTGTAACCAGTGTCCAATGTTAGTAGTAACAGGGGCAAGAACAAATACACCTTATTATTAGACGGCTGTGTTGTTACTTCTACACTTTAATGTCTATTTTAGGAGGGCTAATTTGTGAAGCTAACTCCTTCAGGATTTAGCTCATAAAGGATCAGGAACTTCTAGCATGCACTTGAGGAGCAAGAAGGGAAAAACCTTGGATTGCTAGCTTCTATCTCATATTTTTACTTCAGGCAGCACTGGGAAACACTGCAAAGCAGAACTTATCACTGGGGACAAGGGATCAAGAGGGCTGAAATTAGAAACCACAGTTTGGCTGCTTTAAGTTCAAGTGGAAGTATTATGAGAAAGTGTTCCGAATTATGTCACACAGGGCAAGTGTCACTGCAGATAGTAAGAACTTACTGTGCCAGCAAATGTCAGGACAAATTACACAGCAGGACAGGCGAGCTGTATGTCACATTCATTTCCAAAAGAAGAGGCTTCCCCCACCGCCAAGAACCTGCTCCCATTTCCAAGCTGATTTAAATCAAACTTCTCTTATTCAAATCAAAACAGCATAGAGAGAGCACTGTAGTGACATGATGGGCAATTCTTCGGATCCTTCCCCACTTGCACAGATGAAATGCTTTGATTCTCCACCACCTTGAAACACAATCACCTCAAGGCTATAAAGGTGTCTATGTAAATGACTGCCTGCAGGTTCCTGAAGGCACTGCCTACCATGCTGATGAAAAATGTCTCACTGTCCCTGTGCTCCTGGGTCATACCCATCTAATCTTTCTTACCTCTTTGATCACATATTCTTTGCAGAAAGATGCATTTGCAATTTTTGTGGGACCCAGCACAGTACGCAGAACAACTGAGGCTTCATCAAGGCCTGGGGTCCCTTAGCACTACTAGAGAAGTGAATACTAGGAACATAAAATTCAGTGCACCAAAAAGGAGAAAGACAAGACTAAGTCATACGCAAAATATCTTTTTTCTTATTTAACTGAAAGGAAATCTTCCACTGAACTCTGAACTCCTAGCAAAACGAATTCATTTTGACTCAGCTATCCTGAAGTTTAAAAATAAGTGTTTGAATTAAGTTACCAGTTCTTCAATATAGAGAAAAACCATGTCCTTATGTTCTGCAGAGAAAAACAAAGAAACAAACAAAAAACCAAAAATCCCACAACAAAACTAGAGCTAACAAACATTTGGATTAATTGAAGAAAATTTTTATTCAGTTTTTTTAACTTTTCTAATCTATGACTTCTCAGAGGTTTTCAGGTGCTTCTTCTTCAGGCCTTCATTTAAAACTCAGATTACTGAAAAATATTAACTGAAACTCACATAGCTTCTCTTAATATTGGATATCTGTGTTGGGTATAAACCTTATTCCTTTGGCTCCTAAACTTTGCTTGGTGTTCCAATACTTTCTCAGTCCAAACAGGAAACACAAAAAATAGGATAAACACACCCAGAAGGCTATCAAGAATAAAGCCCACAAATAAACCACAATATAAAAGCTCAGGGATTCAAAGTCAGGCCTTGATTTAAGCCACTATTACTTCCAGTTATTCTATCCTGCAGCCACAGGCTACCATCAAGAGTCACTATACCATATAAACTATATATACTATATCAATGTAAGACTTACTATAGTAGATCATCTCAGGTGCTTTAAAGCAGAGAGTACACAGCACTGAAACAGCAATGAAGTTTTAAGTGAAAACCAAGAGTGTTCATAGAAGTAGCTGGGTTGCAAGCTCACATTTCCACACAGCAACACTGCAGGGACGGCAGCCTTGGCAAATGAATACTAACAAAGCAACTCTGGGGCTCTAACAACATTTCTGCTGTGAAGCAGCACATATAAATCCAGTTAACTAAGACACTGCAAAATACTCTGACCCTGTACATTTTTCTTAGCCACTAGTACAAGTTCTTTTCAGATATTCAGATACTCAATTTGTGTGCAACTCTGTCATCAACTCGTGTTCTGAATGGCTGGGCTTGAGCTATGTCTGTGTAAGCAGAATTTGCCTCCATGTATTCATTCTCTACCCCCAAAACGGCTGCTGCAAGAATGAAAATCCTATTTGGAAGGATTACTGCCACGCAACAGCCAGAGGCCCTGTCCAAGGCTGGGCTCCCTGCTGTGCCAAGAAGCACAAACTCAGAAGCTCTGATCCACAGAAGGACACGATTAAAGCAGGTGGCAACAGGAAATGGATAACAGATATTGTCACTTCACATATGCAGAACCAAAGCTGTCAGTCCCTTCCCCCCTCGTGTAAAGGTGTTCAAACAAGAAAGCACAGACCAGGCAGGCATCTGTACTTCTGGAAGCTGGCAATAAAAGGGGACAATAAAGATTCCACTGAGGCACTGGAGTGTGGACACCAGGGATTACACAAGCATCTGGTAGGGGAACTAAAACCCCCTAGAGAAGTGTCTCCTATCTAGACCAGAACCTACAGGTTTTTATGGTCTATGCACATTCCTTCGTAACAACAATTATGGAAAATTACTGGAATGTCCCAAGTACTCAAGAGTTTGAATGTGTTTTTCCTTGTATTTGCTAATGCTTATCTTTGGATTTTCTGAATACTTCATACATTTCATTCCTGTTATTCAGCATTCAAGGAAGCCCATCCTATTTCTACAGGATGCAGTGCCACAGCTGCTTACATTCCCCACCTGAGAATCTCTTCAATTTAGTTCTTCCATCAAAGAAGAATGAGCGGGTATCTCATGCTCGTGAAAATGGAATACTGATAACACTGGTGGTCATACTTCCATGCAGAACAGAAGCAATGGCAGTGCACTGCACAGGATTATTCCCTTATCATTTAACACTGGCTGGTGAAAATGGAGAAATGAAGTGTCACACTGACTTGAGCTAGAAGTCCTCTCTTTAGCCTTCCTGGGTTAAAGCACACTCCAGTTAAGTCCAATTCTAACTGCCTCTTTTTCCAAATCAGCTGCCTGATTTGAGCTCCTGAGTAACACAGAGCTAGTATGGCTTTGCATTTGCTCTGTCGCAAACTTGTGTCGATCACAATTGTTAAAATACAAAGAAGTCCCACACAGCTATTCCCCTACCAAGCAAAACTACATCATCTTGGAAACAAGAAATTTTACTTTAAAACAAATTTGGTTCCTGTGTTTCTCAAGTATTTCTACCACTTTCAAGTAACTTTTTGAAATCTGTGTTTTGTACCTTCCCTGAAAACACCTCAGTAAAGGAAACATTGAGAATAAGTGATAGTATACCTGGGCATCAGGCAAAAGATGCCCAGAAAATGTGTCAAGCTCTCCACCACATTGAGCTTAGACCAGAAAGTAATTATTTTTATTGGCAGGAAAAAAAAAAGAAAAATGAAGCAGATTTTGTAAACAAACCATGTAACAATCCTGAAAGTGAAAGAACACTAAAGCCATACAAAGAAAATGGCATAACTTGCATTTCAAGTCAGAGATATTTTCTGGCATCCAGTTTAGAGACTTTTTCTCCTTATTAGTCAATACACTAAGTACAGGTTTCAAGTCTACTTCATCACAAGCAATTAATAAGCACATTAAAAAGATGCCTTAGGTAAGTAGGAAGGTCTTCTATTAGCACATGCTAAAAATAGACAACCTGTAGAACTATCTAAACAGATACTTCATATAATAAAAGTTTGAATTTTGCAGGCCCCGAGGATCCAAATTTATCATCAACTTTTGAAACTTGAGGCCTTTTTGGGTCTGCATATAATCTATTTATACACTGTTATTAATAACTGGCCACTGTCATTAGCAATGAGCCACTAGGTTGAACAAGCTTTGGAGAACACTTCCACTATCATCTTGGGCAGTGGTACAAAACAGAGCTGCACTGCACTGAAGAGAAAAAAAACAGCAGAGAAATCCTTTTGTGCCTTACCTTGTAAAGGGAAGAGCAGATGCCTTCAAACATATCTATATCCATACAGTCCATTGGTCCAGATCTTCCTGGTAATAGCAACTCTTCCAGCTTCTTGCTTTCTTATTTTAAATCCGCCAGCTGGTGCAACCTGTAAATTTACAGAAGTGGGTGTGTTATTCCAAGATGTTTATTAACCTCATTTTATAAGGCATTCAATTGAAATACATATGGCTCTGTGCCATGTGGCTCCTATTGCACTCCAGAGCTTTCAGTGTAATGGATTACAGACCACAATGTTTCTGTAGGTTATTGATTTTTGGGAGTATAAGTAGAAGACTCTTTAGGATTTCTCTGCAGACTTTCCAGATGATCACATTCCATATGTGTATATCTTATATATTTGACAACATGCTCCCAATTTTATGAAATCTTACCAAATACTTAACAAAAAAAAAAAGGCATAATTTGCATTTCTGAATTGCCAATATCTTTGTTAATTTATCTGTTGAAGACTGATTCTTGTGAAAAGAGAGTAAGTTAAATTTATATACTAGCTCAAGAATAAGAATGCTACTAATCTGAGAAACTGGGGGTTGATAGAGTGAGCAAGATTCATATACAGCAATTACTGTAACAAAAAAGAAAAAAACCTTCCAAAAAAGTAACTTCAGCTACTGTTCAAAGGTTTTCAGGAACAAAGTGAATTAGTGGGACAGTAGGAAAATTCAGTCAGTTGGGGTTTTTTTAGAACTACTCAGGGAGGGAATAACAGTGAGATTCCTCAAATGTATCTATAGCTGCAGTGCCTTCCAGGTATCTAAATTTGGTCATGAGAATCTGAAGAACCTCTGAAAGCAACAGGTTCCTGCTCATGCTATACAGTTTTCCTCTGTGAAAGCTATGAGGGAGCCACTTATATATGCTTGATTCTTCACTGCAGACTGTTCAGCATATAGAGCATTACCTCTGTACCTGACAGACATCCCTCCCCATCACCAATATCCTGATCCCTGTACCCAGAATCCACAAGCAGAACCCATTGTCATGGTAGATTTTACAGAAACATATTCCAGTTTTCATGAAAGTTCAGTTAAACAACGGAGTGTAATTATCTGTTTACTGGCAGACAGACAGCCATGTTAGTTCAAGTGCTGCTTTGCTGAGCTGTATTCAACTGCTCAAACAACTGTTTCATTACGAGATTTCAGCATACAACCCTGGCTCCAGCACCATGGCACAGAGAATGGGATGCATATTTGCTGCTTTCCATATTTTGGCTCCTGCTGCTTAAAAGCTGTTCCTGCTCTCCACAGAAATTGTTTATGGGTATTTCAAAGGTTAGCATAGCTTTGTGTATATGTGGTTTGTAGTATACACATATTATGTAGGCTGCTCTCCTCCTCCCCTTTTTTACTATTGAAAATTCACTCACTTCAGTCAGAATGCCTAAAAATCATCAGTGGTGACACTTTATACTGTATGAACCACTTGCAGCCTTACATCCCAATGTAAATTCCCACCATTTGGCACACAAAGCCACCCTGTCTCTGCATAGATAGCATGTCACACACTGATGGCACATGCTACATCTGGTTTAATTGCTATTTAAACCTGAAACCCCTGATGGAGCCAGAAAAAGCCTTGATCCTGTGTAAGAGACGGTCCAAAGATCTCTCATCTGCCTCACGATCATCGACAGAGACTGAAACCCTAAAAGAGGACTTTTGCACTAAAAAATCCTGGCCTGGCTAAGGTGGGACGTTTGTCAAGTGTTGCCTGCAAGGTGCGCCCGCTGGAACAGGTTCTGCGCAGGCGGAGAGGACTGCACTGAAGAGAAAATGAATGACCTGTCCTGAACACTCCTTCCTGATCCCAATCAACGGGCCTCNGAATTAACCCTACAGAGATCTCCCCACGGACGACGGCGAGCCTATTGGCAGGACCACGAGGGCTTCGTCTCATCCATTGGTACCTATTCCCCTCTCCCCTCTCTCTCTCTCTTCCTCTACTTTGTTTCTTTATCTCTCTTTCTCTCTCCCCTCTATCGCACAATCGTGTTGTTGGCACTCAATAAAGGTGCACTGTTTGATTAAAACTGAAATCCCCTTTGTGCCTTTTGCATTTTGAGATTGTTAAACGAACCATCACGACCCCCGCTTGTGTTAGTGGATCGTGACATCCTGGGATGTGCTTTAGGGGACCTGTACCTCCTCGTGGTGCAGGCAGATCTCAGATCTGAAAGGTCACACACCATTACCCTAGAGTCCTTGACTCTGAATCTTCAAATAATGACCAACATTACACAGGCTCTCCTTTTACTCACAAAAAGTTTAAGGACTTGGTTTCTGTGAAGTAAAAGATTTATCCTTCAGAAGTACTGGATGAAATGAGAGTCATGACTAAACATGGGAAAAAATACAATATACACTCTTGAAAATTAAGCACCAAAACGCAAACTGCTAGCTAAAAATACTGAGAGTGCCACACCATGCAGGTTATCTGAACATTTCCAGGCTATATTTGCATTCAACCCTTGGTTTTGGACCTCTCTAATTAGGACAAATTCTCCTCCTTCATGACGGTGGAGCATGCAGGGACCGGCATAGGGAAGCAACATGCATTGCAATTCCACTATATATTAAAATTGCTATACCATGCCTGTGCTGTGATTTTGGCATAATGCTGTATCACTCTTCCAGAATAAAAATTCAGCATAATGTCAAATATCTTCAAATAAGTAAATCTGGCCTTAACACCTTAAACCCTCCAGCCATCTCAGACCTGTTGGATAGACCAGAGCCTGTAGGTCAGGAGAAGCAGCCAATAAGTATCTTTGGCCCTACAACGCCAACTATCTCAATGAGAAGGTGGTCGCTCTCCCTTCCCTGCAGCACCAAGGAGTCCTAAAGCAAGCAAGGTTCAGACAGAGGTGAGTGGCTGCTGTGCTTTGAATGGGCCAAAGACGAGTTTCATTGAAACATGGACTAGGACCACTCAATTGGGAAGTAAGAGGCAGCAGGTTAAGAAAGGGGACATTTGGGACACAGGCTTTGGCATGTTCCTGGATGCAGAACTGTGATGGCATTGTTCTAACAGCTTAGCATGGATCACACCTCCAGGGTCTTTGAAAAGAAAGACCATATTTTACATTTCTTGTGTGACTTTCAATCTTCTGGAAGAAAAAACAAAAGTACAAAGGGCAGACAGGTACTGCCCCACTGACTTTGAGTGACCTATTTACAGCAGATGTGAATATGGACTAACGATATGGACACAGCTGCAACTACTTCTGAGCTGTGAAAGACTCTCACTACACCTCTGTGATTTCCAAACACCAAAGAGTTATACGCTCAAATGTACAGACATACATATATTTTGAAAGACCAGAATCAATCTTATTGTACAACCTCCATTTTAGGACCATCATAAAGGACTCCTAAATGTAGTCCTGCACCATCTATTTTAGAAGAGTACCACTGGATTCACAATATGAATGCCAGTGATCCTTTAAGTGACCACGGAAGGCTTCTCTCACAACAGATTGACCCATGTCTTTCATAACTAACATATTGTACTAGTGGCTTGTCATAAAACTTTGCTTGTTCCTTTCAGGCATCATGATGCTTTACTGAAAGGCCCTTCCTGGAAAAGTCTGCCTTAATAGACAGCTCAACAAGGCAAAGTGAGTTGCTTAGCCAAATCTTTTCTTAAATCATACCAAAACTGCCAGAACTGTTAAAAAATGTCCTGGCTGCCCTGGGAGCGTATTTACAACCTCAGAGAAAAAACTCACACATCCTTGTTGACTCATATTAATGTCATTGTTTATAACTACAGGATGCATTAAATCCTGCTTAAATTACCAGGCACAGGAGCACTTGTGGATTGACATGTGGTCTTCCCTCAATACTACTATCATGGGGCTGAGGTAAAGCAGCCTGCTGCAACCATCATGTCTCTAGATGCCACATTCCTCTGCACACTCCCACCCACTTCCCACCACATCTCCTACTCTTTACCCTTTGTCATTTTCTCTTCTTCCCATCTTTCTGTTTAGCCCTCCCTCTCCTTTTGTGCCAGCAGAGGTTGGAAGGCAACCAGCTGGCAAAATGTATTTGCTGAGAAAGACCTGGGACCCTCAGTGGACAAGGTGACCATAGACAGGAAGCATGCCCATGTGACAAAATAGAAACAGCAAAGATGAAGCCAGGGTCTTCTCAGGGGCTCATTGAAAGAACGAGATGAAACAGGCACAAACCAAAACACAAGCAATTCCATTCAAACAGAAGAGAACTCTCACTGTGAGGTTGGTCCAAAACGGGTACAGGTGACTCAGAGAGGCAGTGGAGTCTCCAATCCCAGAGACTGGAGATACTCAAAATTCAGCTGCACACCGTCCTGTGCAACCTGCTCTAGATGCTTTGAACAGAGGGCTGGACCACACAACCTCCAGAGGTCCCTGCAACCTCAGGAATTTCATGACCTTGTAAACAGAGCCCTGTTGCCAAATTTACTTAACTTTTTCTTTAAAACAAGTTCACCATTGTATGTTACTGACCTAGCTAAATTAAAAACTTGATCCTGAACAGCAGTACAGGAATTTCAGTTGAGGTCTCCACACTTCACAGATGGAATGGACTAGTGAAAAAATGACTTTGAAAATGTACCTAGATGTTAGAAATGCTCCTTACACTAAGAACCATACAGCTCCTTTTATGCTTTTCTTAGGAGAAAATCTCCAGTGGTTACTGGTGCTTGCAGCAAGATCAGTACTTCTACTTTCAGCGTTTAATGCTTTGCCCACTTGTAGAATTACATTTATGTCTCATGTTTCATATCATGCTCCCAAACAGTGACTGCCAAGGCAATTTTTAGCTAATCTTTCCCTCAGCCTTGCAGCACACGGGATAAAACCTGCTTTTTTGATGCAGAGGAAATTACAAGAAAGCATAGAGATTCACCGCCATAATAAAGAACAAGTTGGACCCTTACCCAGTTCTCCAGAGAGCTTTTCAAAGGAAAACTGGCAAACATGCCAGCTCATACACTTCTTTCAGGGAATGCTATCAGCAAACCAAAGGTCACAATGACTGTTTTACTTTTGGATTACATATATTACCATCAGTGGCAAGGATTACTCAGTATCAAGCAGAGATGTATCATGTTCTTGCCCAAAGAGGTGGCTAAGTGTTCTGCATAATTAATTTCCTCCATCAGCTAGAAGCAAGCATTCTTTCCTACACCCATCACTCCTTATTGCAACAGTTACCATACTACTGTTACTAATGATCTATTGATAACACCTCTAATCTCAACATTCTGAGTTCTAGTATGTCAAACTCAAAGTCTGAAAAACTTTATTTACAAGAGACTATGAATTAGGTCCAAAATTACAACCTGGGCTCGCTCCTGTTGCTTTTGAAAAATAATCCAGTCTTCAGAATAACTCAGACAAGACAGTTCACTATGAAACTTCCTTTTTGTGGATGTTAAGTTAAAAACTTGACAAAGATTTTAATTTTTCCTGTTTTGTATATTCACTGTGACCAGCACTTGTCTCTAAATGAATGAGTTGTAGTACTCCACAGTAACTGGGTCTAGTGTTCCCTTGAAATAATTCAGGGAATAACAAGATATTCTTTGGTTCAGTTTAATTTCTATTGATTTTAAGTCAAATATCTTCAGTATCACAGTCATAAAATTGCAAAATTTTACCAATAACCCAGTGAGCTAGACTGGAACTTGAGTCAGTTGTATTTTGTTGATGCAACTGAGGTCTGTTGCATGGCCACCGAGGGATGTGGCTTAGCTGAACTCTTGCTATGGGGAGCTGCAGGCTGTGAAGAAATGTAATCTGTGCTGATTCAGCTTATCTGTTAAGGCAAAACTCAGCCCTGGCAAGACCTCCAATGGAAGGCAGCACCAGAGCAGATGCTACAGCACAAGCACTTAGGAATATTGCCTCCTGTTGCCAGGAGAGGAAAGATTGCCCAGTGTTTTCAAACTTTTAAAGGCAGTGACAATACATAAAATGTCTTTAATGTATGCACATTACTGCAGATATTTCAGCATTATATTGACACATGAGTATTATTAGCAGAAATAAAAGATTTTGTCAATAATAACCTTCAGTTTTATTTTATTCTGCATTAGGCTGTTATAACTGCAGATCCTGTGTGCAGTTACATCATTGCATCTCTACCATTGTAACACTAGTAATTGGTTTCCCTCTTTCTCTAATCTCTCCAGCGGAAAGACTAAAGTTCAAACTATTCCATACCTGGCATTAGTCTAGAGAACATCAGTTTACAAGGGGAGAGCAAATTCCATCAGTTCTAATAGGATTAAAGGTGTTTCTGCAGTTTTCAAATCCTCAGAAGTAACACATTCTTTTTTAAGGAATAACTGATGTTCACACAGTTGATTAGCATGGTCCACCACAATCAGAATATCTGGTAAGAAATTTAGCATAATAATTCCACTGCATCTGCATCAAATATTACTTCCTGATTATGACTTACATTAAGTCTGAGATATAAACCAGAGGGGAATAGGTCACTCTGGGACAACTGCATAGTAGGCAATAGCCAATTGCTTGCATGTGCAGTTTCAAGTCTAGTTAAGTTTTAAAGTCATTAGAATATCTCCAGATACAGGTAGTGTCACAGTTACTATACTTTATTGCTGTAAAATTATATGGTTAAAATCACTCTGCAAACCTAGGCATCAGAACTTAATATAGATTTGAACAGTTGCATCTGCCTTCCAGAGGTAGTGCTGCAAAGCACTAGGAGAAAATGATTGCTTTAAAAAAATTTTCTTTTCAATTGCATTCCTTAATCTACTAATTAAAACACCTTCCCCTCTTCCCCCACCCTCCCCAAAAAATAAGGGCCAGGTATAAACTGACAACATCATCCTTCTAAAGCATATACCCATCGCTGATTTACCTCTTCAGGCAGTCAAAGGGTCACTTTTAAACATTAAATTGACAATGGGATAAAGAGGAACCGATCCTACTTGCTTTAATTAGTGGCCTTTTTTCCACAGCAGCCTCTCCACATAAAGGACTCCCTCCATAGACCTTGAATGCCTGACTGCTTTCTGCCGTTGAAGGAGGTGAATTTTCTCTGATACAGTATATATTTCGTAGTTCTGCTGCACAAGCATGGCCATTTATTCACATCATAGTTCAATTTCCTTCCCAATTTTTCCCGTGTAAATCTGTTCAATCCTTAATTACTTATCCATAGTTGTTTCATCTCTGTTACAACCCTCTATGCAATCTGTGCTTTAAGATATTTTCCCGAAACAGTCATCTGGCCCCTCCTACTATTTGAGATAAATATACGAAGGCTATGTCTAGTAAACTGTCTAGATAAAAGGTACTGCCTATCACTACTACAACAGGCTTTTTCTTTGGTTACTCTTCTAGACATCTTTAAGAAAGGGTGCCGCCTTACATGCAATGTTCTACTTCAAATACAACATGCAAGCCACAGGCTCCCAGTTCATTATGATATGGAGCAGCCTCGTGCCTTCGGCTGTATATTCTCAATACACATCCCTGGAAACTGGTCGTCACAAGCACCTTGTAGTTCCTGCTAAAAAAAAAAAAAACCAAAAAAGTCCTGCCTTCTACCAGAGATGCGATGCTTTCATGCAATGATAGATACTAATGTCACCTTCCCTCGCAGCTCCCACCCATTCGAAAAGAGTGGGAATAATTCACTCGCGATTTTCACTACGTGCCTACCCCTGAAACTGCTTATTCACATATAACCGAGCCCACTAGGCTGCAGAAGGACAAGGCGATGCTCCTTAAACTATCGACGCACCCCACCAGGCAGCTGCCACTTCGGATCACCTCTCATCGAACAGGAATAAGAAGAGAACCGATAAGCGGACGCGTCTCGGAAGCGTGAGGCCCATCCCTCTGCCCTCTCCCACCCCTCACTCGGGAGCTTGTGCCGCCGAACCGCGGCGGCTGAGCCCCGGGGGGAAGGAGCCGCTCACCGCCGCCGCTCGGGGTTGCTGCCGGGCACGGACCGCCGCTCTCCGCCGCT
>VZRZ01007594.1:47623-147599 GCA_013398175.1 Climacteris rufus
GGCAGCGGGTGCGGGGAGGGTTTCGCCGGGGCTGGCAGCGGCGATTAGCCGTGATTGCGCTAACGGGGGAAGCCCGAGGGGCAGGGGGGCCAGGCCGGGAAGGTTAAACGCGCGGCAGAAGCTGTGGGCAGGAACGCGGCGTTCCGGGGAAATTACAGGTGGCTGCCACAGCGGTTCGCTCCTCGCAGCCCCTTCTGCTGCGGGCGGTGGGTTGTTTGGCATTCTGGCGGTGTTTTACCGCTCATTTACGCCGTGTGCTGTCAGGGCAGCTCTTACAGGTTTGAGCCTGGCTGGAAGAGGCCCCTAGAGGAAATTTGCTGCTGCTGAGTTAGGATTTATCCCATGGGCAAGGGAACGTTTGTAGGGACGTTGGTGTGATGGCTCCAAGAGAAAATGAGCCTCGGAAGTGTAGATCCAGAAAGTGTGGCAGCCCCCAATCCATGGACTGCTTCCTGAAAATTTTAAGTCTTCCTTCCTCTCCCCTCATTAGCCATAATCATTATTGGTTTGTATTTTTCCATTTTAACCTACAGAGGGGAAAATCCTACCTTTTTTAATTACCTCTTTTTGCCTTAGGTCTGCTGCTGCTATATAATTACTATCAGCCAAAACAAACGTGCTACATCTCTTCTGACAGTGTAGGCTACCTTACTTTTTATTTCTTATTACCTCAGTGGAAATGTGGAGTGTATCAGGAATTCAGGATTTAAGAGCGCAAAGTGGCACACAGAGCTTCAGATATACATAGCAATCACAGAATGGTTTGGGTTGGAAAAGGACCTTTAAAGGTCATCTAGTCCAACCCCCTGCAATGAGCTGGGACATCTTCAAATAGATCAGGTGGTTCAGAGCTCTGTTCAACCTGACCTTGAATGTTACCAGGGGTGACACATCCACCACCTCTCAGGGCAACCCGTGCCAGTGTTCTACCATTGCAAAGAACTTATATCTAATCTGAACCTGCCCTCTTTAAAATTAAAATGACTACCCTTGTCCTATCACAACTGGCCCTACTAAAAACTTTGTCCTTATTGTTCCTATAAGCCCCTTTTAAACATTGAAAGGCCCAAACCACGTCTCTTCAGCTGCCTGGTTGCTCAGCATTTCATTCAGGAGGCTTTACAATCTTTGCAGTCTTCTTTCCAATTAAAGAAAGAGTTGCTGCTGGTAAAATATTACCAACATTCAAACTATAGATTGTTCAACGAGATTTTTCTTTGTCAGTGCAAAAGCACTAACCACTGCCTTCTTTTTCTGGCTTTCCCTTCTCATTTCTTCTTTTGCCCAGTATTTCCTTCAAGTGGCTGCATACTAATAACAAGATGAATGGCCGAGTCCACATCAAACCCCAAGAACGAACAACATCTGCAATTAGTTATGTTTTCAGTCATAGTACAAATATTAAATAATTAGGCTAAATACGCTAATGGATCTGTAATAACGGAGTAACCCATAACTGACTAGGAAGTGTAAGATTTTCACCCTCCTATATGATGAACAAATAGATAGGAGGAGAGTTTCTCAGACTGGCAGCCTTGATTATGTCTGCCAGTTTGTGGATAGTCTGGTTCACAGTCAAAGAGAAAAGGAGAATCAGTTTGCCTAATCACCCTGCTGTCCTAGATGGAAAAAGGTAACAGCCTGGAGTTAAATAGCACCCCTTTGCTCCACACAGAGGGGGTTTGTTTGGCAGAATGTCCATCAACTCTGCTAAACGTTAAAAATAATTTTGTTCTGTAAAAGCTTTTTCTTTTCTAGTTGCTTAGTGCAGTTCAGGAGGAAATTTCAGCTGCTGAGAAAACATTATGCTCAGGTTCACACAGACCCCCTATGGAAATCATGTTTCAGAGAAATCACTTGTCTGCCTATGTTTGACATACTGAGGTTAACCGTTTTAAGGAAGCGTAGTAGTTTGTTTTTAACCAGCTAACAATTGATATTTACAGGTTAAAAGATGTTTTCTGAAGAAGACTAAAGTTCAGCCTCTTCAGGCATCTACACTTTGCAGAGAGGTCATGACTTGTCTCCAGTCAAGAGCCAGCAAGCTTGGCTCGTTTGAAGCACTGTAATTCATAAGTAATTATAAAGGACAAATGAAAAAGATTAGAATCTCTTTCTCACTGGGACAAAACTATTTTTAATGTTATAACTATGGTTAGAAGAAATTTTCAAAATCCTCATGGGACTTGTAAAAACACAAGACATTATTCATCCTCTACCTAATGAAAATTTTTTAAAAAGGAGTTTCAAACCAAAATAAATGTGAATTTTTAGTGCACAGAGAATCCAAATTGAACTATTTTAGATATAAAGTAAAATTTGTCTTTGCAAAATGGATAGAGTTTGTAAAGTGGGATGAGTAAGGGTGTATGCAAGAATTTTGTCCTTGAAGGACTCCTTAGCACTCAAGAGAACTGAAGCCTGATAGATCCTCATCAACTCAAAGGATTAGGATGAGGTGCACAAGCAACACTGAGTTGTCTCAGAGCTACAGCCAAGAGAAACCACAGATGAGTTCTCTGACTGTATCCATTTCTTCTCTCTAGACCAGTCATATGGTGAGCAACCAACACTCAGTAGAAGCTTAGAAATATGCCGTTTTTAAAACTGAATTGGTCTATCACTGAAAGGAAAAACTATACACAACTTATTACACAGTATTTTTCCACCCCCTTCTTATTCTAGAAGGTCTATAATTATTCCCTGTTGCAGAAGCTATACAGTAGTAATCCCTCTCATCCTACATGCTTCATTTACAACTTGAGAGCTAACAGCATATTAAATCTTTAATAAATTATACTAAAATATTGTGGCACTGCTCAAAAAATAGAACTTGGGTATGAGTCGTTAAGGATGTGTTCCTTAGGTGCATAAAACTATCCCTGAAACAAGTAGGGTTTTTTACAAAAGTGTTTTGGCTTATAAACATCTGTGATCATAAATACTTCTCAGAAAAGCACTGGCAGTGAATCTGTAGTATTTAAGTCAGTTCTTTAAAGAAGAAAGCTTTTTCCTTTTCGCTATTAATCTCTTTTCCTTTCATCTCAAATTTAATTCATCTCTAGGTCTTTACAAAGTCATGAAATTATTCATGTGCTAGGAAGGATGAGTTAGTATGAAAAAAGGAAGGACCTCACAAAGATTGAATAAAAGTAACAATAAAAATACAGGGAAGAATAAGGAAAATATTGGAGTTTCTTCATTCAGGGCCACAACATTGGCCTCAACCATTTAGAAAGTTTTAAAAATAATGTTTCTAATTTTGCATCCACAGGACTAATTTTGATGGGGAGTTCAGATAACAGCAGGCAGTGGAGCATTCTTTCACTACTGTCTTTTGTACTGATGCTTGTGCTTAACATTGGGTCCCTGGATCCATGGTTAAAATATTTAATTAAGTAGTCTGATTTTCAGGGATCTTAAATTTTCACCTGCCTCACTGACAATCCTAGAAGCTCAAATACCCAGCAGCTCTAAAACTGCACAATGTTTAATTAAATGTCTATACATGGCCCTGGAAACCCAACAGTAAACCTACAGACTTCAAAAACCCGAAATTTCATATCTGGGGGTTTTCTATCCTTTTTTGCCTCTCAGAAGCATCTTACAGCTCTCCAGAATTTGTAAAGAGAAAGGCAAGGACTGAAGAAGCAAAAGATGATCAGCTGTGAATGCCAAAGTCATTTACACATAGGACATGCTTACATATTGAATGGTTTGAGGAAAGTGTTCACAGATTTCATTTTGGTACATATTTGGATTAAGATGGGCTCTCAAAAAGGCAACTGTTAATAGGGGAAAGTGGTTCTTGTGCTGGTTGCATGAACATAACAGAAGTCTTTAAGCAGTTAATTAAGCAAATATATTAAAGATGGAAAAGGAGCAGTATTCTAAAAACACAAAATCTTCAACAAACCAGAAAAATTACTAATGCTTTTAAGTTCTCATGGAGGGAAGGAAAAACCTTAGGGTTTACAGGAGAATTCAAAGGATTTTGAGAGTAGTTTTCATTGGGTAAGACTGCAGTTGTTTGGGTATTCTGCAGAAGAGCATGGAGAAGACTATTGGAAAGAGTAAACTAAAACACAACACTTTCAATACTTGCCACAATTATTTTAGTTCTGTCTCTAAATATTGCATATCAGCCTTTGGAATGTGGATGTTTCTCTTCTAAATGTACTGAAGAGACTATTCCAAACCAGACATGTTGAGGATGTATATATAACTCACCCCTCTCTTAATAAAATGCATTTATGAGGAAGGTAACTGAAAGTAAACTTAGAGTTACTTGGGTTTTTTGGTTCAGAACAAAGAGACTAATTTACACAGAGAAAAGCAATTCTTAAAACATGCCAACAAAGAAACCTAGCTTAAAGAAGTTCTCACCCATACAGAATTCCTAGTGCTGTTTGAATAATCACTACTGGTGGGAGCAGACATCCTGAAAGGTCACCACCTCACACCGTAACAGTGGAGGCTGAAGTCTCTATTTTACCATGTGTCTATCAGAGTTAGGAATAATGACACAGGGGCACAGCAGGGAAGAAACTCAGGCAATCTGGACAGCAATAAGGCCTCCCCCAATTCCATACCTATGGCTCTTCAATAAGCCACATATCTTCACATGTCCCATAAACTCCAGGGATTTGTTGTTGCGGACTTTTCCTTCATTTTAGATGTCTCCCTAGTTTATGTCTGTATAGTTGACAGAAATGTTCCACAACTTTAGGGTGGGGGTTTAATATGTGCTTTCCAGCAGTCAAAGATACCTGGTGATGTACACCTCATGGAAACTTAGTGTGTAAATTAAATTATTCTCCTTATGCCCAGCTCTTAGAAAAAAATATGATTGTAATGGTACAAATAAAAGGCTAAATAAAACAAAAAGCAACTGCAGGAAAAGATGAAAGAATATAAGATTTAAAAAACCCCTAAGATTATTTTCCTATCTGTTGCTAAATGTTCTTAACTAAGTACTTGATCCTGCAGCTGGGTTTTAATAAACTGGTATTAGGGATGTTGCTATTGTGTCAGCATTGTGATAAAAAGGCCTGGAGGTCTTTCCAGACATCATCACCCAAAGAGCAAAAAGGCAGGGCTTGATATTTTCTTAATAAACATCACATACAAACTTGCCATGTATTTAGAACCTCCCTCCTGTTCAGAACTAAATTCATTGCTTCATTGTAATTAGGACCTTTGCAGATTTCTTTATAATTGCTAATTACTTTTTAATCTCCCTGGCAATAAATAGATTTTCTAAAGTTAATTGATTTCTCTCACAAGGACTAACAGATTACCCAAGATTCTGCTTGCCATCTGTCATGTAAACACAGGTAAAGTAAAATTCTCCTTGCTTTTTCTTCCTCAGTGATGTATCTTTTCCTTTGGAGTTGTTCTGTCCAGATTTATAGTATTACCAGCAGTTTTTAGTTCACTGCATTTATTTGTAAAAGAACTTTTCAGAAGCAGAAATTATATATACAGTGAACAGAGACTGTCAATAAATTGCAAAGGGTTATATTAAGATAAAATTTCCCCTGAAAAGATAGTGCAGTTCTTATTCCTAACTGTAAAAATCTCTAAAACTACAATCACATTCCAATTAGCAAGGTATTGGATTAATTCATTATTATATTTCTCCAGATTAAGAAGACTAAAATAAGATGTGCTATTTTTCTTCTTCTGACATTCTTCTGTGCATTTCAGGAAGAGGAGGAATAGATAAGGAATAGAAAATTCGTGTTTCCAGCCTCAAAGGTTGGGACACTTTGTAATGAAAATTAATTTTCACATAACTTACAAGACTAGGAAGTGAGACTTCAGAAACAGATGTCTGATTAAAATTGTTTGCACTGTCCCTGATCCAATTAGAAAACTATCCCTCTGCAGTCATGGCACTGTTATTTCTGGATTTTATGAAAATATAACCACTTAGAGCCTACTGGATCTCTTCTTTATAGCTGGATGAAAGTATTTGAACAACTGCATTAACAAAACAATTTTCTAAGTCTTTTTCAGGGGTTATTAATTCAGCCATGTAAACATCAGCATTTTGCAGAGATTTCTAAGTGCATTTGGTCACAAAACATACTGCTGGATTTTGATTCAGTAGTGGATTGCTGGTGTGACTCCTGGAAATGCCCCAGTCAAAGCAGCTTTCCAGAAGGGTTCCACAACAGCTTCCATATTCTGACAACAGTACTTTTTATTATTTTGTTAAGAAAAAATAAGGTATTTTTTCTAAATATGACATCAAATTAGAGTGTGGAAATATTTCAGCCAAGCAGAGGATATAGCCAATGTATCTGCCTTTTGTTTATTATTAAAATAAATGTGGAGTGTTGACAAAACAAATAAAATATGGCTGTTTTCCATGAAGAAAAACAAAAAGAGTAAAACTGTGTATTACACTGAATCCCCTGAAATGTGGCAGGTGGATTCTGTTCTAGTATATTGATTCCTTTTTATTGTTTTTATCCACAAAGCATGAGATTTTTATTTACTCCATAGGTAGGAAAAATAAAATAATTTTCAGAGAGAGCATTCCTTTCTCTTAGTATCTTACAGGGCAAAAAAACCTTCTTTGTTTCCTATCCACTTTGCCATCCTCCTTTTGCCTACCATTTCTACCATTTGTAGGTCTCATCCCTGCTTGCAAAAGGTTTTCAGCCATTTTCAGAGGGCCAACCTTCTAAACAATCTCTGCACATCAGCTTCCTATGGGTTCTGGTCTTTGACTCTTCCAAACTTTTGGAAAGACCAGTCCATAGCTCTGCAATACAAATCTCCAAATTCTACATTTGCCTTATCAGTTCTGATGATGTTCTTTGGATATTTACCTCGTAATGTGTATGAATTAGCTACATTAATTAACTTTGACATTAATTGTCAGACACAATGTTACGATCAGAGCGAAGAGTCTTAAAGAGTGCCACTCCCTGATTTCCTGTTGGGGAGAGTGCTGGGCTCAGGTGATGCCCTGTCAGGACACTCCCTAGGAACTGGGAACCCTCCCACTGCCAACCAGATGCAGCCACAGGCTGACAAGACTGCAGGTGCCTGGTGTTTAGTCTATTGGCAAGCTCAGTCACCTCTGAAGATCCAATAAAGCAAGCACACCATCCACTTTGTCTAGATTTTAAAGCAATTACAAGTTCCTCAGTGCAGGTAGCACAGTTACTGATATTTGCATTAATCAGGGATTTTCCTGGAAAGGATATATCAGCAAATGTTTTGGCTTCTTATTCATGCCCAGTGAAAAGGAATGTCCTAAATGTGGGTGAATTTGTTCATAATGTGTCACACTTCGAGGTGTTTGGCTGAACGTTGGTCACACTCTGAAATGAACAGTGTCCAAGGCATTGGGGTGGCCACAGGCCAGTCCTTGGAAGGAAAACAGGTGTATTAAGGCTGTGAAATTTGAAGTAATGATTCACCCAGCCTTGTGGCAGCAGTGTAAGGAGTCAGGCTGGTAGCTGCTGAGCCTGGACTGATAGTAGCAGGGCTTCTTTCTCTTGAAACAAGCAACCGAAGCAGGACTGGGGAATCCCTCACTAGGGGTGTCATGCCTTGCCTTGAATTCACAGAATAGACACCAAACTATGTCTGAATGTGAATGTGCACATATGCAGTAGTATATAAATGTTGTGATTTGAAGCTCAATTCCAACATAGCATCCATGTCCTCTTTCATCAGTGTGCCCAAGACAATTATTTTTTCAGCATTAGCATCAACCTTTTCAGCTCAAAAGCACAGGATTTTTCTTAGACCATTGAAAAGTTTACAGTTTTTCCATATGGCCTGTCACTCCCTCACTGCCTGTGGAAAATGGAGGTTTCCACTCCATATGTCTGGTTCTGTTTGCTTAATTCAACCTTGTTACTAACCCTCTAGCAATTCACACACACATCAACCAAGATGATCCTAATGGTTTTACAGGCCTGTGGCCATATTCTGAGACTTTGAAGTTAATAATTTTGCTTGAATAAGGAGTTCAGAGATGTTGAAGCTTTTGGTTAAGGACTGCAGACAGAAACAAAAAATACAATGTCCCTGCATACCCCTTTTTCTCTTGAAGACAAAGTGGAAATACTTGCCTCATTCTTTTCCTATGCAAGCGTCTGCAGTTTCTCAAGGTTTACATCATTAAAAATTATCCTCTAAGGCAAAAGTTGTAGAGCCAACTGAATGGGACTCATTTTCAAGTCAATGAGTTTCTATTTGAACAGTCAAGTCATACAAGTTAAGATAGTGGAATAAGAAAGCAATAACCTAGTAGTAATGAAGTGGGAAGAACTATGAGTACTTATTAAGCCTTGTTCCCTCAGGACTCAAAAATTATGTCCAAGTTTTCAAATATGCTGAGCTTCAACTTAAGTCATGTGCATGTAATGGAGCAGACAAAATTCTAACAGATTTACACCATTAACAGTTCACAGAATTCTTCACTCATGTGAGTAGTACCTCAGTGTGTAATGTATTTTTCCTAAGCTGCCATTCAAAAAAAATCAGTTGGAGAAAGAGGCAACGATACATTCAGTCAAAAAGAATGAGTATATTTTAGTGCTGTTCTGTTTCCAATTTGTTTTGTCTTAGAGGAAGACCATGAGTACTTTTTTCCCACTACAGTTATTGCTGGAATGGTTGAAGGAAAGAATGGAGAAAATTAACAGAAAACAAAGGGCATTTGTAAAACTAATATAATTTGCCCATGGAATTTTAGCACTCATGCAACACATTTGAATTCAAATGCTTAAATTTCCCCTTCTCTGTCTGAATTTATTTTAGGAGACACTGGCCACATTTCAGCTTTGATGTAACCATTTTTATCCTAGACAACTTACAGCTTTAATTATTTAGTACTTGTGTCAGACAGCTAAATCTTTGGAGTTCATCCTCCTCCAATAAGTAATCTCTAAATTCATTCTTCCTCTACTCCTCCAGCCTCATCACAGACTCAAGCCAAAATTTAGCCAACCCATAATCAACTTCTTACAAGCAGTGGTTTTATTTATTCAGTGCCTTTTGATTTATAATGCCATTCAGTGTGGCACCTGCCTCATCTCAGCCCTGTTCAACCTTCTCCAACAGCTTGCCAGGCACTTGCTTTTTCATCTCCTCCAAGAAATGCTTTACCTAATGGGGAGTTGCCATTCTCCATTTCTCAAAGCAAGGAGTGAAAGAACCTGTTTTTCCTTGTCAGCTGCTTGTACATAGATGCATGCACATATATGTATATTTTCATTGCTCACTACGGGTTTTTCCAATCACAAAATTTTCTCTGTCTGACTTTCAGGAAAAGTTTGCATTTTCACATTACCTATATTAGTA
Source organism: Climacteris rufus (assembly GCA_013398175.1). Taxonomy (NCBI): domain Eukaryota; kingdom Metazoa; phylum Chordata; class Aves; order Passeriformes; family Climacteridae; genus Climacteris; species Climacteris rufus. Next base: position 56,957 of record VZRZ01007594.1, read on the forward strand.
TCAGCTCTGACTTCATCACTATTAATGCAAACTGTTTCCTCTTCCCTCCTGACTTTTATTTCCTATCTCTCCTAGCCAGGGCAAGAAAGATCATATGTGGAACACAATACACTCAGGCAAAAAAAAAAAAATCATCTAAAGACACAAACTTGGTCAAAAGTCTGTCTGAACAACACCAGAAATTATTAAAAAGCCAAATTAAAAATTAAAGACAAAGTCATGATTTACGTAATGCTGACCTATCAGTATTTTTGTACTTCAATTGCTGCTACTGGTTCTCTCATCCCTTTGCACATTCGCACTGGCATCATAAGACCTCTGGCAATGGTACTGTCCTGCTGACGTCAATATAAGCCCTGCTGTTCACTCCAAGGATCAAGAACTTTATTTTAAATGCAAGTCAGGATTTTGCTTTTGAAACAATGTATTTTTGTTAGCTTGAAAAGTGGTTTTACCTTCTCTTTACCTGTTGCTTTTTTCCTATCTTGTTCAGTTGAATGACTAAAAATAATTACCAGGTTATAAATAACTAATGCCACTGAATACAAGGGGAAATGAAATGAAAACTGAGATATCTTTTGCATTAGACCAAAACCTGTTAGGGATAGTCTCCTTTGGAGTGTAATTGTAATTGGTCAACTTTGTGACTTAAGGGTAGGAATATAAAAGAAATATAAATCAGGAAGAGAAACAACTTATATTTCACTTTGAAATGAGATCTGTTTACCCAACACTGTCTTAGTTAATAACTTTATAGCAGACACACAAATAGTATGGGGATATTTTTGTCCATAATGTGAAAAAATTAAGGAAAACTGAACAATGAAGGTCTAAGGAAATACTAAAAATAGCATGAAACTGCGCCAATCAGTCATGGCACCAACAACAGTGCTAAGTGTTGTACAGAAAGAGTAAGAAATAATTCCTTCAGAAGATGTAAATTCCCAAATGTTTTGTAAGGTATGAGACTTCTATTTTGTCTGGAAGGACATTATGCCCTTGCAAAAAAAACCCTGTGTATTCAGTACTGGCTTTGAAGCAGAAAGCTTCCTCTTGCAGGATTAGTTTTCCTTGCATTTGCTTAAGATCAAATTTTGTTTGCAAGAGTGTTTTGTAAAGCAGAAAATGGTTGTGAAATATTAAAGACATTAATCTTTGTGTATAGGCAATTTTAATGAAAAAGAAGTTGCTTAAGAAAGCATACCTAGAGTATTGTCTAGCAAACAATACTTACCCATCTTTATTAGATACCCTTGATTGCAAAAGTAAATAGTTAAGGCACAGGCCATACTAAGTTTCCTGGTTTTATCTCTTCTAGCAATTGGGATGATTCAAGGGGATGACATGGGAGGGATTTCAAGGTACTGTTTCTGCTAGAAGAAGGATTCTGCTTCTTCATACTTACAGAGCTGCTAAGTTCACTAAAATGTAGGTGAGTACACGTATTTTCCTGCACACTACTCTTGTTTGAATGGAAAATGTGAGGGAAAATGCAATTGAAAAACAGACCTAAGTTTGTTCAAAACGTGGTGACAGATTTACAAATCTGATATGAATGAAGGTTAATTTTAAAGGCTGTGGTAGAGCAAGTCAACACAGGGGAGTCTAGAGGCTCAGAGTTTCATTGTGAGGTTCTGCCTAATTGAATGTAGAGTACATGCTACTGGAAATAGTAGCAACATGCTGATAAGGTGAGGCATTCTTTCTGCATTTCTTTAACAGATAAGTACAGGTAAGTTGCCATTCACTTTACTAACCAGAAACAGTTCAATTCCATCTCTCTCATTTTAACTTTATCAGCCTCTATATCCTGGTTGTTACAACACAATTCTGCCCTTCCGGTCTGCCTTGTTTACGTTGTTTTAAAAACTGTTCCTTAGAAATCGTTTCCCAGGATTTAAATGTTTCTGTGATTTGCATGCTTCTGAGAATGCTGCCTATTTGTCTTATCTTTAAAAGGTCTGGGGCAAAATATTAGTAATACTAGAGAGAAATGGGAACGAATAATTTTACAAAGTGAATGGATTTTTTTTTAAGGGAAATAATTTTGAGGAATTTTGTATTAAGAAGGAATATAGGTATATCAGTCACTGCTTGTGGTAGTAATTCTGAATTAATTACTGCATACACAGTGTCATTATCAATTTGCTAGCTATTCAGCATGAAAACAATAGTAGTGGATTTCTATGCATAAAATTATGTAATCCTGATTTGAATTTACATAAATCTTTAGAAAATCAGAGACTAACTATGATGACCTCCAACCACACAAAATATTTCAGATAAAAAGAGGGTGTTATAGCACAAATTCCTAATTTTTATCCACTTTGCTAAAAATAAAGATGACAATTCTGACACATTTATTCACATTGCAAGTACACATCTGCAGGTGCTGCTCTACTGAAGAACAGAAAAGTGTGGTCCTGACTGAAGGTTCATTGATGCTGCAATGAACATCTGATTGCAGGAGAAATTCCACTAAATCTGCAGGAGCACAGTTATAAATAGGTTGCACTCAGCATAAGTCAAGCATGTAGAATTTGCCCCATCAGGCATAAAAAGTAGTATTGGTTCACTTTATGTTCTCTATCTCTGGATAACTCACTTCTTAATCCAATACAGGCAGCAAGCAATTAATTTTTTTCCCATGCTCTTATTCCTGTCAGTCCTAGTAATAGACGGCTATGCCTTGTTGTTTCTTTGGATCATTACTGAAACATATTTATTGACTGCTGTCTCAGGGTTGATGAACCAGGTGTATTCTTAAATCTTCATTTAGTTTTCAGTGAATCATTTGGATGTTTTGGAGTTCAGTCCCTCACATCCATTCCTTCACATCACTCAAATTTACCCTGTGCTGACAGGATTGCAGTGCCAAATTAATTACTGTGCATGAGTTTGCTTTGCTAGCAAGTCATGGGTTGAGGAAACCACGATGCATTAAAACATATTGTTACAAAGTTATTGATAAAGCAAGGTCTGTAGGATGCACAGACCTTTTACTAGTTTAAATGATACAGTTAGGAAAAATGGACATATTTCCAGGCACAAGCATCTGGTGCCCAATTGTTTGTCCCAGCTGTATGAGAAGGTTTAATATCATTCTTCCTAAACTTTGTCTCTTTGTCATACACACACACACAAACATCACACACACAGAGTACTTATTTGTGCCTTGCACATTCATTTCAAATGAGGGTTTATTGGTAAGGCATTTTCAGGTTTTGTCAAGGAAAAGGAGGGGACTAGGTAAGAAAAACAGTTAAGAGAGAACACTGAATTTCCCTGAAAGTGAACAATAGATTTTGTTACTTATGAAGATTAATATAGAATAGGTATTGGTGCACGCAACTGGCTGCAGATTTCTTTGTGAGATGACTGTGATTGAGGTTCAAATCTATAGACCTCCAGGCTTCATAAATTTGAGTCATGACAGATTTTGAGCTGCTCTGTGCTGATTTACATTCTTTCAGGTTATTCTGTTGTTGAGATCTCTACAGCATGAATTTATTGGTATGGCGTGACGGCTGGGGAGAAATAAATGGGAAGTGTTGGAAATGTTAAGAAACTAGTCTGGGAAAAGGAAACACCTGTGGGGTGAGGACAAAATCCAAGGTTCTTTCTGATGAAGAAAAGTGTTATATTGGAGAAACCAAGCCAAGAAACAATATATAACATGCAAAGACAAAATTCAATGCAGCTTGTCACATCTGAATGAAATCACACAAGTATTTGGGAACATGTCATAAAAATAAGTGCTACAGATGCCCTATGCAGACATTTCACCACAGTTTTTTGCCCCTGACTAAGATCTGAATCCCCATGTTTAGCAATATCCTTAAGCTGTCAGTCATCTGCCATTTTATCATCAAGGGGTAATATTTAAAACATTTTTTACTCATTCTCAACTAAAACTAAACCCTATTTCTGAGTCTGACTACATAAAATTCAAGAAATTTGCCTATTATGTCCTTTCACAGACAGTCATCACAGAAGTTGTCATCACTGAAGGCCCATTGCTTTTGATAATGATTCTTCTTGGTGAAATCAAGAACTTCTTGTCCAGCTAAGTGACAAGAAAGTGAAGTGGGGTTTTTTATGTGTCATTCTGTTCTATGTCAACATTATGCTTACCATGCAGATTAAAGCAGAGGTTCTGCTTTAGCAAAAGGAGCAAATACTTGCTATACAAAAGGAGCAAATACTTGGTATGCAAAAGAGTGTGATTGAACATTAAGTTGCCGGACCACTGAACAGGTCATTCCAAAGCAGATCCCAAGTTGATGGTATTACAGAAGAGAGGGAGATACTCATGCTGCTAATGGGAAGAAAACCCAGAACAAAACAAAAAACCAAACAAAAAACCCCACCAACCAAACAACTTGGCTACTAGGATCATAAGATCAGGCCAAATTGTCAACTGGAAAAAGTATTTCAAAGAAAACAGTTACTCTGGGTCCTGGGGAAGCTAGTCTGTCTAAACTGCTGCTGCTCCCAAAGGAAATGGCTCATCAGAGAAACTGAATGCTTTTTGTAACCAACGTCAACATTAGCAGGGCTTATACTATACCACAATAATGCAGTGGACAGAGCCAAGATTAAAAGGATATGTAAAGCATAATTTACTTGATGGGACAATAGAAAATGCTATTTATCACTCACATTTCTGCCCGCATTATGCATTAGAGTAACACATGGTGGTTTCTTTGAAGTACAGAGCAGGAAGAAAGGCTTGGACAGATTTCATCAAAATGTAAACTTCCTGCCTATGTCTCCATGCATGCCAGTGTTGCTTTCAAATCACTCCTGCAAGGCTCTGAGCACACCCTGAAAGGTGTTTTTTCCCTTCTTTCCCAAGCATACTCAGGCTCTGCCTTCCTCCTTTTGCCCAAGATTCTGCTACATCTTTAGGGCCACAAAGATGATTAGAGGGATGGAACACCTCCCCTGTGAGGAAGGGATGAAAGAGTTGGGGTTGATCAGCCTGGAAAAGAGAAGCTGCAGGATGACCTTATTCCATCATTCAGTACCTGAAGGAGGTTACAGGAGAGCTGGAGAGGGACTTTTTACACAGGCATGTAATGATAGGACAAAGGGTGATGCCTTTAAACTGAAAGAGGACAGGTTTAGATTAGATATTAGGAAGAAATTCTTTGCTGTCAGGGTGGTGAGAGAAGGTAGCTCCAAGAAGATGTGAATGCCCCATCCCTGGAAGTGTTCAAGGCCAGGCTGAATGGGGCACTGAGCAACCCAGTCTAGTGAAAGTGTCCCAGGCTATGGTGTGGGGGGTTGGAACTAGATGATCTCTAAGGTCCCTTCCCAAGCCAACCCCGCATCCCAACCCAATTTATGATTCTATGATTCTATTATTTTCCATTACTAAATTTATTTGCCAACTTCATGTATTGACAACCTTTGCAAAGTTCTCAATTTTTTATTTCCACAGTTGCTTACTTTCCTGTTTATTTCTAATATACAAAGAAAATTAAGAATGAAACCTATTATGTATGACATGAAGTTTCTATATTCTGATGTGTTTGTTGGATTGATCATACACTGTTGCTTCTATTCGGACCATGAGGAACACAACTGCTGTTTTTTTCTGACCATTAGCCTGTGCCTCTCAGACCATTCATTCTGAGCTGTCTGATCCTCCTTTATTTAGGTTATCCATACCTTACTGCAGATAAGGAATGACAAAATTGTTCCTAAATGCTATGTCCTCTGCCACACAGCAAGGAGCTTTAGGGAGGGAATACTGTTCCTTCATTCTCTAGCTTACTCTCCTATGGAAAACCTGAGGCTATGGGTTTGGTTTCCACAGATCCAGGAGGATCAGGCCAGCACTGTATTTGACAGTGGGAGCACCAGCCCAAAGCCACAGGACCAGCAACAGTTACTGCACCAAATCAGCACCTCTGCAGATTCTCACTGCCATGGCAATGGCTGTGATTGTCAGCCAGATGATGAAACAAAACTGATCCTTTTGGCCTTAGCAGAAATTCCCAATCACTTTGATGAAATTGCTTTCAGTATCATGGAGGTCACAGTGATTTGTGCCAAATTTGTGCAGCCGTATTTTCATGAAGATGGTGGTTTTGTGCATTGACACACCTGAAATGCTGGATGCTACACGGCCTAAAAAGTTCAGAAATCCCTTTCCCAGAACCAGTCCAACCTGGTTCATTCTATTCTGGAGATTTAAATGCCCAGCAAATTTATAATGGTTTTTTGGGTTTTTTTTCCCACTTCATCATCTAAGCCTCCATCTCCTTGCTATTTCCTATTAAATAGAAGGCCTCATATTTATGTAAGACACAAGCTCACAGACATTACACAGGCATGCTATGTATGTATACCTTTTTGATGTGCTTTAAGGTGAAAAGCAGATATTAATGTGAGATTACTATCTTTTCTTCAATAAGAAATCAAAGGGAAAAAGGATCAAAAGGTACTGATTTCATATAAAAACACAATGAGAGGTGTCTGTCTTCATGTTTTGTCAACCAAGTTATTTATAACCTGTAATTATTCCTGCCCTTTCCATGACATAAATAGGTTGCACACTGTAGATTATGAGTGATTATTCAGTATTGGTCAAGCCTTAAGGTCCTAATTAATTCCTAGTACAAGTGAAATGATTAAACTCAGTCACAGCTTTATCTACAAATAGAGCAAAACCAGACTGTGGCACCTGGCCTACTGCTTTATTTCACAGTTCTACTATCATCTCTGTCTTCAGTGCTTTATCCAACATACAGCATTTCCACTGGCTTTGCATGAGAATGAGACCAACAGAGATGCATCATCCCTTATAGTAGCTTTCCCAGTACCAGTTAGAGAAATCAGCACTGCCTTTTGGTACCACTCTTTTTTTTCAGCAGACCTAATTATGAAGTATTCCTTAAATTCCTGTTTGTTTAAATGAAATAGATTTCCAGAGAAGGTTGCATAGGCATGGGTGGAAAATAAGAAGTGACTTCAGGTTCTGATCCAGCTTTTAGCAACCACCAGAATTTAAGGAGTAAACTGAGAGATACCATCAATGGCAAAATGCACTGAAGTGAGACTACGCAATTTCCCATGCTTTAAATTCAGTATCTCAGTAGCAATAGACAAGTTTATCCCTACATTAAATATCAAGGTCAGTTTGTGTAGCAGATTTATTGAAAATGATGATGGGAAGCACACTATGAAAAAAAAAGGAACACAGCTGGCAGGAACTGCCTAGTTTCTGGGAATCTAACCACAGGGTACGCAATGCCTACCTTTTTGAATTGAAAGCTGAAACAGATCAAGGGAGTTTAACCTAAATCAAAATATCAGATCCAAACTCTGAATCTAAATTTCACATTTTCCCTCCATATCCATACTTGCCTTTTATTTACAGAGTTTGCTGTTCCAGAATTCGTGATCCCAGTGCCGTCATTTGTCTTTGACTCACAAGGAGAGTTTAATGTGAAACCAGATTCAGATATTTCAACTCAGCCCAAACCACAGTGCATGGCTGGTAAAAACTTCATTCAATTTACCTCTCTATTTTATCTATACAGATTAAGTCCCACATGCATTGTAAGTAAAATAAAAAAGATAAAAAAGCAAATATAATCTCAGAATTTTATTACATAGAAATACTTTGAAAAATAAATGTTCCATCTGTAGACTAGCAGTGAGAAAAAGGAATTGATTTTTATTCCTTTCTTAGTATATGGCAAGTGTTTCATGTGCTGCCTATAGGTTGCCAATTTTCCCTTAGTCTACATGGTAAGTAAAATCTGATTACCTCAAAGCTCAAAAATATATCACAGGCCAGAAATAAGAGCTGTAAACAAGAACAGACATCCTTCTAATGAAATGAAGCCAAATTACACTTCTCTCATCTCATGGTCATGTAGACACTAGTGAAAAATGCAATGACCTCCACTACTGTGCCCACTAAAAGTTATAAGATCTGATCAGTCAGCAGTTAATTCTGAACAATGCCAAGTGCTGTTTTTAGAAGGTGATTATGTATCATTTTTTAAAATTCCTTGTTGTATCATTGTGCAGACATGACTGGCATTCTACAGAAGACACAAGTCTATTCTGGATCTCCCTTAAGGTTTAGTTTCAGTTATGGAGAAAGGAGCAGGATCTGTGCTGAACAATTGTAACCTAATAATAAAATGGATTGAAAATATGACTAACCACCTTGAGTTTATATTCTGTTTAAAAAAATCAGTGTATTGCACTCACAGAAGAAAGAACGTGATTGGCAATGAGACAAGAAGGAGAAGGAACAGTAGAAGGATTAGTTACTCTGGGGTGCTGAAGTCATGAGTATCATCCCATACTGATGAACATCTATGCCATGCTGCATATTGCATAAGCCACATAAATTAGAAAAAATATTTCTGTATGTTCATTGCATTGTTTAGAAACCTTTCTTGGGGGTATAAAGCATGTCTATCTAGATGGAGCAGTAACTAGAAGGACAATGCTCAGGTCTTGTTCACCAACAAACTTTCCACACTCTTAAAAGTACTGTATAATTAAAACTTACTGCCCCTACAAAGGAAGATACAATTTAGGCCCTTTGATGAATGCTTTTGTACAACTGGTCAGAAAACCAGACTACATGAAAAATTCTGAAATTTCAGTCATTGGCTACTCTTTTTATAAAGAATTGCTAATATTCTCTCAGGTATAATGAGAGACACACTGAACACAGATTACCTAAATCAAGGCAACCAACACCTTACACATGAGAGGCACAGCTCCACTGTCCAGCCCTTCTTGAGTCTCCCATATTCCAGACAGAAGGGAGATCTGACCAACCATCACAAGGGTTCATTTCTCTGCTGCCAAGAGAGGTGGAGTTCTTACACAAAGCACAGTAACTGAATCCAGAGAGTCTGAGAGACTTCCATCCTGGAAAAGCCAATCATTTCAGTGTAAAGCACTCATCAGATACAATGGGACTTGCTTGAGCCCTTGCTCCATATTCAACATACTGATTTAACCAGATCTAGTTTTCACCCAAATGAATGTCCTGATTAGTGGCTATTAGCTGCTCTGTGGATCTTTCTGTTCCTCATAAGGCCTTTTTGCAGAAGTCTGTATCCTGAATCTAAAAAGGTTTTAAAATTTTTCCGTCAAAATTGGTACATTTCTATTCTACTTTTTCTTTCTCAAAAAGTCAGAATTTGACGACTTACTCGTGCCATCTTTTCCTTAACAAGCAGTTTGAAATAGCAGCAGAAATGTGAAGGAGATGCATTAAGGAGGAATAAATAGTAGGTTTGTCACACTAAGCCCAGTAGCAAATGTATTTCTCACGTAGTGCTCAAATTTGTTGGGCAGATTGGACAGGTAATCCTTACAACCTTTCAAAGGCACAGGTGTACCATTAGCAAACACCACCCTCATTTCAAGAGGATGCTTACATCTCTCTAATAGGTTCCAGAGGGTTCTTGTTTGTCAGAAATATACATTTTAAAAACTGTGAATGACAGTATAACAGAAGTTAGAAAGGGAAGAGATCTATGAGGTTCTGCAACACATTTTCCAAGTGGGAATTCTTTTCTTTATTCTAATTTATCTGAAATGTTCAGGGGTGTGCTAATTTTAGCATTTTAAGAACCAACTTTTTAAGACTATTTGAAGAAATTGATTTACTTTTATTGGAATTCTTTTCCTTAGAGAGCAAGGAGTCTAAAACATCACCAGTCTGTTTCTGTGTTTGGAAATCACCTACCACCTGGGAACATCACAAACTTACATATGGTATTGTCATTGTCTGCCTCCTGGAAGCTAGCAGAGAGTATCTACATGAGAGGAAAGTTTAGCCTAGTTAGCAGCAAAGAACACTAGAAACAAAACATCTGTATTTTTTCCCAAGTGAAAATTGCACTCTAAAGAACTCTTAAAATTTGAAGCAATAACTAGAGACCAGGAGAGACTGAGATTGCCACACTATTATTTTTAAAGGCAGGGACATAAATAAGAAACAAAACAGAAGAACAATTTAACAATAAAATAATTCAGCAGTGGAACTTGCAGCCATAGGAGAACACATTTATGAAGGGATTCAAAAGATTACTAGATAAATTCATGCAAGAAAAAACCTTAAATGGATATAAAATATTATTATAGATTGCAATTATAGATACAAACTCTAATCTAGGAGATGCCTCTAATGTTTTAAAAAGACAAGTTGGAAGGATATACTGATAGTAGTATCACTGTATCCTTGTCATTTTTTAAATATTCTCTCTAAAGCATCCACTATTAGACATTGCCAAAGATGCCAGGGAAGATCACCTTCTTGTCTGACCTGCTGTAGCTGCTCTGTGTAAGAAATGTTGTTTACAAAATCACCAGTCATTATATAAACTGTGAGTCTAAAAGACATAGCAGGTACCTTTATTTATCAATTTAGTCATACACTTGTATTATGTGTCTGAATACAGCTATACATGTCACATTTTAGGTTTTTGCTTTCAAAACTTTAAGCTAAACAACTTTGTGTGTTTTTATATGAAACATAAGATAGTTGTGTAAAAAATGGATATATGGCACATTATTTGTGATAGCTGTGACATAATTTTATGGGCTCCAAATTTATTTCAAGACCTTTTAACATCCTGCAGCCTGTCTTTTATGTTTATCAGCCTACATCTGTTCTGGTTGCATTAAAAGGAGAAGCACATTTCTAATCTACAGCAAAATATATTCACTAAGCAGTAAATATAAGCAAGAGTTCAGCTAATATCCTGTGTGTCATCATCTGCAAATCTATGATAGTCACGCAAAACCTGGGTTTTGTTATTAAATGGATGGAACTAGTTAAGTAAAGTAACTTGCCTACATCTGGAGAAGAAATGACACGGACAACACAGGTCTGAAGGCCAAGTGCATAACAAAGGTTGCAGTGGTAACCTTGCAGCCAGTCTAAAATTAAGCAGATGGACTAAGAATTTACTAACATTTCAAATGCAAATGCTTTATTGATCCTGGAAGACTGGATAAAAGATGAATGTGTTGATTATGTTTCTGGAACTTCAGTGATTTTATTGGTGAAGAGCCCCAAGGCATGGTGCAAAAAAACCCACTAGAATGAAGTCAAACAAACTTCCTGCTGAGCAAGCAACTGAACCTCACCTTCCCTTCTGTATGGCAATCCTAGTTGTCTTTAGAGACCAAAACACTACAAAGGATGCAGAAAAAGCTTAGTACAAAACAATCTGTATTACTTTCTTTTAATCTATCCTTTGACTCTCAACTCTTGGAAGGACTAATGAATTCATGATTCTTTTACATTTTAGGGCAAATTTATATGTAGTTTGCCTAAAAAAAACCTCTCAGCAGTTATTTTTTCATGGCTGCTTCACACCAGCAGTAAGATGACGCCAGCAAAGACAACTCCCTACTTGATACGTAATCCTCCACCACAGTTAAGTGCTAGATAGCAGCAGAGTAGATCTCAGCCATGTAAACCCTACTTTCACCACTTCCCACAACAGCTCTAACTGAGATGGGAGTTCCATGTGCTCCAGTCACATGTGGAGGTAGCAACTAGCTTCTGAAAATACACAGCAGCATAACATGGCATTGTGCTGAGTTGAAGCTGATACACATGTGCAGCAAGGGTGCTGAAGCCCGTATCAATGGCCTTTGCAGCTCAGGTATGCCCTGTTCTCTTTAGTGCTTCTCACAGAGATGTCTCTGTTTTGAGCAGCAGTGACAAACCATCTCTGCTGCTGCTGTATTCTGACTGGTAGCCTCTCCATGAGAAAAAGCATGGAAAAGCAGGATTACAGGGCCAGGTCCTTAATTGCTTCTGATCCAAATAGCTCCAGTAATGTCAGTGGATCAATGTCTATTTTCATTACCAGAAGATAAGCCCTAGTGTGTGTGTGTGAGGAAGCTATAAACTTCTTTTCTTGAAAGGATGTAGTGCTGCACATAAGGAATTTGTGGTTCCTGAACAAAGACCCAATTTTCTCCTGCTTGATCTCACTATCCTTCAGTAGAGATACAGCCTTAGCCTGCTCTTTCATGACCACACAACACTGAGTTGGACTGGGATTTAAATTGAATGCTCATAGGTGACATTACCAGCTGCTGTGGGGAAAGAGATAGGAGTCAATCAGCTAATGAATTCTTCCATAATGGAGGTAGTGCATAGGGAAAAGCACTTAATGGAGTAGAAAAATATCTGCCTGATACTACTAAACTCTTACAAGCAACATCTTGCAAAGAACTAAATTACTCCAGGCTACACCTCTGAGTGTATCTTCCTTGGGAAAGCAAAAAGGGAAAATATTGAGTTAAAAAGCTAATGGATCAAAAGTAAATATGGCAGGGTGGAAAAGGTGGGGTGGGGGGGGGGAGAAGGGGGAGGCTGGAGAGGGATAGCAGTAGGAAGGAAGCGGTGGAGAGAGAAGAAAAACAGCATTACTTACAAAAATTGAAGACATAGTTGGGAGTGTGCTACATCCCTGACATTTAGAAATCTGCATTTTCTGTTTGAATTTACATCAGCATCCCCAGAAAGCACTTTGAGATATGCTGAGATATACAAGAAACTCTTTTGCTCTACAGTTGTGTATCCAGCCCTTTTGTCTGCTTTTTTTAAATCTTGATTTTCTGTGTAGACAACAAATCATAACATGCAAGTGAGAAGTCTCCAGGGCAGAAGTTAAATGGAAATGCTTATTTTTTGAGGGTCAATAGCCTCCAACGCATTCAAAAAGTTGTCTTTCTGGGTTGTAAATATGGACTGTTTCATGCAGAGTGGCTGCAGAGTGATGGCAACAAAGAAAGCAGCCCGAAGCAGAGTTAAAGGAAGTTGTCCTTATTTCTTTACAAAAGAGTTAATTTTTACACCATCACTCAAGAAACAAGACTTTAAAAGTGACACTGGGTATAGGAGAGGGAAAAAAAACACCATGAAGGAGTGGGGAAAGAATGTCTCTTCTTGTTAAATAAGGACTCCTTAAAACTTGCCAATGACAAACATCCACTTTATTGTCCTGTTTTGTTTTCTCCTTTATATCAAAGCACCAGATTTGCAATGACAGATTAACAAGCAGCAAATTTTATTGTGGCCTAATGTTTAGATGTTGGCAGTGGAAAAGCAGGTGCTTACCATTGCCCACACTGAGCAACAAACTCATCAACTATCTTTTATTTTACTAGATTCATAGTAGAGCACACATCAATGTCAGCAGGTCTTGCACAAGGAAAATGTAATTTCAAATAGATTTTTACTTCATATTGGTATAATTGAAAGGAGGCTTAGGGCCTATACTTTCCTTATTCCATCTTGATAGCACATCCAAGCTTTACTTTGGTCTCTTGAAAAACAACAGAGACTAAATGCATTAACATGTGGGACCAAAAGAGGGAAGTAATCAACAGGGATGCAGGAAATAAAAGCACTTTTATGTCTTTAGAATCTGATGTGTTAAATTGGGAGAGCAGTAAGATTTATTTCTCTGTGTCATATCATCCAAAACCAGCATATCTCTTTCCAAATTTGCAATTTAATGCTAAAAAAAGATTATTTACTTTCCACTGAGCCTCATAAATAATGGACATCATCTAATTTCCGGTTCAGATTGCTGATGTTAAGATTAACAGCAGTTTACCCGCTTTGGTATGTGGATGGGGAAAAGCCAAAGGACTGTTTCTAAACAGAGATTGTGCAGTCTTTCCCCTCTTCTTCTTGTTGCTGCAGCTACAGCTTTGGATGCAGCCCTGAGAACTGCCAATTTTTAGTAAAAATGTCTTTAATTGGACACAAGATCAGGTTTTACCTCAACTGTTGTGAAGGAAGCAGTGAAGCAGGAATACTGCCACATCTGCATATCTGCTCCAGAAGTCCATTGCACATAAGTTGCTCTGGCACCTGGAGTGTGCATGACTAATACTTTTTCCTGACTCCAAAAAATGCAAGTAGTTCAAATGGTTTGCAGGAAATGAACTGGTAGTCGGGTCAGAGCACATTCACTTATCCTCACCTAGAAAGCAATCTATTACCAGAGGAATTCTTATTTCCTGTAGGAAGGAAACAGTTGCTCAAACTCTCCTGTTCTTCATGACAACAGAAAAGCACAGCTTAGGAGCTTCAATACAAGCCTGTGACAAAAGTGTAGGTTTTCATATTATTTTGCTGATGTATACAAGGAGGAAAAGCAGAATATAGTCAAAGTGGCTGTAGGCTTATCAAATATCTACTTACCAAAAAAAATCAGTCTTGATGCAAAGAATATGCTCAATTTCATGAAATATACAGCATTTTGAACAGAAAGCTAGAGAAACTATGAAGAGTAGAATGGCATTTACTTTGTTGTCAAGACTGAAGGAAAGATCATGTTCGACTATATTTGATGACAACCTGATTGACAGCCAATATAAAATACTCAAAAAAACCAACAAGAGTGTACCTTTTCCCTCTCTGTTTCAAAAAATTAAACCTCTCCCTGACAGGACCTTGTGCTTGGCTGCTCTTTAGCCCTGCTGGGTGCTGTAACCATGAAATAGCAATACTACAAAGTGAAAGAAAGAACCATTAAAAGGATAAGACATTATTGAGTGGGCACTGATCTGGACCTCCCAGACAAGTATGTGTCACCTGCTGAATGAGACTCACAGTGGAAAACAGACCCAGAAGCTTATGCTGTTACCGAAGAAGTTGCTCCAGTGACAAAAAAATTCGAAGGAAGCATCATAAATGCAACATAATTAAACAAGCATGTTCCAGGTGAATAGCATCTGTCTGTAATCATCGCAAGACAAAATGAGGAAAAGAATCTAACACCCCTTATGATTTTCTTTGGTCTACTAGACCTGTTGTTTAAACCATTCCTTGTGGACTTTGAAGAAGTAGCAAAATATCGAGTGTTTGGCAATAGCTTTCTTTATGCTTATCTGACTGCATCCCATCCTTTACAAGCATTTTTTGAAGTCTGAGCTAAGTTTATATGTACACATATTTTGATTTGTTGGTATTTTGTATATAACTGTATATTCTTAAGACAAACCTGCCCAGTGGTATTTGAATTTGCTTCCTATATTCCTTTTTCCAATCTAAAATCTTATTATAATGTTATTATGGCTTTTTATGGCCAAAGAGAGGCCAGAAACTTGTGCTTCAAAAGCTATTGAGTCAGGAAACCTTGATGTCATTGCAGCTGATAGTAAATCACAGGTGGAATGGGAGCTGTCCTCATTTCAAGTTAAGCAGGTTCTCTAGTTCTCGCCTAACAATGTTTTTCTCCATGATAGCTCCCAGCCATGTAGCCTCTCCATAATTGCTGTATCTAAGATATCCAATAAACAGCCGAGGGAGTACATAATGAAGGTGGATTGCTGTTTCTTGGTACAAATTACTGCCTTTTTTATGTCCTCTGAGGGTGCTACATTTAGAATAACAGTGTGAATGGACCCAGAATATCTCTTCTTAAGCAACCTTTTGCCTGTTCGAAAACTGATATTACCTTGCCCATGATTACTCTTCTCTAGACTATTTTTCACATCCTCCTTGTGTAGACGTCAAAGGGATTTTCTGCTGTGTGTATATTTTTGGCAGGGAGGGAAGCAGTTTCTTCCATTACTTATGTAGCATTATCACAAATGTACATTTTAATATGGAAATTCTCTGCCATGATTCTCTGTACCACTCAGTGAAAAGGACAGTGAGTCTGCTTGTTTTACAGAGGAAAGAAAAAGTTTAATCCAACACAAAATGCATTCATTAAGGCTAGGAAATTATATTTTAAAGTCCTAGAATGGATGCTATTCACATAACCCCCTAGAATTACAATACAATATTTTTCCAAAATGCAACATTACTAGGTTTAAATCTTTTATATTTAAGTTCTGTAATTATAATGAGATGAATATTCTATTCTCTACCATATGATCACCCTAGGCTGTTTAATTTTAGACCATGAACCATATTTTAACTAATACATTAAAATGTAAGATATCATCCAAAATTACTTGGGTTTTTAAATACATTGATATATGGGGTGTGAACCTTAGAAGGCACTTTCACTGTATCCCCGTTTACTGTGAAATCCCTGTTCTCTTCAGGTTTATTACATTGTAAAACTGTATGAGAATTACATCATCACAGAGAAACCTGCAGAACTAAAAAGGTTTAATTGCTAAGACAATATCTGCCTGTGTGCAAATCCTGCCTATTCCTGCTTTGTTTCTCTCAGAGCTGCTAGAATCCATTTCTCACTTTAGCAACCTCCACCCTTCACTATCCAAGGCAGGAAAGATAATGTCATGGAGCTGGTTCTCTTGCACCGAGACATTTAGATGCTCCAGAACACCTCCCACTTCTTTGTTTTCTTGCACTCATTGGCTTTTTCACTTCCCCCACTGTTACTTCTCTTTTTCCATTACAGAGGATGCTAGAAGGATTTGAGCCTCTTTGCTTGTGCAGGCTACAGCTCAAAAAGTTTCCGTTCCTAGCCACAGCACACAGGGTCAAGCTCGATGAATACAAGCCTTGCTTTGCTGGATTTTAGGATGCTAGGGAAGAAGACAATGTGTGCATTGTGTTTCTGATTGGAATAATTGTTACACACCTCTGCAGCTGATTACATTTGACTGAGAAGACTCAACAATTTCTTATGACCCTAACTTGAGTACCTGTGCAGAGCACAGCCTCTGACTAGGTTTAGGCTAGTCTCCAGTAGCAGGTCCTGCTCTGGATTAATGCTCAGGGTCATCTCTGCGTAGAGCCAGAGACTGCAGAGATGAAATCTCACTCTCCAACATTACAGTTCCTTGTATAGTCTTGTATAACCATTAGTTGCAATAAATATATTACAGCTACTTGTACGGTCTCATTAGATCAGCCTGACCTCCTTCCCCTCTGCACCTCCAGGTGAGACAGATGGCAAAGAACACTGGTACAACTGTACAGACTTAGATGTGCCCTTCTGTGTCTGAGTTGAGTATTGCAGATCCTTTTCAACTTGTCTGTTCAGCATATCTAAGTCTGTGATCATGACAGGGAAAGAAAAACATCTGCATTCTTGTATATGTATTCCAGTTGGTAAGGAACCTGTAATGCAGACAGCCAGAGGACAAAGTGCTCTCACCAGCACTGGCACTTGTGTGCTTCTCTGTACTAAGCTGTTTCAGTGGATTATAACCAATATAACCAATAGGAGATTACTTCCTGGATGCTAATACAAAGAAAATTTTGTAAAGTGCTAATCAACACAATTTAATAGATACTTCCCTCCTTGGAGTCTTGAGAAAATAGTTTTCTAGATCTTTTTTAGAGTATCTCTCTACAACACAAATTATTCAAAAAGCCTAGACATGTTAGCATGCAAAGTAATTCCGTGGAAGCTCTAAGAGCTCTGCTGAAGGCTTCTGGTCAGATGATCTCTCTTGAAGTATTCTTTGTGAGATGTCCTAATGGATTCTTAGAGCTGCAAAGTGTTATGTAACACCTTTGTTGCTGCCAGCCCTCAGTCCCCAGGAGAGGACTCATCTGAACCTTCACATTTGGGGTCACTTACTGGGCAAGTGCAGCTCTCAGTTATGCCTTGGCATTCCCTACAGACCAGACCAGGCTATGAAAACTTGTGTAAGCAGGTTATGCACAACTTTGGGTCATAACAAATAAAAAGTGAGTATTAGTTGTTTCAAGAATGCTGTTTAGTCAGCCTGGAAAGCCTCCCAGGATACTACAAGTATATGAGGATTTTAGGATAATATCCTCTAATTTCAAAAAGATGTCTCTCTGAAGTACCCCAGGTTTATTTGCCCTGGGTTTTTTAACCATTTTGCTAAAGGGTTGATGTTTCTTAGACTTTTGGTGACAATGAGGAGGCAGACTTCCTCAGAGGAAGAACGCATCCACATGCATGAAGAGTCTTCTCTCCACACAGGGGTCCGATACTCCTGTGTATCTCTGAGCTGAAGTACACAAGAATGTTGCTTTTTCTCTCATTTGTATGAAACAGAAGCAACAAGTACTAACAAGAGAAAAAGACATCATGTTCAGCCTTTGAAGTGTTCCTCCTTGCAATAAATTAACTTTTTCCTTTTTGTGTTGTTGGTTAGGTTTTGTTTTGTTAATCATAATCTCTTGGATCAAAATAGGAAAATAGTGACTTACAGTATCCCTCTCCTTTGAAGTTCCTTTTAAAATACTACTCTGGCATTAAACAAAACCATAATTCCAAATTTGACTGGGCTTTGCTGTCATATATTTTAAAAAATACCTTTTAAAATGTAATGACATTTTAATTAAAATGGGATTCTAAAAATGACTGTTAACTTGCCTCTTCAATGTTCTTTGAAGAAAAATCTTCTTGCAGAGAACCTGAATTAAAAAAAGGAAGCCAGACATTACCTGGTTGAATTTTCAGGCTCATATTAGCCTATCCAATGATTCAGCTGTTAGCTAGACTCCATATTTTTTTCTGTTGGTATTTTTAAAGGGATGTGTTCTCCACTCTTAACTAATTTTTCTGGAATGTATTCCAGACACAGTAGTGAGACTATTTCATTGAGAGTATGTTCCCCAATGTTACATCTGTGTTAGAAGACACAGGGGATTGGATGCAACTATTTCCAAATGGTGAAAACTTAAATTTTCTTATAAGTGCAATGATTTTAAAAGTGAGCGTAGGAATCGATCATTCTTCATGACAACAAACATTATCTCCTAAAAATTCAACTCTACTGGAAACAAATATCAAGTGATACACAACTGGTGTGCTGTGGCTGTGCTGCAGTTTCTACAGAGAATTTTGAGTATTACACTTTCAAAATAGCCACTAAATCTATTCAATATCCATCCTTAGAAAAAATCCATAACTGCAAAATGCTTTATAAGTACTAATATAAGAGGAGTCTCAGAATAAGAAAAAAATATATAAATAAGAGCCTTTAGATGTCTCTGGAATTGGAATAATAAACAGGTAAGGGTATTACTGCATATTCCATTAGTCTACCTCTCAGAGTTATTTCATAAGTTTAGCAGCAGTAGTATGTACATTGTCACCAGAATTTTCTTCTTCAGAAAAAATGGCTTGGTATCAAACTTCTAATTTGGAAGTCCTTTGTTATATTCTGAATGTACACAATGGATAAATACCCCATAATTGCAACTTTATATCATTTTCAGGAACATCCCCAGAGCTCATCCCTCAAAGCTGAGTCCCAAAACTCGCTTAATGATTTCCTCTCAAGTTCTGGAAGAAACGAAGTTACTTTATTACCATGTTTTATATTGAAATTAATGGATCTCTTTGCAACAAATAACACACTTTACTGGGTTTGTGTTTGTTCAGATATTATTAAACATTGTCACCAATATTCACTTGGAAAAAAAGTCAATAATGTGAAATAGAATTTGACACTACATAATTGGAATTGCAGGTAACGATACAACTATTTTACAGGAAATGTCCCCTGTCCCTCCTTAAAAAGTGGATAATATAAAATTTAGATTCCAGTTGCATCAGTTAAATTGTTGGCTTTACAATCTCTGTTCACAACAGAAAATTACATTCCCTTGAAAAAAAAATAATTACCATTTCCGAGCATTTCCCCCAGCTCCTAAGACTTACATCAAACCCTAGCAAAGGACGAAATTGCCATAGCAACTGCCAATCTGTTTTCTTTTTATTGCTGTTTTTGTTTTCTCACTCAGAAGCCCACATAATAAACCTGTTTCATCAAATGACCAGCCATGGGAGACTGAAGTTAATGCTTTCGGAGAAGACAGTGCTTTTCTAGAAGAGCAAGATTTTGAAAGAAGAGAAAACAGCAAATGCAGATGGCAATGACAACCCAACTTCATTTGGAAGCTTTCAACAGAGTGAATCTTTGGCATGGTTATGGAACTATCCAACAACACACTTCTGCTGCAGGAAGAAACATTTCTTAGTATGGCTTTTATAAGCTTTACTCTGCATCAGGACATTTCCATTGCACTACTGACCTCTAATATGTCACAACATTGTGGCTCAGCAAAATCAGAGATGATCTTTAAGGTCTCTTCCAACCCAAACCATTCTGTGATCCTATGATTAAAAACCAGTTTCTTGGCATGGAAGCAGGACCTTTCACTTAGGCAGGCTGTGCCCTAAGAACACAATAAGTTCTCATCATCAAACATAATCAAATGGCAAAACCATGGCTAATTTCTGAAAGGAATAAATAAATTGTAGAAAACAATGAATTGTTAAAAACAAGCTTTTAGGACTCCTGACATACTCTCTTCAATATTAAATAACAGCTCTGAGAAGACAACTAAAAGCTTGAGCTGGTACATAAATCTTATTCTGCCTTGCCACTAAGAGTATTTTTGATGAAAATATATTCTTAAATTATATGCATATTGATCAAAGAAACTGTAAATTCTAAAGCTTCTGATGTCTCCCCAGTGGAAATTCACATTCTGGCTTTGCATCCAAGAAAAAGGTTTGCTGGTCATTTATTCAAAAGCTGTCATTCACCACTCAGACATGAATGAAAAAGTTAAATACTAAGAACAGTAATGTCTTCACCCGTCTTAAATTCTGTGTGATTTTTCCATGCAGGATTCTTTGCAAACTCAGTTTATTTGCAACTTCCCCTACAATATCACTCTCTCCTTTTACTTATATCACGTCCAAGTGCATGGAAGTTATAAGTTTGTTCTTGAGAACAGGATAAATGTGGGACTGCAGAGAAATATTTCAAAAATGTCAGCTGCATAGAGCATGCTATGATTTAACTGCCCATATTAATCATCCCTGCAAGGCAGCACTGGCTTCAGTTTAACCTACAACATGTAGAGAGTTTCTGTGACTTATTTCTGAGGTTTTGGGCTCATGGTGGTAGAATAAGGAGTTAAAAATAAAAGGCTCAACAGCATAGTTCTCCTTTGTCAATAACCTGTAATCAAACTCACCCAGCACTGCCTTCACAAAAAATTGGGTTTGGATCCTTCTAAAGCATGGCCACCCAACCAAGCTTTTGCTTTTTCTGTTCTTAAGCTCACCGGGGGGTGATACAACTTCTAATTAAAAACAACAAAGATGCTTTAATATCTCTGAAATCCAGTTTGAAAAATGGAATAGACTTATGAACAACTCCTGGTTTTACAAGTAAAGCAGCAGGTAGAAGCATCAGCATATGCCTGACCCACCCATCAGTGGCTGGTTCAATAACATCAGGAAGAGAAATGGCTTCTATAGATATTGGAAAAAATCTTTGCAAAGTAGAAATCAGGTTATATTTGTGCTATTAACTGCAAACTTTCATTTTTGTGTAGATGCCAGAAATTCCAGAGATGACCTTATGTATTTGGGACAGTGCTAAGAGATTTTTTTAAATGTTAGACACATATCATAAGATGAAAAATTAAACAAGGTATTTTTGACTCCATAAGGGTTTTAGCCTCATACTAAATCCACTCTGATTCTAAAACACACCAAACTCCAATTACTTTTTTCTCAAAAATGGCTTCAAACAACCTTTTCCTTCACCTCTCCTTTCTGTGGGAAAAAAGAAAAGCAGTCTCTCAATTCACTTTCTTCAGAAAACAAATAAAATAAATCTATGAAACAAAACAGTGACCTGAGTGCATCCACAGCACCACTGGTGGTTATCAGGTGGGTTATTTTGCTTTCAGAATGCTTCAAGGTTTTATCTTGTCATAATAATGACACGAAAAGGACACGGACACCTGTTATGAGAACAACCAAAAACTGTGGGCTGAGCTGCCCCAACTTTATTTTATATGTGTCTTAGAAATCATAGTGGATTGGAGGAACAGCCTCGCCGACCCTCAATCACACTGATCAAAGGAAATGTCCATCAGACTTCTGTGCCCAGGAGAAAGGAATGTAAACAGCAAGCTACCATTACAATAACATGGCTATGTTTACAGAGAATGTGTGAGAATCAGTTACAAAAGAATGAAAACATCAGAACTGCAAAACTCAGGGCAACATTATCTGACTTGGGGTTCTATTTGTTGACTGTTGTCTCATGAGGGGACACTCCAACACAAACTGCAAAAACCTCTATCTGGAAACATGGAAAAAACTGTATCAAGAATTGGTGCATCTGCATATGAATGTCTAATTTCCCTTTTTATGTATATCGTTTATATTTTTAAGATATCTGTATGTTGATCAAAAATAGCTTTGCAGTTCCTAGTGTAATGACTTAGAACAGCATTTTTATAAAATATATCATATTCTTTGACTTCTTGACACTGAGAAGAAATTCCAGTCCTTAAGAGAAAATACAGAACTTGAATAACATTTACATTTAAAAATAAATATCCTAATTCTGTAGTTCCTGAAAGTCACTTGGGAAATAGATGCAGAATTTGTTTCACCAAGATCAAATATTCTTTGCTGAATCGCCTTATTGGGAAATCTGCATGTCTACTTGATACTTATTGATTTTTAAAAAATAAAGTAGTATTTATAATAGCTTTGCAAATCACACTTGTATTTCAATTAAGAATGTAAATATTTTAGATCAGAGGTGAATAATTGCATTATACTTCATTCCTAATTTACATGTAAAAGTACTTGCTAGCTATCAATGAGGTGTTTAATACGCTAGGTAGTACACATACTACTAAAATCACTAAGTAATACAGTGTGGGAGTTTTTTTCATTCAATTTGCCTTTGCTTGAGTGGATTGCAAACTTCGTGTATCTCAGTAGGTGCAGAAACAGGACCAAAGCCCATTCCTGTTACATACGATAATAAAAAACCTCCAGACTATCTGGAATAAGCAGTGGAATGAAGACTCTACTGTATACTGTATACAGTTCAAGCCTAGTGTGATATTTTGTAATGGGTAAAGACACACAGTAACCTTTAAAATCACTATTTCTACAGACGAGAGATGCAATATACCCTGATACACTGCGCCATCTCCAGCAAATACACCTGCCTCTGAAGAGCTTGGCGGTGGTTTACAATTCCCGAGATGCCAGCTTGTCTTGCACCTTGTTCTCACTGAACACGCATTGCCATTCTGGACTGGCACTGCTCAATTAAGTTTGTCCCATGTGTTTTCCACGGAGTGTTTAATGAATGTGAGCTGCCTGGAAGAAAAGCCTTTGGGAGCACAAAGCAAACAAAGGAACAAACTTTTAATCAAAGAATCTAAGCAGGCTCAGAGCTTAGTTGTGAAAGACAGAGGGAGCCAAGTGTGCTTAGCATCCCACGGGAATAAGCAAATATGGTGGAAGGTGAAAAGATTGCAGCCAGAGAGTCAAGATCACACATTCTCAAAAATCAGGATTCATAATGCATACCATGTACAGAATGGTTCACTAATAATGGCTAATTTATAAGAAGGAACGATGTATGTTCTGAAAATAAAACTCTAATTAGAACTATATTAAATTTTGAGATGCATAGAGCTATAGACTAAACTGTATGTTTTAAATGCTAGTTAATGACTTTATGATATCATTCCTTTACAATTATATCAGAAATCACTTTTTGGTCTTCATGTAAAGACTTTAAAAGAAATTACACTTCACTAAGTTAGACAGAAAGATTATCAGTGTAAGGACAACTCTGGAATATTAAAACATGTCTGTCAATGTTTTTGTGAATCAATCATTATGAATTGCAGTCAAACACATTTTGAATCCCTGTTGCTTAACCAATGTTTTGAAGTAATTTTCTTATGCTTAAAATATTCATGTGAGAACACTTCCTACATCCAAACCCTATTTTATGATATTTTTTACCACAGAGGAAATAAATATAATTTCTTTCTTATCTGAATATGTAATTTAGACAGGCAAGATTGCACACAATTGTGAAAACCTCATAACCCACATAAACTAAAATATAATATCCCCAGGTGATCTTCAGATCTGCAGAACAGTACCAAAAGGTGAGATTTCTGCATCGTCCCAGAAGACTTATTTCACAATAGCACTCTGCTGGATAAGATCTATTCAAAGAAGAAAACATTCTAAGATACAGCCCCCAGAAAGGGTTATAGATCCACAGCATCATTTACCAAAAGATGTGAGCACCCTCAAAATCAAAGGCTCGTGTTCAACTTTGCCTACTCCAAAGCCAGTTACCTCTGCACTGCAGGCCAAACCTGATGTTGGGGCAAATAAGTCCTGGGAAACCCTATGGCATGATTCTAGGTCATGTCAAGGTCTCTGCAACATCTCACCAACCTATCAAAATAAGCTCTGCGCAAAGCAGGAGACCTCTGCACTGCACTGACAGTGATGACAGTTTAGGTATGCGATTGAATTTTAGTTTAATCAATTTGTTAACTTTAAGCTACATAGGAAATTTCAAAATGCAAAGTTGTAATTGCATGGAGCTCAGTTTGTGCCACAAAAGCACCCAGGAAGTAAAAAAAAACCACCTACAAGGTCATTCTGTGTTGAGCCTGGCAGCAATACCCAAACTAGCTAATTCGTAACTAATTTCAGTGTGTTCACTAGACCATCACTGCTGCAATAGAACTCATACAACTTCTGCAGAACAAATGTCCACTTGATCTGGCAAGCAGAATGGTATGGACACTGCAAGTGCTCTGTGTGTTTAGCAAAGCTTCATGCTGGTAAGAACTCCATGTCTGAGCAATCACTTCCTTCTAGAGGAACCAACTAGTTCTATAGCCAAGGTTTTAACTTCAGCTTATGTATTTAGGCTATCCCAAGATTCATGCTGGGGCAGAGAAGGGAGAAAGGTTTACATTTGGCTGCCTAATTTAAGCTATAATCTGAGGGGAGTATTGTTCTTGTACAGAATAATCTTGTACCTGTTTTCCTATAAACAGGTTTATGGTTTTTAAACAACTCTCTCTTTTCCAGTTCTAATGAAAATGTGAAGACCATGAATTCCCATTCTGCTCATGTGATAATATCATGAATAGTCTTTGCATTCCATTTTTATCAACTCATTGGTTTTGGGCCATTATTGAGTTTTCTGAAAGTCTAAAACTGGGAACAGGAGTTCAGGGTTTATTTATATTCTACTTTAGAACACTTAAAAAATGAACAGCACAAAGATTAATGAACTAATAACAAAATACAGATATCTTGCTGAGAACTGCAGTGTTACATAGCAGCAATTTCTACATCTTGGATAATTTTAATAAACACATCAAATGAAGAAAAAATAGCTAATATTTTTTATGCTGGATAATTGTACTTGTTCATATTTATATTTAACCTGTAGCTCAGAAACTTGCAGCTATACCATTTTTTAAATTTATCACGTCAGGTTAAAAAATCAGGAATGTCTTTCATGTATACTCACAAGGTGGGTTTGACTGCCAGACTTACTGGTTTATGTTTATAACACTTATGTGAAATCCAGCATCATACATTGATGAAAAACAATGAAATTTTGAATATGAGTAAAAAGTTACTTCTCTCCGGATACTGTGAACATGTTCACCTGAAATAAATTTCACTTTCTGTAACAGTTCTAGATCTAATGTTATAAAGTGTTGAACACCTTTTTTTCTTGAGGGCTGTACGCAAAATGTTTTTTACAAGATTGTGTATATAAATTGTTTCCCACACAAGGTCTTTTCTTTTAGCAAGTCACCCCCAGCTTTAAAAAAGCTGTTGGTGTGGGATGTGTTGGACCAGATGCCCTCCCAGAGCCTTCTAACATAAAATAATTTAGGATCTGATATTGTCAGCCAAGTTCTGACAGGAAACAGCATACCACCAGATGTGATGTCACTAGATATAGTGGTACTTGAAGAAACTCCAGAATATCAACAATTAATGCCTGGAAGGTAAGTTTCTAAGCACTCAGATAAGCAACAGAGAGGTGATCAGGGTCCGCTCTAGAAATGGGCTCAGCTGCAGAATTCAGATACAGAATTCGTAAGTCTCAATAACTGAAAGTGTATGTTTGGAACTCATTTGGACATACTTGGATTTCAGAATTATATAATTAAAAGGAAGAAAACCTATATGTCTAATCACAAGTAATCGGTTTGAAACCTTGGGTGCACACTTATTTTCTATTGGGATTTTAGGCCAAATTTCACTTAGCTGTCATTTCTTTATAGTGTCTTCTATGCAACTAAAACTTAAAGCATCAATTATCATCACAGTGTTCTGAGAACTGCATTACGCACGGCTACAAGGTACCCAAAGGGAAGGAAAAGTTCTTCATAGATTCTTGTATTCTGTGGATTAATGGTGACAGATCTCCCTCTTTGGCTTCTGCTTGAAAATATAAATTCAGAAAAACAAAGGGCCTGTCCCATTATGATCAATAAGACAAAGCCTATTAATTGAAGTGTCTGAGAAGGCTCAGAGATGACAACAGAAAATTACACCTGACTCTGATTAACCCTACCAAAGAGCAGTAATTAATTATGGCATGGACATATTCTAAAAGCCAGGAGCCCTGAATGCAACTCCTTTGTAAATCCTTAGCTGCTTCTGTGGTAACTTTCCCTGAATGTTCTAGTTCAGAAACTGCTTCCATCTTGAACCCCTAATCCTGCTCTTGCTCTTCCCAGGGGGGTACACAGAGAGTTTTGGAAAGTCACTGTGAATTTTCTAACTGGAACTGAATTCATAGCTCAGAGTGCAGACTAGATCTCCTGGAAGTCATTAATATATTCACCTGTTTTGAGTTTAGGGCACTGAGCATATTTGCAAATTCTGCTCTTCCATAAGAAAAATCTAACTTGAGTTCTGGTCTTTTGGTCCACCTACCACATAAGGCATTGTAACGTAGCTCATTGTGGGAGCATGTCTTTGCTGAAAGATTGCATATTTAAATGTGGTATGTGCTATGGAGAAAAATAATTCACCAGCACACACGCTACTTTCCAGTTAGTTATTCACAGCACTTTCTTCTTTCTAGTAACAAAATAGGAAATTCCAATAAAGTTTATTAGTTAGGCTCTGAACTTTTATCCCTTGAGAATAAAATAAGCCAGCTGCAGGTTATCTTTATTTTGTTGCGACTTTATTCTGTGTCTCGTTCTTAAGTAAGAAATGAGTTATAACTAAGTGCGGTGGTTTGACAGGGTCTGGTTCTTTTCGGGCATGGTAGGGGCTGGAAAGATGACTCCTGTAAAAAGCTGCCAGAAGCTTCCACAGCTGTCCAGGCAGGGCCTGTCCCTGATGGCTCTGAAGATGAATGTGCTGTTAGCCACAGCTGGGCCAATTAGAGAAGAAGGTAATGCCTCTGTGACAACAGATTTAAGAAGAGGTCACAGTAGTACTCACGTGCCCGCCAGGTAGATGTAGCCATGTAGCTGTAGATAGGCAGGGGAGAAGGAGTACAGCATGTAGGAGAAAACAACAGATGTGGACACCAGCAAAGTCAGCCAAGAAGAAGAAGGAGGGGGAGGAGGTGCTTCAAACATCGGAGCTGAGACAGCTCCGCAGCCTGTGGTAAGGACTGTATCAATGCAGTGTTTCCCTGCACCCTGAGGGTCCATGAAGGAGCAGAGATCCACCCCATGCCGGAGCAGGACGGGTGGGCTCCTACAGGAAGGACTTTGGTCTGGAGGGAGACCGACACAGATAATGAGGCCTTTCTCCTGGGGACTGAGGGAGTAATTTGTGTTAAAAAAGCCTTGTTTCATCCCCACCCTAAGTTTGGACCAGCCTGGCCATGGGAGAAAGAGTGGGCAGTAGTGACCGGGTGAGCTGCTTGCCAAGATGAAAACTAACTTATGAAAAAAATGCCACAGTGCCTGAGAACAGGAAAGAAGAGAGAGGGAAAAAGGATTCATGCAGAAAATGCCACCATGCTTGCGAGTAAGTGACCTGCCTTCTCTCCCAGGAAGAAAACATCTGAGGAATGAACTGACTAGGAAAAAACCCCCTGGTTCTCCTTACTTTCTAAAGGAAGGAGGGAGGGTGGCTGGGGCGGGGGGGACGGAGAGAAAGAGTGTTTAAAAGAATGTTTTACTTACTCCTTTACTCCTTTAACTCTGTAATGAATTCACTTAATCACTTTTAAGGTTTGAGCCTGTTTTAGCCTGCTTTAATTGGAGAGGTTTTTTTCTCTCTCAGTATCCTTATCTCACCTTGGAAAAATTCCTCTCCCCTGTCCACCTAAAGAGGGGAGAGAGAGCGACTTTCGTGGGGGCTTTGGCATTGGCCAGGGCAAAAACCACGACAGTAAGAATGCTATCCTGTAATTAAACTGCCACAGGGAAGTTGCTGATGTCTAGGAAACAACTTCACAAAGAGTAATTTCTCTAAATGAAGCCTCCATTCTATAAACAGATTGTTCCCATTTCAGAAGGACTCAGGAAACTAGAGATTTTAAAAGTGTAGTATGGATGTTCCCAATTAATGTAATTGTGTCATAACACACCATTCTAAGAATGAAATATTCCATCCTTTCTGCACTGCACTCTGAGCTATGAATTCATTTCCAGTTAGAAAATTCATAGTGACTTTCCAAAACTCTTTGTGTGCCCCCCTGGGAAGAGCAAGAGCAGCATTAGGGGTTCGAGATGGAAGCAGTCTCCGAACTCAAACACTCAGGGAAAGTTACTACGGACACAGCTAAGGATCTACAAAGGAGTTGCATTCAGAGCTCCTGGTTTTTACACTTACTGTTGCCAGTGGGGGCAACACTAGTCAGAAGGGTGCTTGGTGACTTAGTGTGGAACAAAATTACCTATTTAGAACCATTTTATCTCTTCCTCGAAGAAGAAGCCACAGAGTTTTAGTTCTTCATTATGAAGAACATAATTTGTGTTGTTTTGAGCTTTCTGTCATCTGTCCAGCTCATCTCAGCCTCTGACAGCTTTCAGAATTTAGGGGTTTTGCAAGAAAACCTTGTTTTTAAGTTCTGGCTTTTATTTCCATTTATTTTTGACCATGTTTTCTACAGTCTTATTAGTAACTCTTGAAAAATATTCTGAACTATTGAGCACTGAGAAGCTAGGTTCTGTCCTAGGCTCAAAAGGCGTGATAGTAAGGGGCATGGTACAAAACTTGTTACACATTTTACAGTTCAGCTTAATTTCTATTTCTGCATTTACAAATTCCTAGAAGTTTACTGAGTTTAATGACCTTCTCATTGTAATTTGTCTATGCATGCTCTCTACCTGGGCCCAGATATCAACAATTTCAAAATCTGTTTTTAAATTCTCCTCCCTTACTCTTTCTCTTTTTATTTTTTTCAATTTGTTATCTTTTCATCCTCTACCTTCCCTTTATTTTCCAGGGTTTTATTCTTCTTCATTGTCATGAATATCTAGTAAATCCATTCAGTTCAGTTAATGTAATTTGGTCTAGATTCAGGTCAGAATCATACTCTCACAAACCTTAGTTTGATATAACTTTAAATTAATGACCATCCTGCTATGCGTCCAGCTTTGTCTGCCCCCTGCAGTGAACATACCTTTAGTTCATGGGCTCTCCCAGAGCATGGAACAGTTTATCCGGGAAAAGATAAAATTAATAAATAATACAAATTCAAACACTGGTTGCAGCCATTATATATAATAAGGAATTGTTGTATCTGGAAAGGGGCAAACTGACTGATCCAATAAGGTATTTCCATCCCTGAATAATATCAGAAAATCCTTTAAGTAAATTATTCTCCTTTGTTAAAGTATTATTTATATTATTTGGGAAAGAATAACAATGCTATAAAATATAGTGTTAGGAAATATTGAAATAAGAAATATGATTTCTATGTCACACAATGATGCGCAGTGAAAGAACAGACCTCTTTATTATCTTTCAGTCTGATTTGCACTGTTGTCTTATGAAGAAACAGACTGCCAATTTTTCTAATTACTGATCAATGGCAGGAACTTAGCAGTTACTGTAGAAAGGGGACTCTGGCTGCTAATGGCAGGTTCCTGACCGGATTACTTTTGCAGCAGTTTCTATTGACATTTTTATTGGTCTCATGCTATAGATGTGTTCTCAGCAATGGCAACTAGCACTGCTCTTCCTTTAGGTTAAGGCAACTACATAATTTCTAGTATTCAATCTAGTGCAGATATCCCTGGATAACGCTGCTTTGTGCTAGGTAGCTTCAACCTTCTGTCCACAAAGCTAAGCCTGGACAAATGCTGGATCTTTTTATCACACACTGCAGTTTTCAGATGACTACAAAATTTATTGCTTATGGGAGACTGTAATAAGGATAAAAGCACCCAGAGCAGGTGGATACTAACAGAAAAGAAGCTCCTGTCTGTAAAGGCTTTGAAAAATACCACAGAGGAGAAATGAAATTGTAATGTATGGATTAATAACGATCCATCATATACTCCCCTATACACACAAACACATATACACATTCACACACACATACATTAAGCTTTTCAAAATAATTTTGAGATCTTTCTGACCACATGCTAAAAATAAATGCAAATAAATATAGTTTAGCAGCTCCAAGGGGTAAAACCAAAGGCAATAGATTTTAAAAGTGCTGGAGCTCCCTTATTGAGTCCTTGAAAATCTTGAGCCTTTAAACAGTAACTGTTTAAAAATAGCATTAAAATAAAATTAAATAATTTTTTTTTTAAGTGTCCAAAGGAGGACTACAAAGATGGTGAAGTGTCTGGAGCGGAAGCTGTATGAGGAGAAGCTGAGGTCACTTTGTTTGTTTAGCCTGGAGATGAGCAACCTGTGGGGAGACCTCACTGCAGTCTGCAACTTCCTCATGAAGGAATGAGGAGGGGCAGGCACTGATCTCTTCTCTGTGGTGACCAGTGACAGGAATCAAGGGAATGGACTGAGGCTGTGTCAGGGGAGGTTTAGGTTGGATATTAGGAAAAGGTTCTTCACCCAGAGGGTGGTCGGACACTGGAACAGGCTCCCCAGGGAAGTGGGCACAGCATCAAGCCTGACAGAGTTAAATAAGCATTTGGAAAATGCTCTTGGGCACTTGGTGTGACTCCTGAGGTGTCCTGCACAGGGCCAGAGTTGGACTTGGTGAACCTGTGGGTCCTTTCCAACTCAGGATATTCTATTATTCTATCAAAATAACAGAACAGAACATAAAACAAAACAAAACAAAAAAAAAAAAAAAAACCAAACAAAAAAAAAACCCACGAAGCCAACCATATGAACCATAGACCAAATCCAATTTTTTCTGTGGTGCTATACATGATTTGCATTCTATTTAAAGATTATTAGTGGTGGCTCTCCCAGAAAACAACTGCTGAACTACAGAAAATGGTGATATTTTAAAGAAACAGACTAAAGTAGAGAAAATAAAATCAATAAAGAATGTAGTGCCTGCTTGGACAAGGCAACTACAGTAGCACAGTTAAGGATGATGTATTAACCATGTGTTAAGGGTACTGTCCTTTTAAGTACATTAAGCAATTTCAGGGAATTCATTGTCTTTCTCCAGCTCCACGTAGACAGCTGTCTACTGTAAGAAAATCCCTTATATCTGGCAGGTTTCACAAGCAGACTGCAATTTGGGCTAAAGGGCATTATAATGGTCAAAACAGTAGTCCTACCTTGAATTGGTTTTAGGCACAAAAGATTTCCAGTTTTTTCTTCTCTTCTCTAAGCACTAAGGTTACAGTACAAGAAAAAAAAATCCACAATAAAAAAGAGTGAGAAACTTCCAGATAAAATGAAGAAGAAAAATCTCTCTGGATTTTGGTGTTAGCAAGAGAAAGAAAAATTCATCATTTTCCACTGGAAAAAGAGGTGGGCTTCTCACCCAGCGGGTTACAGGTCTACATTTGACCTTTTTACAGGGCAATCAAATGCAAAATAAACCACCCTTTTATCTCTTTTTTGCCTTGGATGTTTTTACAGTGTTCAGTTGCTGTATCTTCCAGCAAAATTACTGTTAAACAGATGATAGTTTTAAATGTCTCCATAAAAAGCCAGCAAAGCCCATCATCACATCTCCATAGGTTTTAAATTATTTGGAGTTTATAGTCAAAACTGCATTTTCCAGTTCAGTGAATCCTTTTGATGACTATTTCTCCAACATCCTTGTTTGCCATTACCGCACGGAAAGTCACCATATGACTCATAATAACTTGGATTTAATTGCAAAGATATGACTTTGGTCCAAATGGATAGTATGGGAGGGTGGGGCAGGGAGATTATTCCCTATTTCTAAAACCATGATAAGATTTCTTTGAAATATTTTCAAATCATGTTCATCTCAGTTCTGAAAGTCCTTATTAGATTTCCTCCAGTCTAAAATATTCCTGGGGGTTCTCTCTTGTGATGTTATTGCCTAATAAATGGTGTGGAAACTTGGAATCTTTCATAAAAGCTCCAACAACATGAAAATAGTTTCCATAATGAATAGATTTTGGTCTCTAACTCCCTCTGTAGAAA
The DNA here is from genome assembly GCA_013398175.1 of Climacteris rufus. Classification (NCBI taxonomy): domain Eukaryota; kingdom Metazoa; phylum Chordata; class Aves; order Passeriformes; family Climacteridae; genus Climacteris; species Climacteris rufus. Next base: position 89,257 of record VZRZ01007594.1, read on the forward strand.
TGTTTTAATCATGAAAGACAGAATGGAGTTCTCATGGGGCTGTTATTTAAAATACTAAAGAAAAATATTTCCATCTATTATGCAGTTGTGAAATATGGGTTGCTGCTTTGTTTACAACAGGAAAGCAGATGTTTATTTTAGTGAAAGAACTGACTGGCATCTTGCATGGGTTTTTGAGAGGGACTGTATTTGTGCCCTGAGAAATCCTCGTATTCTAAAAAATGATAGTCTGGAAAATTACATTATTCTGAGTCTATATCTTGATATTATTTGCAATGGAATATCCATCATTTGGAGTAAGAAAAACCTTTCCATATAATATTCCTCACATATATTGGAAGCAAATGAATAGCTTATATAAACAGAAATACTCTGTCAAATGCAGTATTCTCCCATAGCTTCGTGTTATTGCCATCTCCAGAGTGTGGATAGGGAGGAGAGGGCATCAGTATGGATTTCTCATTTTCCAACTCCACATTTTGAAACACTAAAAAGAGAAAGAATATATAAAGGAGACCAAGTTTGCAGATAATGCTAAACATTTAAATAACATGAATCTTGACTCTACCTACAACAGCAGAATTTCATTCCAGCTGCGCATCCTGCATTTATTAGCAATTAACAATGTTTTGATTTAATTTCTAGCTTCTTCTATTCCTTCTTACATATGCAACATGTACCACACAAGCATTTGAACTTAATCTTTTCGTGCGAGTGATAAATATGGATGTGACGGGAGGTTCATGACTCCATAGACAAAAAAACTGTGAGATTTGATTTTGTGTATAATTAAGTAATGAAAGTATTACTAAAATCAAGCATAAAATTTCATTACTAATCTAATATTAGATGCACAAGTAGGGAAAGAGCAACAATAGCCTTACTGACATATGTAGGCCCCTGTGACCATAAATTCCCAGAAAAGTTCGTTAGTCCCAACCAGATTGAAAATTTTATTTAACTACAGATAGCCTTGCATGGGAAGAAGTAAATTTACTGGAATCTTAACTTAAAACCAGAATTCAATACAGACTTGAGTTTGGCAGAATTTTATTTTTCATGTTAGAATAATTTACCTTGAATGTCACAACACTTTTATATTTCGAGGAATTGTTCAAAAAATTTCCAAGATACTCCTGAATCAATCAACAAACAATTGGAACATGGGATAAGCAAGAACAAAAAAGAGAACAGATTCAATTTACAATGGAAACCAAACACTTGCCTGGGGAAAAAGCCCAAACACCTTGGAAAACTGTTTAATTAAAAATATAAAAATAGAATATTTTTGTATCATTAACTAAAAACTTAGTGAGAGCAAAAGCATTGCCAAATAAGTGCAAGTAAGTTAAATTTAAAAGGTCAGGCTTTATAGCTATAGTTAGAAACTGTGGAAACTAACTATACTTAGAAAACCTTCAAATGCCAAGAGCAATAAGGGATTGATATAGTAGTAAAGGTATTTCAAATATACAGGGGCACATATACTGGAAATTTATCCAGATTGAAATGGCATCCACTAAGGCAGAAATCATTCAATATAATCACATCCTAGGAATACTTTGTGTCTGTTTCTCTCTATTTATAGGGCCTATTTAAAGGGTCTCTCTAAAATTTACAAACATTTTCTCATTTATTTTCTCCTTGAAAATACATTTTGTTATTTAAATACATCATTATATTTTAGTGCTGATTGTGACTATACTCTTAAGGAAGAGATTTTTACAGTGCCATGTAGAAAAATATCAATTTTCCATGGTGTCTTATCCTTTTGAAATTGCCAGCTAAAGTTCATCTAAAAATAAAGGGTTACATTAGGCATAATGTAAAAGCCCATAGGAAAAAAAGGTCATTTTTTTAACAAGAGAAACATGGTTTTAATAATAATGTATGTGGAGACCTACTGGTTTTATTTCTATTAGCTTGCATAAGAGTTTCCCATTGGGGTATCATATTGATCTCCTAACTCCTGTTAAAGTGTTGCATGTTACTGTATTGACAGACAAGGCAGAGGATAAAACGCTCAGGAACCTTGGAGCGAGTGATTCTGAAGAGCTCCATGAGGACCTATTATAACGAAGCAATTGGATGTTATGATGATCATATTAAATTGCATGTAGAAAAGTGCAAGGCAGTGCACATTGGAAAGAACAATTTAAGCTACTCATATGCACTGATAACTTCTGAATTAGTTATAAGATGCTGGTGTAAAAAAAAAAAAAAAGGTGTCATCAAGGAGAACTGAATAAAGACATTTGTTCAGTATTCAGCCAGTACCTAAAAATCATGCTAACACAGTAGATTGCATTAAGAAAGAAATACAGAATACAATTAAAGAGATTATGTTAATATCAAAATCATTGGTGCATCCTCACTTTCAATATTAAATGAAGGCGTAGGATTTCATCCCCAAAACCCCCAATACATTAGAAAGAGAATAAAAAAATATATGTGACTATGCCTCAGAAACAGGCAAAGACTGTCCCATGTAAAACCTATCACAGGATCTTTCTTAATCAGAACCTCAAAAGAAAGTAAAAATAGAGGTAGAGAAAAATTAGACTCCAAAATATTTCCCACCTTTATAGGAATATTCAAATGAAAGGACAGAGTTAATTTTTGCAGTAGCTGGGAGTGGGGCATGACTAGGACATCAAGAATATTCTATACCACCTCATGTCATTGCCATGGGCAGGTGGAAGGGACTCTCTTCCAAGGAGAAGGGGTTCCTTCCAGTCGAGAAAACCATGGATGGATGGGGAAATCAGGGTAGCAGGATGCCGGTCCAGAGCTGGAGTCTGGCTGCGGTTGGGTCAGGATTTTGTATGTGAACCACTCTCTCTTTTGTACACTTTTGTTATTAATATTGTTGCTGTTACTGTTTGTTTTCTTATCACATTGCGGGTTCCAGTAAATTGTTCTTACCTCAACCTGTGATCTTTGCCTTTTGTGTCTCCAATTCTCAACTCCACCCCACTGCAGCAGGAAAAAGGAGTGGGAAACGGTGGAGTGAGAGAAAGCGGCACTGAATTGAGGAGTACCATTCCTAAACCACCACAAAATATCAAAGGGATTTTCACTGTATGTAAAGAGCCTGTGTGGGAAGGAGAAAAAAGAATTAAAAAGAGACTCTGCCAGAAAACCAGAAAAGAAGACATGAAGGAACATCATCACATCTTCTAGGCTATCCCTCAGGTCTTAGACATCAAAAAATACTGAAGTCCATTCCTCAGCCTCTAAAATGAAGGTCTTTATTTCATGTTTGCCTATTACTTGTATAGTACAGCCATCCCAGGGGCACTAACATGATGCTGGTGGTGGTTTAGGCCAGAGAGGTTCAACTTCCCCCACCAAAGCCAACACAAAGAGAGGATTCCATTGCTCCTAGTTCTGCAGAATCTGACATGTTTGGATATTTGGGTAAGGCCATAGTCTGGACAGTCAAAACTCACAAAATTCGAATACAATTCAACCACAGGCAGTATAATAAGTTACCAAATATTCAAAAAAGGCCCAATTAGTATACTGCATAATGTCCAAACAAGTAGCATGCACTTACCAATGTTTTAAATACCTTATTTATATACACATGGTGTATTTATATACACACTAGTGTTAACTAGTGCTACAAGATATTACAAAAGCAGAGTCTGGCAAAACTTTAAAAAACAACCATGGTGAACCAGTAAATACTCAGGAACTGCAACTTCTTGTACTACCTTGATAGCACATCCTGTTCCACAAGCCACTTCTCACACAACTGACATCTTGTTCCTAGGCAAAGCAACACACCACAGGAAACAAAACACAGCATGCTTCAGTATGCACTGTAGCATGCTGCAGAGTCAGTGAAATTTCCTTAGTCACTTTTTGAGGTACTCTTGAGAAACCACAGTGCCAGCTACATAATAAAAGCCTCAGAAGATTAGATTAACTAAATATGGGTCCTTTTCACAATCATTTAAAGAAAGCTATAAAAATAATTTCTACATAATCCTTCTAAAGCAAACAAGTGAATTATTGCAGATCACAACCAGTACAGTCTTTAAATAAAATTTAGATTTTAAAATAAAGGTTGATATTGCTAGTTATTCTCATCTCAACTTCCACACTAAAGTTCTTATTTCCTATTACCCACCATTTCTTGAGTTACATTTTCGAACTAGCAGTGTTCCATTTTGGACTGAACGGGAGAACACGAGTGTCTTGATTGTAATTCCCTTCCATAATTTATTTGTGTTGACTGCTGACCAAGCTGTCTGAATCCTAACAATAGAAAGGCAGGAATTAATGGTCACTGTCTCTTTTCTTCTGTGTCTGTTTCAACTCCAGACATCTCTGCATACACTGAAGATGAAAAGATTATTTTCCTATCTGGATACAGGCTCACAGTTTGTACAATATTTCTTTCTTATGTAGACAGATGGGTAGTTGATCTGTTTTATAAGGAAAAATAAGAAGCAAATGCCAAACTCATGTAAATTTTATCAATATTTGATTTAAAAAAAACCCAAACATGACAACTACAATAAGGAAAGTTTGATGGAAAAATTATGCACAAACTCTTGTCTGTTGCAATTATGCTCTTGCATCTGTGGACTTCTGACAATTGGCAGCTTAGGGCTCTGGTGACTTCTATATTACTACTACTACTACTAGTACTACTACTACTGCTGCTGCTGCTGCTACTATTACTGCTACTACTACTACTACTTTTTAACTCTTTTTTCCCACAATTCTTCATTCTCTCCTATGTTTGCAGGTTTCATGTTCAAAAGGATTAAATTCACTGAAGTTAATATGAACAAAAGAGTGAACATAAGAACTGAAGTTCATATGAGCAAAAGAGCCTGTAAACAAAGGAAATATTAACTGTGGTGGAACTGTCCATATTCTATTGTTAGGGCAGAAACAGCAACTAGGGGAAGCTGCACCTGAAAGACATACAAGCCACATAGGTAACATCTGTTGATTTCTTTCTCTTTTACAAACATTTGCTGCTGGGAACCTTTTGTCAAGTTACTTTATCTCAAGTAGGTATGAAATCATAAGCTGAAGAGGTGAAGAAAGCAAAGTAGTCTGGAGAGAAGCGAAAACACCACATCATTGAAGTACAGTTTGAATTTTGGTTTATATCTTCATTACTTGTTTTTTATATCCCATTTATTTTGACAAATCGGCCTCTTGGTATTCAATATTATAGCTTTCAAGATTTCCCAAAAGGTATCTTAATTCTTACTTTGCTGGCAACCTGGCTAGCAAAATTTTTGTCCTTTCCTCTAGACTAGTTAATGCTGACAGAGAATGCTCTCCTCAACTTCTATTATGCCAAAACTTACAGTGTAAATTGATTTGTGTGAAGCCAAAGTGAACTTTCAGTAGCTCTACTGCTCGGTTGACTAGATAAAGAAATGTCAGGATTAGCTCAGAAAGCAGACAGTCATCTGTGTTGACAGGAAAGCTGACTTGAAAGGGTAAGCTGAAACTTATTTTCAAAAACCCTCTCCCTTTCTTTCTGTGGGAAACTGATATCATTGCAACCATGATTTTACTATCAGTCAAGGATTGCCTCAATAATCTTTTAGTATAATTATTTTTCAAGGTATTAATATTCTGAGTATTGACTAGCATAGGATAAAAACCAAAAACTTCAGTCAGCTTTAACTTGTTTTCCTACAATAAGCTTTCCTCAAGTTGGTAAATTACCATCTTAACCATATAAATATTTTTATAGATAGATTCAGTTGCTATTACAGAATGAGGTAGCAAAGAGATGGAAGACATGCAAATAAAATTGATTATTCACATGAATTCAATGGTAATATCATCTTTTAAACTGCTTATCAAAACCTTAGGAGTGTAATGATATTTTCAGGCAAATTTGATGGCACTCTATTAATTTCAGTGGAATTGTACCCACTTACAAGAATAGCAAATCTGATCCATCCATTTTTCAGTTTGTAAGAAAAAACTATAACTTGTTTCAACAGCTGAAAAACAAGGCTAGAAAATTAAGACTGGGTTGTTTTCCTCACCCCCTCACTTGCTGATTAGGTGCAGAGAAGCCTAGAGAGATGGAAAGTTCCCTGTCTTTACAAGTGTTAACTACAAAATAGCAGTGAGCAAATTACCAATTGCAGATTTATTATCTGTGCTCTGCAGTAAGAACTGTTAGATCATCCAAATGCTCATTTTGACTCCACAGTAGAAGCAGCTAATCCTGGAAGCAAGCCAACAAGTTACACACATTTCCAGTACATTCTTGCATCCATGTAATTTTTCAATGTCTTCTTATGCCTTACTATTCTTGATGTCCAGATCAGCTGAGCAACTAGTAGAAGACTGTCCTGGAATACCAGATTTCAAATTATTTCCTTGGGGAGGAATAACTGATAATGGAAGCACAAGTACTTTTAGTGTGAAGCCCATTTATGTACAACAGCAGTACAAACTACTGTTTCCCTGACCCCAGTGAGTAATTCCATGCCCTACTGCAGTCAGTACCCAAACCGACTGCCTCTTCCTTAATTTTTCAAAGGTCATTGTGACTTTATCTTCTTTGCTCTTGATTTGTTTGCATTTCCTTTTCCTTCTTTCCTTTCTCCAGTGAATCCTAGTTGCTGCATGTGTTTTATCATTTCTCAAGAAAAGGTGTTAGCCCAAATTGTTTCTGCTCAGTCTTATCCAGGCCTGTGTTCTTCTTTTCCTATCTTTGCTGTGGCTGAACAAAAGTGAATTGACTGCTCCTTCATTTACTCTGAGTTGAAAGAAAACTGCTTTGTACAGGTTCAACCCAAACTATAACAAGAGTTATATCTTTACACAGACATACATTTCCTTTAAAGTTTCCTTTTTTAAAAATCTTCATTACATATATTTAGCACATTCTGTATTTTGGAACTGATTCATGACTGATGGAATTAAACAGTCCCCATTGTCAGAGTTTGTATAAGCATATGGTCTTGTTTATAATAATTCCATCAAGACCTTGCTTCTAGCATGAGCATGCAGTATAACAATAAAGGACACATGGCTTCTACCAATGATATTTTTCTGTAATAAGAATCAGTTATGAAAAGTCAATGTACAGAGCAACATACAAGTACAAAGTCACACTGTGTAATCCATTCTGCACAATACGGATTTCACCAAAGACCAACCCTATATGGCAGAAGACCATGAAGAATGAAAAGGATCAACACCAATATGACTCTAAAAAGTGATTTATAGAACTGAACAAGAAAATAATCATCCTTACTAGTTAGCATGCTTCCCTCTTTCTCCCAAAACAACCATATAAAACAGCTACTTCAAAAATAATTCTAATAGGACTTCTCAATGAAGGTAGGATGGAAAAAACTATTTTCTTGGTTGTTAATTTAATTCAGGTAAGCTGCACATTATTATTAGATGTGATTCAAACCAAAACCACTTTGAACTTCTTCAAAGCTTGTCTATTTAAACTTCTAAATACATCCACCACCAAACACATAGCATGACTGTACTTAAAAAGACTGTAAGAGGTTTATAATGCATTCACTGTTATATGCCAATTAACACCACCACATAACAGCATGTAGCATTTCCATACACTGTGATGTTGCTCAACAGAATAACTTCTGCCAAAATTATTGCAATCTTCAAAGTGTCATCTTCTTACCCAACAGTCATGGGAGGCAAAGCTGCTCCTATTGCAGATGCATAGATTGTACTTTTCACATTTCAAAAACATTCACTGAAAAAGACTGTGTTCTGAATATAGTCATATATTTATTACTTTTAAAACAGCTACACTAATAAAAAACACAGAAAATACAGGCCTAAATCTTGGGGGCTCCTTATATAAATTTAAAAATCTGGTAACACTTAGTGTGCCATACATACGGCTACATTTCTAAAGGTTCATAAAGTCGTGTATCTATAGCTATATCTTTGTTTTTTGAAAGAATATATATCAGCTGGCCAAGTTACATTCAATTGAAAAAGCATGCAAATATTGAACTAATGTTTCACCATGAAAAATATAGTTAATATTTACAGCATGCAAGGAGATACAGTTTTGTTACTGATTATCAGTTCTGTGATGGCTAATATAAATCAATAACTTTAAGTATATTACCACTTGATCATGTCTCGGAATGACAATATAGCTCAATTACAACAGCTACTTTACTTTTCAGTATTTTAGAAAAGATCTCGGTATTTGAAGGCCAGCAGGAACAGTAGAAATCAATTAAGAACTTCAGCAGTCTGTTGCAGCAACTCTAAGTATATAGCAATCATGAATTTACTTTCAGAAATGCTTTTTTTTTGAAAACAGACACTGGGAGGATACAACAGAACCCATAAAAAGCAAAACGCCTCCAGATTAGTCCAACATCAGAAAATGAGAATGACAGTCTCACACAGCTAGGTTTGCAGACAGAAACTGAAAATACCCTCAAGCCAATTGCACAAGAACTAAAAACAACTCGTCTGGCTCCAAGAAATCTGGTTTCCCCAAAGGAAATTGCAATGCAGAAGCACGGAGTGTCAGAAAAGACAAGACCTCAAACAAGCTTCACTCTCCAACCTTTCAAGAAATCTCAACTACACCTTCACCTGGCACAGGCCAGTCAAAAGTGACCTCATCTAAATAAAGGCTAAATAAACAGATACACAAGTTTTTTCACTGACAATGTTCTTCAGCAAAGCCTGCTAAATAAAATACTTGTGAACCCCTGAAAAAGAATTACAGGCAAATTCATCAGGAAATAAAATTATACCTTCAGGCCTATGAAAATATAGACGAAAAGATGATGCACAAGATATTTTAAGTATCTGACTTTTATGGAATGAAGAATGGGAAAACTCAAAATTATCTTGGTTTTCCAGCCAAGGAACTATGTGGAGAAACACAGCACAGTAAAAAGAAATGAACACCATTATGGAAACATATTCATGTCTGGTTTCCTACAGAATGCGTGAGAGTTGATGAGTAATGGTATTCTTCAGTCACTGTTCATCCCAGCAGTTGACATTTTCTCATTATGACTTGGGTATGTGTTGCATCATATCAAATGTTTAGAAAGGAACATCTCTGGACCCTGGAAAGCTTTTACGTTTGTATGCATTGTGAGTTGTGTCTATCATAAACAATCCCTGATTGGCAAATTTCCTGCACCTAGGAATAAAACCTTCTGAGTAGAATCTCAGAATAATTTAGGCTCGAAAAGACCTTTCAGATCATCAAGTATCATTGTTAGTGAGTACAAACTCTTCCTTCCCTCCATCTCTCTTTAATATCCCTTTCTTATATATGGCTGAATTTTCAGCACAAGAGATAAAAATAAAGTCTTTTAGTCTGAGAACAAAGTAGAAAAATCTTTTGACCTTGGGAGTTGGAATCTAAGTAAGAGCACGTTTTCTTGTTGCCTTGCATTTAACATAGTCAGTTATATCAGTGTAGAGACTTGAAGACTGTTTAAACAGAATAGTATCTTTTGTACAGACAGTACTAAAACAGGACAGTGGCACACACACACACACAGAAAAACCAAGCAAAAGGAAGGCCAGCCCAAAATAGTCTTGATGCCTTGAACTAAAATAGATTCTGTTTATTCTTTAAACAATCATGTTCATACGCTAAGAAAATGCACGAGAGAAAAAGGACTTCAGAGGATTTAAATGCAGCACTTAACAAGAACGTGAAACGTGTTTCCAATAAATAAAGCTGTTTTGGCACTTGCAAAATTTGTTTCTGTTAACAGTCATACTATGATTGAAGTGCAAAAGCTGAAGACTAGGTATTTGTATCCAATTAGAGATTTAAAGTATTTCTTAATGTTTTAAGTATTATGATTGAAAAGCAAGAACAAAGATTTCTCAGCCCAAAGAAACAGCTGAAACAGGGATTTCCAGCTGCATGTATCTCTGCAGAAGAATTATCAGATTCACAACTGGAGTATATAATTCAGTGTAACTTACGGAAAAAGCTTAAACCTAATATTGTATCAGGCCTCAGACGGTCTTTCAAAGAAAGTCTGCCAGACAGTCTGAACAAATTATACCAAGCATTTTTTTACTTTTATTTTTTTGCTATTTGAATTGTTCGCAACAAGCCTCTTCCCTCAAAACATAAACAGGCCCTGACCTTCTCTCTATGGGTATTTCAGTTTTCAACAGGATCATGGTAACTCTGAGGAGTTAGTTACTTCCTAGACACCAAATGGACTCATTTTCTTCCAGCCCATATTTTTGTCCTTCTTTTCTAGAGCTTTTGAGGAAGTTTTCAGAAAAGGGAGACACAGTTGTAACAAGTTTTGTCAAAGCTTATATTGTAATTCTTAATCCATCATATAGAGTGCCCAGAGCACTTAGTAGATGGCTAAAAACCTAGAATAACAAAGAATCAGATATATTTTGTACTTATTCTACATACAGAATATGTCTTTTCTATTCCTTTTGAGGTGACCTGCTGTTAAACTGGGTTAAATATGCTTTTTGAAAAGAATTTCCACCTTGAGCATATATGTCTTATGCATCTGACCCTTCAAGGTCTTTCTAATTAAAGTCAGACTATATCATCATTTGCTAAATGCACTTGGAGCTAATGTAATTTACCATGGCATTTCTAGTATATTACAAGACATGTTACTTGAATTCCAATATGAAATAGATCTACTACCAATGTAATGAAATCATTACAGCAATTAACAAAAATACAGTTGTATAAAATCCTGAAAACCTGAGTGGGATAGTGGCTAAGACAAAATAGAGGGATCACTTCCACCAAAGTAGATACAGGCAAAAATGCTATCTAGCAAACAAATGGCACCAGGGTTAGAGAACTTGGCACAGTCCCAGCTTGCTACAGAGTTTAAGATCACACAAACCTAGTCTTTCATAACTCATATTAAATTGCCTCGTTGGGAAAAACACTGTCGGGCATTTAGCAATCCTTGTATTTTATATACTGCCCTATCCTCTGCATGTTCCAAATTCCCAAACTATTCCAACCATGTAGAAACAACAAGATCAGGAAGATAAATAAATGTGTTTATCGACATAACTAAGCCATCCTTGGTTGCAGATTTGTTAATAAGCAAGGGAACGGCATATTGCTCTAGATGGTAGTGCACTGACACAAGGGGATGAACATGAGTGAAGGAAATATCCTGAACTACCAAACCACTGAGGCTTTTCTTCCCTGAGCATCTTGCACTCTTCATCTAGTCATGAGTAAGCCACTGCTCTGGATATTGTGTTCACACCATCGTTACATAAATTAACTGCAAAAATTCGTTTAAGCATCACCTTTGTCCTTGACTGGTTTGTGTTGGTTTATTCCAGATTAGTAATGTGGTTGACCAGTTGACTTTTTCACTCATGTCATCCACTCCCACTAAAATGCAGCCTGCTGTAGCTTTAACCACTGCTAAGCAATGCCTCCTCCCTGACTATTCAGCAGACACTGAATGCCAGTGAACACTCTTCTCAAAGAGATGCGGGAAATTTTGATGATGCAGGTGCACAAACCAATAAATCAAATAAAGATGTTTTAATATTAAGCTCAGTTTGAGATGCAAGGGAGGTGATAATGCAAAAAAAAAATTAAATCTCTGATAAATTTAAAATAACTAGTAATTTAATTTTTTCAAGCTCAGAAATAATTTCCATACATTATCAACCAATACAAGAACTCAAATCCCTTAAAAAAATCTCAAGATGTATCCTTTTTGATGCTTCCAACACATTTTAAAAATATTCAGACAATCGAGGAAAGCATAGTCATGGCCTTGCAGCTGCTGTGATTCCTACAGAGTTTAAGACTAGCTTCCTGTAGAGCAAACAGATCTTGCACCTAAGTAACTGCTTAAAGCTCCTTAATAAGTTAGGTGCCTTTTTTACTGCAAACAATAACTAAGCATCTGAAAATGAGAGGCAGTGAATGTACTGAACCTTTGCTGCCTTACTCTCAGGGTGTATGTAAAATGCAGTCACTGTGCCTGCACATTTGGGAACTAGCTCAGACACCAACAGTGGTTGCATGTGCAGGGGTACATATCCAGACTTCTAGACAAAAACAGAAACTGTGCTATCAATACTAAAATGAGCTAGTATGAAACTAGCTCATATATATCTCTATGTGCTGTAGCTGTCTGAGTACTGCAGGGAGGGCATCAGACAGCATTGTTTGGGATGGGAATGGAACTGGGAAGAGGAAATGGAAGGTGGAGAGAGACCAGAGAAAGAGGCTGAAATAAACTAAGGGGCTAAAATACAAAAGGGGATGCAAACAAAAGAGATTTAAAAAACCAAAGAGGGAACGATTGAACAATTTCTGTCAGATTTCATACAAAAATTATCTGTGTGCAATGACTGAATAATCACAGTGTGATGGAGATATTATATAAAGTCTCTGTTGCGCTGAACCTATAATCCTCAAAATACAGAACCTACACAGAAGGGAATTGTCAGTGGTGAAGAGCTGGCTCTGTGACAGCTTCATCTCACAGTGAGTGGCCAAGGAAGAGACACCAGTGTATGCATTTCTCGCAACCAAATCATTAGCATGGATGGTTGGCACATAAAATATCACTCACCACTGTATTTTTTTTTTCTTTAGAGGCCGAGAAGGTTCTTTACTGTCAAAGGATGAGTGGAACATCCTTTCTGATGTACTGCCAGCAAAATAAAGCAGAGACACATACAATAAAGACAGAGCAGAGATAAAGAGTGTTTTGGAAGTTGTAGTTTTGATTTGTGCACATGAAAACCACCCACATATGTACAGCAAGCTGTAGCCATATTAATAGTGATACTATTTTTAGCAGCAAGGATACAACTGGACATTCTGGCATGCAGAATTCTATATTACTTGAGAGAAGGAACTTAGCTCTGAGAAAATAATAGTTATAAAGCAGGCCATTTCTAAGGGGATTAATATCAACTCATAGTATTATTGAAACATACAGAAACTGCATGGAACTATCCTGTCACAAGATGATGCAAAAGTACCTTATTCCTGAACATAGCCATTGTTTAAATCAACGTTTTAGGTGGCTTTAAGAGGTGTAAAAAGCACCAGAACTCTTCAGGCTCTACTGTCAGAGTACACAAACTGCAATTTGGACAGTAAACCAGGCTTCAGTGTTTTATTGTATGTGACAATATTTAAATAATGAGATGAAAAAAATGAAAAATATATGTATGATCTTATGCTTACTGACGAATAAATGTATCCCCTGATAGATGGTACTAAACTTATTATAAACCAAATTAAATATGTCCTTAAGAGTTTGTGTGAAAAAAAGCCAAATCTCTTCCTAATTAAAGTGCATATATAAGCCTGAAATGCTCAAAGAAATTTCAAATTGCTGCACAATAGCAAATAACTCAAGATTTCTGAAATGCTTCTGTTTTAATTTTTTTCCTGTAAGGAACAATTTTCAATGTTGAAAGAAGGCCAAAAAAGCCCCGTTTGGCCAGATAAAAAACATCTTGAAAAATTATACTTTCTGAGTTCCTAAATTAAGCATTGAAATATGTAGTAAAAATTTTTTAAAACTGTTTTTGTCCATGTATAAGCACCTTTTATGATTCAAGAATTAAATTGCAAAAATGGCTAATAGAAAAAACAACACCCGACTTCTAGAGCACCACTTTAGCTGGATGCAAATATTTTGCACTGCATCAAAACACTAGCTTCTGCCACAAACAAGAATTTGCAACTGCAAGTATCTGTGCATATGAAGAGACATAGATAGAAATATAAACAAGGAGCTTGAATTCCTGTTCTTAAAACCACTCCTTGGATGAGAAAGCCTAAGGCTTATATAAAGCCATAGAAGCAGAGCATACACAGATCTGACCTCCAGCTTATCCATTTGCGAAACACAAACCCAAGCAACACTTGAGAAACAAGGAACTGAGGGACTAATTGTCATAAGGCAGGAGGTTTTTCCTTATTTTACTATTTTTCCCATTCTACTCTCCCAGTAGAGATTTACTCAGGTAGTGCTTTCACTAGAATTTTAAATGTCTACCCCGACCCTATTCAAAAGGTCCCACTGAGTTCTGTGAGCAGAGGTGCACATCAGACAGCTCTCATGTGGCTCCGATTTGGACACCATGAGTTACGCTGCCAGTCACCAATTTTAAAGAGAGAAGACTAATAAGATAACATTATTTAATTCAAAAGCTGCGAAAGGGTTCAAAGAAGCATTTCTGCTTTTATTCTTAGAATGCATCAGAAGTATATAACTGCTCGTTTATTTTCTAAAACTGTAACATTTTCCCTTTACATACTGTCATATAATATTTATAAGGCACCTCCACCCCTGGGGTGCTTCATGAGCAGTTAAAATGCAATCATCATAATAAAGAAATAAATAACCTTAATTAAAACATTGCACAGGAACTTTGCTCAGATGTAGAGCCAGTGGGGAGCTGTCTGTCTTCATGTGATTTTTACATATCTGTCAGTCAGATTGGGACCCAGATGCAACATCCGGTTTCATGGACAACATTCAGATTTATTATGTCCCCTGAGAGTCATGGATTCACAACCCCACCAAACAGAGGATACTCAGTGTAGATTGCTTATTTTTTTGAGAATATTTTTTTAATTGCTTAATCTCTGTAATTCTTTTAAAAGAGTTCTGGTTGCATGGACCACACACAATCTCCACTACTCCCCTGCTAACCTTTTTATGCTCTCTCTTTTGAACACAAACAGAACATCTTCAACACCATTTCTTCACACTCCTAAATTTTGTTTTTCCACTCAAGCCTGTTGTATTATAGCCTTTGATACATCCTTCTGTCATTCCCTCTTCAATGCTATGTTTACCAGCCCCTCATCATTCCAGGCAAGGAAGAAATCTCCAAAATATTCTCCCCCTACCCATCACCCACCATATGGCCTTGATTGTCTCAATTAAGTTGTTTTAATGTTTTAATGTTTTTCAGTGTAATATTCCCCAGAGGGAGTAGAATACTGCAGCAAAAAAGACTTCTGATCTGAAGTATGGTTACTTTAAAGAGCACTACACTGGCCTTTTCTGTCTATTAAAACTCCAGAACCAAAGGAAACCAAGAAAAAGACTGATTTATTTAAGTGCTTAGGCACAGAATCACAGTTCTTCCTGGGTCAAAACTCCTATTTGACAATATATTTTGCCCTCAAAATCCAAAGTGATTTTTTGTGCTTTGTTTGGCATTTTGCTTACAATCTTGATGTTAAATTAGCCATCCCTTTTAAATATTTTGATACCTATTAAGGAAATTTTTAACAGTTCCTGATCCATAATGTCAACGTTGTGACTTACACTTTTAATACTCAAGCTCAACTGCCACAGGACTTGTCTCTAATTCTGTACTTCCAGTGTAACACCAGAACATGGAAATACTCTGCCAGTTTTGAAGAGCAGTTGGCAGCAACCATGACCCTAGAATGTCCCTGCTAAAGATACTGACAACGATGCCAGGGGCCAGGCCCTTTAAGGATGGTCATGTGCTCTGTTAGAGCTGTAGCTATGATGATATCTATTTTCAATATAATAAGTGCAGTTCCTCCATCCAGGTCCTTTTCTTGTGCAGCTGCAAGTTCCATGCAAATAGGCAGCAAAGTTTTCATGGAGCCATGGGACAAAGAGTATGACTGTGAGGAAGATATCTCCCAATAAACACAGAGGAACAGAGATTAGCACAAATGGCTCTGGCCTCAAATGAGTACACTGTTTCCACAGAGACATGGAAAGAGGGGTCTCACCTTCTCCCCAAGCTTACAAGTTCTCTTTTTTGTTTGACAAGAGAGAATCCAGCTGAGAACTGAAATCACACTCCTGTGTTCAGCTAATTCCATGTTTACAATTCACTTTAAGGTTGCTGATCTATATATTATATACTGTGCCTTTCATATGCTTTGAATATGTCATTTTCTAATTGTATTTGTACCTGTTGGCATTCACTGAGGACCACACAAACTCATGGCTCTCAAGCTTAATATTGAAGCATTTGGATTTGAATTATTCATTTTAATTTTAGGAGATCTCTCAAGTTCTATAGAGGTTTCAGAAGAATGAAATACAAGAGAATAGCACAATTTTCTTATTTTCCAGGAGGAATTCAGGATCTCTCCTTGCCTAAGGCATTGACTATTTGTTTTCTATTAATTACTAGGATTTTATGCACCAGGCTTCCTCCTGTTATAACTGTGTTGGAACATATTCTCCTTTTCTGAGCTGTCCTTTTATATTTTAATACCTCCTTTAAACTAAAGGGGAATGAATGAAAGATAGCTAAGAAGTGGCAACATACATAAGGACAACATGAATACAGGTAGAGCTTTTACTTTATCACTTTGAAACAAAGCAGCTTTGTATGCCATTATCTACTTAATTTGGCATACAAACTGTTCCTTTCCCAGATCTTCCTACGAGATTTACCTTTGTGCTTAAGCAAATACAGCTAAAACCTGCATTTTCTTTTCTGAATAATGCTGTATTTGTTAACTCCTGACATTGCTCTTCGGTCAGTTTTATAAATAAAAATAACAGGCTAGATGAATAGAAGGTGCTATAGCCTCAACAGGATGTCACATACTGCTGCATTTCACTTCTGATGTTCATGAGTGCATATGGCACACATTGTCTCAGAGTGGGCTACTGCTTCCCCTCTGAAACAGCAATGCAAAACCCCAGTCAACTTAATGTCACCATCATTACTCTGTGTGAGCCCTCCTGTCACCTCTATCTGAAGCAGCTGCAAGGGCTACAAGCAGGCTACAATCCTCCTTTCTTCGTCTTTGTTGCGAACAGGTAAAAATATTCTCTTTCCTAAAAATACAAAGCAAAAAGTTTTATTCTTGCCTTTTGTCCTTTCTTTCTGAAAGAGTATATGAATTATCAAAATCAATACAGTAAGACTGATGAATGGACTGCAACTGTTTTATACCTCTCCATAGTACATTCACTCTTGATCGCTGTTATAACAGAAATAATCAATATATGGTTGCAAGAGGAAAGAAAAGAACTTGTATATTGTGTAGAATTTACATAGCATAGATTGTCATTTTTATGCTCTAGATAATCAGTATGTCAGTAAAGACCTCAAAACCCACAGCTTTTTCTTTAAAATACAAAATTCTTCCAATAATAATTTCAAGTGAGTACAAGGGAGCTAAACATTCATACGAGACACGTCATTTGTCTATGATCAACAGAATAAACGTTCCTGGAGAATAATTTGTTGTGGATTACTAAAAACTGTAACCCAGATCACACTAGAATTGCGATTATATTGAAGATGCATGATTCGACTGGATTTTTAAACAGCCAGACAATGATAGCAGCTTAGACCAGCCTGTTCTTGTAACCATGTTTGTGAGAGAATGAAGAAAGGTGAAGTTAGTTTTGAAATTAAAACATGGCTAAAATTCAGAAACAGATATGTATGCATGTATATCAAAATGGATTTCGTAATAAAGAGAAGGCAGAAGGTCTTTTAACATCATGAGATTAAGGAGCAAACATAAAAACTTTAACTGATATCTTCTTGATATAGACGTGTCTTAGGCACGTATAAAGGAGTATACAGACACATATTATTATGCCCTATAAATATGGTGTTGGTATATATGGTATGTAATGTATTTGAAAATGGTCAGAATTTCTATAATAATAACATTTGTATGAATAGAGGTGATTTAATGAGAGTATCCACCCTTGCCTTTATTTACGTGAAAACTCACGGAGTTACAGGAAGGAGATGCAAGGCTCTATTGACTGGTAAATTCTATTTTAAAATGCACCTGAATGTGGGTGTTTTGTTCATCTATAGGCCTGTTTAGATGAGGAAGTTAACAGGTAAATTTGAAATTCAATAGCTAATACACACTAATTTCCTGTGTTAACACTATTTCCTGTACTAAGTACACAGAATAAGTAG
Organism: Climacteris rufus; assembly: GCA_013398175.1. Lineage (NCBI taxonomy): Eukaryota > Metazoa > Chordata > Aves > Passeriformes > Climacteridae > Climacteris > Climacteris rufus. Next base: position 107,188 of record VZRZ01007594.1, read on the forward strand.
AATAAGTATGCAGGATAATGTTTCACACAAAGTAAAGAAATGTCCATACTAGGAGACAGAGTGGAATTACAATTTAAAATTACAGTTACTGGTACAAGTGAGTAGGATAAAAAGAAAATGATCCTCTATATATTTTAATGGCATTCAAGCAAGTTCCAACAGAATAGTTTCAAGATTTACATTTTATATGGATTTACTTCACAGTAGACTGAAGAAGAGTTTATCTATAAAAGAGAGCAGCTAAAGGCTCTAATCTTATAAGTGAGATCAAAATAGTTTTAGTGACTGAGCTCTTAAATATCTAAATATTTTGTGGGGGTTTTTATTACAAAAATTTTAATGAAGTCTTTATTGCTAATCTAATTGTAAAGTAATTACATGGTGACTAGATTTATCTCATATGTTTAAGTCTCAGAGTTCTTTTTAACAGCCATTAATTAATAAAAATATTGCAAAAACATTTCTAAATGGGAATCTAATCATTTTCTCAGTTAAAGGCAAGTGAAGTAATAATTTCTACATTCCCCATTACTTGTACTGTGAAAGCCCCCAGGTGCACCAGTTGATTTGAAAATATCAAAATAAATGGTCCTTTATACCATCTAATTTTACTCATGACAGTTTCTTCTTGCATTAAGCTTTTTTTCAAGCAAAGAAGCATCTTACTATTGATATTAAATCACTCTAGGTAAAAAAGTAATTGCAACTTAGATCCATACACAGCTAAGACTTTTAACTCACTTATCAAAAATTAGATGAGTCAAAATATTGCTGAAAATAAGGTTACTATCTGTTGTTGTTCTGCCTAACATCTACCTACAGATGAAAAGGGGAAAAGCATTTTACATTTCATCCCATGGTCTGTCATAAGTAATTTATTTCCATAAACTGGGAAAATTGCAAAGGATCATCTAAAGATCATCAGAAAAATTACAGGTTTAATTTATTCTGTAACTGAATTACTGCAGCTATAAAGTATATAATGAGTGAAATATGAATTCTGAATTAAAGTTTTAGTTCATGTTAATGTCTTAAATTTTGCAACGCAATACTTGAGCCATAGTTAAAGTCTATATCCAGTCTACTATATTTTTAAGGTCATGTGTGAAACATTCATGGTCATTTTTGTCATTTCACCTACCAAGGACAGATGTTCAGAATTTGTTTTATTGAATTTGTCTCCATTGTCTTGAATGTTGCACTGACTTCCAAAATATATTCTTACTTAAAAGAATCGCTTGTCTATTCAGACTACAACCAGACAATTTTGGTTTTAGCGCTCAGTAATGAAGTCTGTTTTAGAGCACTCATGAAAGGAAAGTAGAAAACAAATTTTCCTATTTGGTTTTCTTTGTGAGAGATTTGAGTTTCAAGTCTCAAAGTGGTAAAATTAGAAAGTCACAAGCATCTGGAAAATTACTTTTGTGTCTTCTTCCTTTCAAGAAACAAAATGATGATGAACATAGTCACAGAAACAAAGCAATAAGGGGTTTGCACTCACAATATTGTAAAGGGCATATAGCAGTCAGCCTAGAAATAGAATATAAAGGGATATAGAGGATTCATTTTTCCATGCTAGTAAGAAGTCTCATAACTGAGAAGTGGTATTGACCCCTCCATCCTGAAGGAGAAAATGAACAAAGTTAAGGGATTTTCCATTGTAATTATCAGACTTTTAATTTAACTGTTGTCATTAAGGTCTAAATTCTGCCTTTTTATTGTTGTTGCAGATTGGTAACTAGTGAAGCAGCTAAGACATTGATGGCAGTACCCATCATCAATTTACAATCTGATGAGGATTTGCCACACTCCCTGAAAAACGAAGCCTTGCATCCACTGCATTTGTAAAACTGCAGACTGCCAAAACACAATTACTGTGTGAGTGAAAACTGCCATTCCATGAGAAAATTAAATCAAGTCTATAGTTCTACCAGAAACCAGAACACAGGGTTCTGCCTGTAAACAGTCAGTGTCCTTTTTTAAATGGCACTTGGAAGGACTGGAATTAAATTGAGGAATAAACTGACCTCACGAAGAAAATTTTCTATAAATAATTAAGCATACTGTAGCTATGGATCATTGTCTGACAGGGGATCAGTTTCAGTAGTAATGCAACTTCCCAAGTCAATGCAGTTACAGTCTCTTACTTATATACAATTATAGTAATCTACAAGAGGAGTGAAGCATCTTACATCGAATTATTCATTTTGTAGTAAAACTGAAATAACCATGCAAATGATTTCCTGACAGTTTACAGAAACAGGGAAAACTCTCCCATCTTTCACTACTATAACTCAGCAACTAGGAACAGAGCAATTCATTCCCTTGATCACAGGAGACATAAAAGGGTGACATGTACTAATGTGTGTCAGAGATGGACAGTTATGTGAGGAACTGAATCCTTCCAAGCTATTGCCTTACAGACACAACCTTTCAAAACAATATACTGTCATTAGGCCACAAAGACAAAATATCTCCCAAAACTGGAAAGCAGAGGTAGAAAGAAGAAGAATTAAAGTGAGGCTGAAATATAAAACACCCCAAAGATCCAAGCAGTGAAGCAAACCTGGTATTTTCTTTCTTCCATCAGTTACTGCCTAAGAATGTACTGGAATGACAGAAAACAAGTAAATGTTTGCCAAAAGTCCTTTTCTGACACAGGTACATCACAATAAATTTCTAATTAATTTGCTTTCTCCCTAAAATATTTGAGCTACATCTCCATATCTATAAATACATGGAGAGAAAAACAATATATATAATGGATATCTAAAAGGAGATCTGTTGCACACAAATAAGGTAATGGCATATGTAATGTAACTATCAGGTCTTGGTACCTGAAAGAAAGCTTAGTGACTAGTCTAGAACAGCTAACAAAATCTTTCTAGAAAGTCAAATAAGAAGCTAGAAGCAAAAAGACTACTTCTGCAACCAAAGGAGAACAAATTGCCTTTCCTAAACTATTATGACAAGAAAGTGCTTTTCCCTTGTGAAGCCTGAATAGGTGTATACATTACAAATATATTACATATATAAGTTATCCTGTACAGGAATGCAGGATAGTTAAACTCAGTAGAAGACCACCAGGAAAAAAACACTAAGAATGTGGAGGTCAAGGGGAGTGACAAGGATGGAGTTACCCTTGACAGTTATTGGACAGTTGCCTTGAGCCACCCAATTAGCATCATTAGTCTACACCAAGGTTCCTGGAAGAAGATGGAATATACTCAATAACATTAGCTACAAGGACGTTATTTATCTATAATACCATAACTAGTTTTGAATTTAAGTGAAAATTAAATGTTAATCTGCAATCTTGCCCAAATAGCACTTTCTTTGCAGAAGAAAAGGTGAGCCGGAAAGCAGACACCTTGTACTGTAATGGCCTAAAAACAATCATGAAATACTTTGTCCAGCATTCCTTAGTGAAGATAAGAACAAAGCCTGAAGTAGGTTAATCCAAACTGTCCAGTCTTTCAGCTCCTACTGGACTTCAGTGAGAAGAGAGACAGCTCAACATCCTATTCACTGTATCCACACAGATTTGTTTCCAGACAAACTACACCTAACTTTGACAATTAGGAGTCAGATAATTTCATCAGCAATGAACCCAGACTGGATAAAATGCGTTAAGTTTCTTGAAGTTGTTTGGGTTTCTCATGCTCTGTAGCTACGGGAAGTGCTCTCTTAAATGGAAAATGTCCAGCAGCTATTAAAAATAGCCTTATAACAAACTCAATGTAATTGTCTTGTGGATAGCATGAAATTGAATACATTAAGGTCATTAACCTTCAATACTCAAATTCTGTTTTTTTATAATTCTGTCTTCTGATCACAGGAGCCTTGTGTATCAAAGCCAACAATGCACGCAGTACACGACTAAACAACAGTTGGGGCCACAGGGTCAGTTGGCCCCCACATTTAGAATTCATAGACAAGAACACTGTAAAGTAAGCATTTTTTGCTTTAGACTACTTCCCCTGCTGCTACAAATAATTTTAAACTTAAGAATTATGCTGTTTTCCTTCCTTTGGCATGTTTTTGCCCTTAACTATGTAATAAAAATGCTAGTGCAATTCCTATTGCACAGTGCATATTAACTGTTTTATTGCTTATGTTATGGTTAGAAATAAATATATATAAATTCAATTTATCCATTCTATATGTTGCAATCTCACAGGATTATAGCCCTTATTTAAAATTATGGGTGTAATTTATAGAGTAATAAATTCTTGGAAGTGCTGTATTCTTTGTGATCATCCTTTCAGAACATGATCTCAATTCTCACCATGACTTTCAATATACTTACACTTAAACAACTTATTTTGTAATCTTTCTTTACATTACAGACTCAGCACTTGTGGTACTTACAGGTCATTTCAGAAGAAAACTCACTCCATGGAAATACTTTGTTTTCTACACATTATTGTGAGATGTGTTGCTGCCTTTCAATTTTTAAAATTGTATTGTAATCCAGTTCTACTAATAGTAGTCCGACATTATGGGCAAAAGAAACACTGTCAGAGCAAATGGCTGAAAATGAAATGAGAAAGACAACAGGAAGAAATGCTGCAAATCCCTGATCAACTTAGATGACTGTATACTAAGATAAAAAACAAGAGGTGGTAGAAATCAGGTGGCATATGATCAGACCACATGAATTTGCTCTGAAGTCTGGAATGCGGGTGAAAGCACTGAAACTATAAAAATGAACAGGGGAGAAAAAAAGGGATCTCTTCTGGGAAGCTTACTCATGAAACTAAATCATCAAAATCAGATAAATCTAGATTTCTGCAGGCATTTTGCAAAATCATTCAAAATAAACTGAATGGTGGAAATTAGTGATGTTAGTTATTCAGATATCTCTTGGGCAAGGAACCTGTTTTGTCTAGTCAGCTCTTCAAATGCATTGGTGAAAAAGAACTATGCACAAATATTCCTCAGTATTTGTTTCTAATAATGGAGCGCAACTGCAGGAGAAGACTAAAGTAGAAAGCAACTTGGTCTTCAATAATTTCATAGGAGTATATAGAGAAAAACATTGCCTGCATGAAGACAGTCAAATACTAAAAGAGGATGTTCAAAGAGGCTGCAACATCTCCATTCCTGGATATATTAAAGACTGGACAAGGCTGCTAGAAACTTGATCTAGGTTGGCATTGTTTTGAACTGGGGTTTGAACCAGGGAGAGTCCCCCAAAAGTTTTGTCCAAGCTTTACCATTTCCTTGATTCTATGGTCCTTTATGAAATGGCAGTGTTCTCAGTCCTTAGAAAGGAAAGGAGAAAGAAATGTGAATATACACTGAAACTGAACCTCAGTAACTTAAGAACCCTCTAATATATACCTAGCTCAAAATCCTACCTCCATCAGTGACTGAACTTTTAAGTGAAGTGACTATATTATTTGTGCATGAAAAGAATGAAAGGTAGCTAATATAACACCAATCCTTAAAAAAAAAGGGCTGAAGGAGACACACAACGTGCAGTGAAACCGTTTCAGGTTAGGCATTAGAAATGATATGTTGCTGCCCAGTGTTATCAGGGATATAATAACGAGATGTTCACACATTGATGGAGGTGAAGAAATGGCCCCAATGGCGCAGTTTTAATTGCCTTTAATACAGTCATAAAAAAACAGGAAACAGGAAACAGAACCAAGAGAAAATGCACCAATAAAGAAATAATAAACAGAGCCGTACATTGGAGAAAGCAGAGGTTCTGGGTCAGAACTCAGGATCCCAGAATACACTTCTTCCGCTCCCTCTGAGGGCTGGAGGTAGCTCACAGACCCATGGGAATCACTTTCAGGCTCTAGGAGCCTGTCATGTGATCCCACAATGATATTTTAATGATAAAGGTAGTGAATCAGTAAAAGATACCGAGTAAATAAATTGCAGAAGCTGCAACATTAGAGATTTTTAAGAATACATTGCACAACCATGTACTCACCCACCAGCATTCACTAATACAAGTTAAACTGAATGACTCAACTGTCTCCTTCTGTCTCACAGATTTATCAACTTGACTAAAACCAAGACATTCTTACATTTTCTTTTGATCTCTCCGTTCTGTTTCCTTTGCCAAACACCAAATCTCTCTCATCAGTATTCACTACAGCAGCTCATCACTACTTTTAAGTTAGACTTCCCTCTAAAATCCTCACACCCACATTATATCCGAATCTCAATCAAGTCAGAAAGTTCCACTCTGCCTCTAAGATTCTGTGCATGCTATGGAACCATAGGATCTGCATCTCATTACCTCGCAATACTGCAACCTCCTTTCTATTGGTCCTGGTTAGTGCAAGCTGGCTCTGCTCATACATATCCAGAAAGTTGCTGAAAAAGTAATTTTCCAAGTTCATATTACAACAGCTGTCTCTTTGCATCCTTCCACTGGCTTCCCTCTCTTTTTGCAAGAAATCAGAAAAGACTGGTGTGCATTTTCAGAATGTGCACATGGATCTCTACCTATCAATCAAATTTTACTCACGTGGTGATCTGCCATTGCTGAACTCTTCTTAGGTTTACTAAATTAATAGGCAAACAAGCAAACAGTAACACAACTTGTGTTTTCTTCCCTCCTGACCCTAATACTTTGTGCATATGTTAACCCTAATATCTGCATAGCTGTCCCATTATTCTCCTTACCTCTGTCTTTGCCAGGCACCATTCAGAGAGTTGCAAGGCTGGTTAAAGTGCCGGTGTGCTAACACAATGGGCTATCAGACTGACCAAAACCAGTCAGGGGAATCCTTGTCCCCCCTTTTTGGTCTTCATTTACATCCATTTTATAATACGTTGACTTGTATCTAAGATTTAATTTGTAGGAAAAGGCACAATTTTCTCTGTGCATGATTCTTAACAAAATGGGACTCATAGCATAACGTTCTTGTTATTAGAACCTGGCTTCTCAAACATATTTATATACCTGAGGATCTGGATCTGAAAAATCTATAATTGCTTTTCTTAGCATTTAATGTAACACAAGAAACATAAGGCAAGTGATTTCCTAAATGCTCCTTTCTAAGTGGGGAAGCTGCTGACTCTCCATCTCCCCTTTGCAAATAATTACATTCTTCTGTACAAGCTATGGTGTTAAGAAAGGTAATTCAGTGTTTCTTTAAGCTTAGGTATTGTAGCTCACTGACGAGTATACACTACTTATGCTATTTGAAGATCATTCTCACAAGGACCAAAAAGACAAGTGTAGATAAACAAGACATCTGTGTGGCTGAACTTCCAGAGCACAGTAAAGCCAAAATAAACAATTTTTGTAGGCATATGGCAAAGTGCTCAATATGTCTTCCTTCAAAGAAGAGAGGTGCAATTCTGGTCTTAGTTACAGTTGGTAGATTTCATCTGCCTGCAGGTGCAATTGCCGACTTATCATGATGAAAAGTGAATATGATAAGAACGATCACTTCCCTCTCTCTGCAAGGAGAAAAACCAATGTCATAAACAGTGAACCTGAAATCAAGCACAGCATTGTTTTCATTTCATTATTGCTTGAAACAAGATTAAAAACTCTGTTTGACACTGACCTTATTTTGTTAAAAGGGCAATTCTTGTGATACCAACCTTTTCTTTAGCCTGCCCTATCTTTGTGAATCATATTAAGACTAGTTTTATATAGCTAGATACTTGTGATCTTGTAAAACAAATAGACCAGATGATAAACTGTGATAGAAAAGCACTCAGGTGTACACCAATGACTTAAAAAGAATTCTTAACAGATACTGAGATCGAGGGTCAAGGCCTCATTCTTGTAATTCCATAGGGATGCTGAGTAAACTCTGCATTAACAGCACTTGCCTTACTGGAAAGGTACTGAAAAGGGTGTTGTTTCTCTCTCCTGTGCTGTACATGCATTGAAACTCCCTCCCTAAACCAAATTATTTTTAAGAAAACTGACGGCACTGCAATCAAATGGTTGTCAGTTCATCTAATTTATACCATTACTGAAAAGGACTCAGAATTTTAAAATATTGCAAAGTTGATATTTCCCCTTTATTTAATTAAAAAGGTACTTTATTAAAATACTTGATCCCCATATATCTAGGGGACAAATATAATATGGTGGCCTTTGCCATATTTAGCAAGTATTATTTAAAGTATTAAATTAGACTGCTTATTTCAGCTAAAATACTTTGTAGTGAAATATTGTAGCTGTCATATCTAAACATAGGGCTTCAGTACATGCAGAATAATTTTTAAATGTTCAGAAAGATTTAGCATGATGGAAAGCATAAGAATTTTTATTTCAGCAAACATTATCTGGTATTCATATCTTTCTCACTATACAGTGCCACAACTTTCATAGCAAAGTACTCTAACTGAAGATGTCTCATTGTAGAAGAGTTGTGAACATTCTCCAGGAGTCTTTCAACATCTGATAAACAACACTACAAATTTGATACTCTGCGAACCACTCAAAGGTCACTTTTCCACTTGAAAATAGCATCAACAAAGATTATTTCACCTTAGAACATACAGAGGGCTATAGAAAGTTTATAGGGCACAGATTCATTGTTTGATTCGGTCTTTAAACAAAACTGCTTTTAATTTTGCATTATGCAATATTGTATGCCATTTAAGGAGGTGACAGCTGCCTAAAACATTAGGTTGGGTTCTTCTTCGCTGACATTAAAAACCAGTAAAATTCAACCTTTTTCCTTCAAAGGCTTCATGTATATGTGTCATTTTACATACTGCAGTCTATACTTCAACTTTACCTCTCCCCTGGGGAGTTATGAACCTATATAAGCCCAAAGTATAACAGTACCCTTGTACCTTCAGTTAAATGCCTGCTATTGAATGTGTTGTTTGAGTGACTTTGCTCTGGAAAGTTGGAAGCTTGCTAGGACTGGACTCTTTCTTTCCACACAATTTCAAAACATGGAAATAGAGTACCATGACAATCAGCCCCAGAGACTGCTTTTGTTCCATACAGATGATGGACAGAAACAGTTTTTGAAAAGAATAAAATCATCAGAGGAAAAATGCAAAGGTCAAAAATCTAATATGGTTAACCAGATATTGGAGTATCTGGAAGTACTTCAATATTCCTTTAGGTAAAACTAGAAAGGTTTGAAAATCACACTGTACTTGACTATAGTCAAACAGAATTAATCTTAAATAAGGAAGACTCAGATACCTGTGGAGTTTTTGGTTTCATTTGGTTTTTTTAATTGCTGGCACTTGACTCCCAAAGATAATCATTAATTTTAAAAGTCAGCGCTGTGGTAGTTTGACAGGGTCTGGTTTTTTGGGTGCGGTCGGGGCCAAAAAGATGGCTCCTATGAAAAGCTTCCAGAAGCTTCCACAGCTGTCCAGCAGGGCCTATCCCTGATATCTCTGAAGATGGACATGCTGTTAGCCACAGCTGGGCCAATTAGAGAGGGAGATAACACCTCTGTGACAACAGATTTAAGAAGGAATCACCAATAGTACGCAGGCGCGTCGTAGATGTAGATAGACAAAGAGGGGGAGTAAGAACAATGTAGAAGAAACAGCAAATATAGACACCATCAAGGTCAGCCAAGAAGGAGAAGGAGGGGGAGGAAGTGCTTCAAAGACCAAAGCTAAGAGACATCTTCACAGCCCGTGGTAAGGACTATGCTAATGCAGTATCTCCCTGCACCGTGAGGGTCCATGAAGGAGCAGAGATCCACCCCAGCTGTGTGGAAGGAGTCCACATTGGAGTAGGAGAGGTGGATGCCTAGAGGAGGGACTATGGTCTGGTAGGGGGACCAATATGGATAATGAGGTTTTGCTCCCGAAGCTGAGGGAGTAATTTTTGATAAAAAGGCCTTGTATCCCCCCACCCTGAGTTTGGACCAGCCCGGCCTTGGAACGACTGCACCTTGTTGTTGGAGAAGCTGTGGCAGCAGTGACTGGGCAGTCTGCTTGCCAAGAGGAAAAAAAAATTACGTTACAAGATGCCACAGTGCTTGCAGGAAGGGAAACTGCCTCCTCTTCCAAGTAATTGCTAAGAAGGAAGACACCTCGGAAAGGAACTGACCAGAATGTCTTTCTCCCCCCTCCGCCGTTCTCCTTGCTTTCTCGGGGGAAGAAAGTGTTTTTAGAGCTAATTTTGCTTATTCCTCTGACTCTGTAATAAATTTACTTATCACTTTTTAAGTTTGAGCCTGTTTTGCCTGTTTTGGGATAGTTAATTAGAATGTTTTTCTCTCAGAACAGTCCTTATCTCCTTATCTTAGCTTGGTAAAATACATCATTAAAAAGTTCCTCTCTGCTCTGTCCAGCTGCAGAGAGAGGGAGGGGGGAAGTAGCTTTCATGGGGGCTTTGTCATTCGGCCAGAGCTCAAACCACAACAAACACAAATCAGAAAACTGCATTTTTATCTGCTTCATCAATGAAGAAAAGCTCTCAGTATTCATGCAATGTTAGGACCTTGAGCCATTCTTCTTAACCAATGTAGTAACCCAGGGTACTCATTCTATGTCTGATATATCTTGTAGCAGTTTAACTCATTTCAGTCTGTCATTTCTTGTACAATTAGTTATTGTTCATAAATCCTAAACCAGGTGGATTTGATTCAAACCTCAGAAACGTCTGAACAAATTCATAACCAACCGCTGCACAAATTATCAAATAGCCTTTTGATACTATCTACAAACACCAGACCAAATTTACTGGTAATTTTAGGTAAAAGCAAGAGTTGATACGGATAAAAAATAATAAGTTCAAATAATATATCTCTATTAAATTAATACATCTCTATTACCATGGGATGGGAAATGGAGTAATTGAACTATTTTGTTGTCATTGTGAAGTTATCAATACTGCAAAACTAGCCAGCAGACTGTTTTTCTCATTCACTGGACAATTAAATTGACTGCCATTCCTTGATGTAAAGCAAAGCAAGAGTGTTTGAAAGATTTTTCCCTCAGTAGAATTAAGGCATGCAGTCATATGTTCTCTTTACAGGACTCTCTGGTCAGCATACATAAAGTAAACGAGCTGCTCAATGAGACGGGAGCTGGCACCTACTGTTTCATAACTTTTTCACCCAGAAATAGCATTTTGTAAAATGAAGATCACTCACCACTCACTCTTTTTTTTTTTTTTCCCACTGCATCACTGTTGCTCTTCTTAGCACCAGCTATCAAACACTTTGGCCAAACACCCAACTTAAACTGAGACTTGGATGGATTTAAGTCAGTAGAACGATGACATTTTATACCAGATAGAAATCCCTTTATAAAGATCAATCTGGCACTAAGATGTAACAGTGTTTGCCATCAGAAGAAGCAAAATAAATCATGTAAAATATACAGTTGTAATGTTATCTAATGACAAGATCTATTTATAGCTAATTGGCATAGTAACTAAGATGATAAATTTCATTTGGTATTGTCGAAGTAACTGCATTATTCAAAATGCATTTCATAGCCTGCTGAGCCCTAGAAATTTCACTTTCTTGTCTTTTGATTGGCACCAGACAAAAGAAAGATGGGATCAATTCAGCTACATTTGATGGAACCAGTGTACCTGAGAAGTTGAAGGCTTGGGCAGCTAAGTGCAGAGCTTGGTTCTGATGAAAATGTGCAGTGTAGTAAATTCTTTTTCAATCAGCTCTACTCTTTGCACTTGCTTCTGTGGACTGTCAGATACATTCTTCTGACTTTCTGAAACAGTGTGCTCATCTATGTCCTTCTTGATCTAATTTATTTTACACTTTTCTCCTTTCATGCCATTTTGTCCTCTGCCTGCATTTAGTGGTTTCTAACTTCCATGCCCACACCACCTTCCCAATCTTCTACCCCTTTTTCAAAATCCAGTATCCATGAAGAGAACGAAACACTCCAAGACCTGAAAAGAATCTACAATCATAGAACCTGACACCAAGATTTAAAAAAAAATTCTCCTAGCTATTATAGAGCAGTCCTTGAATCGAGCCCAACATTGTGGTTGAAAGAAATTAAGTGACAAAAAGAAATCAAATGCTGCCTGAAAACTTCTGAGTGATGCAGAACTGCCACCCTAGAAAATACAGTTCTGATGTATTTACATTTCTGTTTGCAGGAATTTTATCATTAGTCACTCTGAAAGAGATTTATAAGCATATATGCTCAAAGCGATGAAAAGAAGAAAGATATGCTTACAATCTGGGCTTCTGCAAACACACAAAAAAACCTCCCTGTATGAAAATTTCAAAATCTCCTTTTGGAAGACTTAAAATAACTGGTGGAAGGTTTCCTCTGTAGAATCTCACTCTTCTTTCGGAGCTTATTCAGAGCAATATTAATACACCAGAAGAGGTTTCTGAGTTCAAACCAAACCTTGTACAGTCAAGTTAAAGAAGCTGCATTAACCCAGGATTACATTTTCTTTAGAAAATTTGTGACATGAACTGTGCAATTGAAATAATCCTACTTCTTCTTTTTGAAGATTTTTGTAGGAGAGAATTTTTTACTTCTGTTTTCAAGCAAAACTTACTTTCTGTTTACTTCTGTTTACATCTTTTATTATATTCAATGTTCTTGCTAGTGATTCTTCATATTTTTGCAGAGAGTTCTAGAGTTCTTCGCAAGCACCTTTAATTTTTTTTAATCTGCTTTTTTATGAAACACACATTTGCTTGCAAAATGAGTACGTATTTTAGCTAAACATTTAGGAGTCACTTTTTTCAGAGTCAACTTCTTTTGGATATAATCTATATGGCTGCATGAACAGTGGGTTTAAAAATGGAATGCAGTACATATTTTTCCATGAAGTTCAGGCAGTTTGAGTCAAAATATGAATAAGCACTATGGACATTGAGCTATGCTTTTTATCACAATTCAAGTATTTTAACAGTTTGTCTTGAAAGTAGTGGATAAATAAAGTAGGTGGTTTTCTACAAAATTATGAAATGTGATGAAAAAGGTGGCATGTGTGATACTATACTACAATTTTCATCCCTCGCACAGAATATGTAGAAGAGTTATTTACTTCCAGGATGAGCTTTTCCTCTGCAAAAGTAGAAACATAAACAGTAGAAAGTCCTTTCCTGTCACAGCCTCACGCCAAGATGACATGTCATTTATGGAACTGTTTGGGTTCAGTTCTGTCTTCACAGATTTCAGGCTAATTTGGATCTGCATGAATTACTCCTATTTGGATCTGCATGAATTACTCCTACACGAAGAAGCAGGAAGATCTAAACAGTGAAGGCTGTGTATTGCCAGCCCTGTTAACTGTACCAGCTTTGCAGAAAAGATAGAGATGAGTGCCTCTTACCTATATCTGCAGACAGATGCTTCAGTAATGTTTGCACTACTTACAAATGGAGAAAAACAACAGGCTGTTGAAACTACATCTGAAGTGGATGTATTGTACCTCAGGACCAAAAGCCCAGAGGAGCAACTCAAAACCACATATTATGCAGTTTCACCATTCTTTATAACTTCATTAAACAGTATATTCTATCACCTAGTAAAGACATGTGTCAGCAAACATGTCTTAATTACATTTAAGATTTTGCTGTCTTCCTAAAATATTCCAAATTTATTCCCTATTTCAATTCCAAATCCCCTTAATATGTATTATTTTTAAATGCTTACCTAAAGGTAACAAAGTTAAGCAAGAAGGGCTGAAGAGGAAGATTAACTCCCAAAAAATTATTTCTTTCATCGAAGCAAACACGGGTGTTTACAATAGACATAGCAAAGATTCAAAACATAATGGCCTACAGTCTGAGTAAATTATAATTTAGACCTTTAAGATACAAAAATTAAGAATAGAATAATCTCAGTGGTGGTATGGGTCTAGGAAAGAATCATGTAAAAAGAAGAAAAATTCTTCAGGGCACTCAGTTTCTTTCATCTTTTGTTTCTCCTTTACATTTTTAATGAAGTACCTACTTTCTTCAGCCAATACCACTGCTTAATCTTCATCTTCATGAGCCAGCTTGAGTGATTTTAAGGAACAGTGCAACAATAACAATTCTCATTTTCTACCTTTCCTAACAAACACAAAGATTCTTTAAAGTAAATAATTATGGCTACACATTAGACAAAGGTATATAGGCCCCATTTTTGCACTGGTTCAAACAGAGTTTAAGACCAATTCAATATTGTTCTAAGAAATCTGATGAAAAAGTAAGTTAGATTTCGAGGTCACCTAGAAGCTTTTTTAATATTTTACTTGGTGTTTAATTAAAATATCATAACCCAAATAGAAAGCAAGGCTCTGCTACATTATGCTACGGTCTGTAGTGCATCTCTGAATGAATCAGCTTCAAACTGTAATAGGAAAACATGTTTCTGAGAGAAGCAAGCACACATCTGTTTAACCATATGGTAGTGTAGCTGCATGAAGCTCTGTTAATAGCCACGTCTCACCTCCTCACTTACTTCCAAACGTGTTGCTCTGGGGCAGGCTCCTACTCCTACTTTTTCTCCCCTGTAGCCTCCTACTCTTGCCATCCTTTTATTGTTCTGTAACACCTCAGCTGTTCTGAGAACTCCTCTAGATCACCCAGTCACATGACCTTGCACACTGACAAGCATCCTACCAAATACACCAAATCTTGCTCAGCTTGTTTTAGATGAACATTAGATGTCTCAGGTATAACCAAATATATGTGCATCACTTTCCGGAAAAATCAATCAAAATTTCATGTCCTTTACATGTGGCTGAAATCCTGCAAAGAGACAATAACAGTTTGCAGGGGATATATACTGCTTTCTTCAGTCATTCAGTATGTACAGGTTTATACATTAATATGATGTGATCCTCTTAGTTTATAAGTTTTCTACAGCAAAACTTTACAGAAAGGTAGATGGGACCAATGTAAAGAATTCCATGCTTTGAAAAGCTAGATCATAAAGTATGCATGTGACAAGTAATGAGGAGTAAATACATAAAGAGATAAACAGCTGGATTAATATCAGAAGCATGAACAAGCATAGACCAATTATATTTATGTGATAAGTTTCAAGCTGACAAAGAATTTATGTACCACACAGAAGGGCTGATTACTTTCTTAGTTGAATTTGTCATGGATACAACTAAATTGCTCATTCATTAGCACAGAACTGGAGAGAGCAACGCACTGACCTGATTGCTTACTACTCTCATTTTTCACCAGTTTGTTTTAAATAACTGCCAAAAGAAGAAAAGAAGACTCCAATTCTTCTCCCACAATGCCAATAGAAACATACTAAAAGACAGCAAGATACTCATACATTTAGCATAGGAAAAATTCCCTACAGTGTGTCTAACTAAATGGGTAACTTCTTGAACCTCATGAAAATTCATGCCTGAACTGAAATACAAAATCAGATCCCACTACCAGACAGACAGTCTCTACCCAACCATCATAGAAGAAAACGCATGCTCAACTCTGTTGCTCATTCCCTGTGGGCTTCAGGCACTGCAACCCATCTGTGCTCTCACCATTTGTCTGTGAGCTGCGTTCTTAGGCTGGTATTCTGCTTTCACACCCTTCTGAAAGTGCCTGGTGCCTGAGGAGACGCTTCATATGGAACATACATTTGCCTATGCTCAGAAAAACAAACCACACCACATAAACACCATTCTGTGTTGCAGGCTGACCAAAGGCACACACTGGCCTTTGAAATGATGTATCCAAACACTGAAGTATCCTCTCCAGGGTAGGTCCTGGTCGATGGCAGTGAGCATTGAGTCAGCCAGGAGGGCCAACCCTGTCCTGGGAGGCATCAGGCCCAGCATTACCAGCCGGGCAACGGAGGGGATTGTCCTGTTCTGCTCTGCACTGGGGCAGCCTCACCTCGAGTGCTGGGGGCAGTTTTGGGTGCCACAATGTAAGAAAGACATAAAGCTATTAGAGAGCATCCATAGGAGGGCAACAAAGACAGTGAAGGGCCTTGAGGGGAAGCCGAATGAGGAGTGGCTGAGGTCACTTGGACTTGGTCTGTTCAGCTGGAGAAGGGGAGACTGAAGGGAGAGCTCATTGTGATCTACAACTTTCTCATAACGGGAAGAGGAGGGGCAGGCACTGATCTCTTCTCTGTGGTGACCAGTGACAGAGCCTGAAGGAATGGTCTGAAATTGTGTCAGGGCAGGTTTAGGTTGGATATTAGAAAAAGGTTCTTCACCCAGAGAGTGGTTGGGCACTGAAATAGGTTCTCCAGGGAAGGAGTCACAGCACGAATCCTGACGGAGTATTGGACAATACTCTCAGACACATGGTGTGACTCTTGGGGTGTCCTGTGCAGGGCCAGGAGTTGGACTCGATGATCCTTTTGGGTCCCTTCCAACACAGCATATTCTGTAATTCTGTGCAGTTACTCTGTGATAACACCATGCCCTAAACTGCAACCAGAAGAGAACAGAGATATTGCCTTATTTCCTTAGCACATTCTGCAGGCAATGGACCCTGGAATGCAATTCCAAAAAGGCATTGCCACATTGACAGCAGAAGGAATGTGGAGACAAGCATGTGAGTTTGCTGTTTACTAGATATGAATACCCACCTCAGTACTCCTGATACACTGAGCAAGCACTGTCACAAAACCCCAAACCAAAGGTACTTCACTTGTGCCCAGTTAATTTGCAAGCTATTCAGGTATTGTGGGGGAAAATAAAAGCTCATTGCTACATGACTTGCTGACACAAGATGGCCTTTAACCCAGAAACTACAATTATTTTATCCATCACCTGTGTAGCAGGAAGAAGGTTGCCCTTGCTCTCAATTTCTCTTCCACGCAGATTAATTTTCAAAGAAATCCCTGAATATTTCAAGTGACCTTGGGCATTTCTTTAGCAGGTACATGAGAATGAAGTGACAGGCTTTAGGGAGGATAGGGAAATGAAGTAATATTTTGAATGTGTCTTTTACTGTTAGAAATCAGTAGTGTTTATTCTAACATATCATATAATCTAAAGGCATGTCAATGGAAAGGCTTCACCAGAGACTGCAACAAATTGTTTACTCAATAAAGGTCATTCAACTGGTGCTGTTCATCATTTAGTTCCATTGTGAACATAAACTCAGCTCTGACATTTAACAATTTAGAGCTAGGTAGGGTTAGTGTTTTGAAGACTAGTCGCATCATCAGACAGGATTCTAAAACTGTTTTGAAGGTGTAATGTGAAATATTTCTTCTGATTCAAAGGCAGTATGTTTTTGACAGTTCTGAGCTCTGCATTTCATGGCTTTATTTACATTGTTTAAGAATAGTGATAATTTGCTGTTTACAAATACCTTGGAAAAAAGTTTTACAGCCTAGTTTCACTTTAAATTCATGACAAAAGTTCTTTAAAACAAGTAGAAAAAGTCTGCTTTGTTTGTTCTTAGAAACTGCTCTGTGGATTTAGGTCTGTCTTCTCATTGCTGCTTGCTTGCTTTGTGCAGAGCAGAAACTTTCAAAAAGAAGTTTAGCCCTTGTGACTGCAAAGACTGTTTTCTAATGTACTTGAGATACCAGTGGGTATTAAAGATTGTACCTCACACCAAGCACTTTGCCTTGTCTTTTCTCTGAAATTTGAAACACCTGTGCTTTTCCCCCTACCACAGAGATATTGATGAGAGAGACTGTAGTCTTCCAGTTGCCAGAAGAAACTTTCATCTATGTTGACCCCAAGCCAAATAGATCTCTCTCTTTCCCCTTCCTTTATCATATGTGATGCCTCTTCAAACAGCAGTTGGTGGGGGGGTTGGTTTTTGTTTGAAAAGAGACAGAAGACTAAATTAGGATCTGAGGGGATGAAGTCAGACTTGTAGTAGAGAGCAATCCCTAAAAGAATGCAGAGAAATGTCTGCGTGGTGCAGCACCCGTAGTTGCGTGTCAGAAGTGAGGAGGCCCTGCTAGTATCTATCTGTTTGTCTGACTATACCTTTGGCATATATTGAAAGATGGTGAAAGGTGAAATGGGAATGAAGACTGGACGCCGCAGGTAAAAAACGTGGCTAACTGGAAGCCAAAGCAGCGATCACGTGACTCAGGAGCAGCTTCTCCGCTCCCCGCGGTCCCCTCGGGGGGGCCGTGGCTGCCTTTGTTTTCTGTGCTGGTGTTTGCAAAGACCATGCACGCGGGTTAATTAAAGCAGCAGAAATAAAGAGACAGGAAGGGTTCTTTGCCGTTTAAGTGCAGCTGATTTATTCCTGGAGATGCATGTGGGAGCGGACAAAGACACCTGAACGGGGCGGCGCAGGCTCTTTTCACAGGGGAGTGAGGGGAGGAGAATAGGGCGAGAGCCAATGGCTGCGGAGGGCTGGCGTGACGTCACAGACCGACGGAGGCACTGGCCAATCACACGTGGTCCGTCACACGGAACTGACCAATGGGCTGCCCATTTGGGCAGGGAGCGCCCCCCGCCGTGGCTGGAGCAGCCCCGCGGCCGCCCGGGGCGTGACGTCAGCGGCCCTCTGACAGTTCTGGGCCGAGCTCCCTCATGGCGGGCGCCGAGAAATGGCCGTCACACGGCCCTGGGCCCCCACGGCACGCAGGGTCCAGCCCGGACCACCCGCTTGACCGAGAGGCACTGCAACAACTGGAAGGGAGAAAAAATAAGTTTGTGGAAGGTAAAGGACAACGGGGCAAACAACTTTTCAGAAATGAAGGAATAATTATGTGGTATGTCCTTCCTTTTGAAGTCTTCAAGGCATAAGCTGTAACTGAATTTAATATATATTTGACCCCAAGGTCTTTCTTCGTTTGAGTAACATTTTTTAAATTCTATATGTTTAAAAGGGCATATGAAGCTCTGCTGTGCTCCACCCATTCCTATTAAGCAATGGTTATCCATTCTTTCTGTGTGCCAGTCAGTTATAGCCTCAGGATATTCAGAATCTGCTGCAGTCATAAAAAGAGAAACTTAATTTGGTTTCAGTACATCTCATATAGAGAATTTAAACACAATTAGGCAATGAAGTGCTAAAAAAACCTGCTACTCCAGTAGCACGAGAAATTTTTTAGGCAGCTACATAAACTGACTCAAAAATATGTCCCATAATGGTTTAGAGATAAAATTCTACATCATGTGGTAGTCAGTTTCAGCTCATACATGCAGAACTAATGCAGCACACAAGTTACTACGTCTTCTACTTAATAACATGAACTCCATGGAAAATACCTAAGATTCTTCATCCATGTCAGCAATTTCCACACTATCCTGATTAATTTATTTCAATTATATCCTGTTTAGCCATACACACAATAAAATATAGCAGCACCCCTCAACAATAAGCACTTCAAGTTACATAATTAAAACTGGGGAGATCAATGAAAAACTAAAGGAACTTGGTATTTAATTTTCAGCTAAATGAAAAGGACTCTCCTCTACAGGGCAGGAATTCAGAGTATCTAATCCTTTGATGGGACCTATTCAGAGCTGAAATCAGAGTTTCAAATGTACATGCTAAGAAATTCTGGGAACTTTCTAGTATTTATAGTCTTAAAGCTGGGATTCAGCATCCCACATGCCATGCTTCTGTTGGCACTCCTACCACTGCCGAAAAACACAGGGATTTCTGAACAAACTTCTCACAGGATTTCAACATAATTTCTTTTGAATTTGATCAAGTCAGAAAAAAAAAATATCCATGCAGCTGTCTTTACAACTCCTAAAAACAAAATTGCTTGTGCTTAAAGATAAGGATCACATCAACTGGAAGAATAAAATGTAGGAAGGAATTAGCCCCTTGGATTTCAAAGTAAATACTGACATGATTACAGATTAGGCATTATTAAGGACATGGCTAAATTGATACCTTAGTGAACTGCAACCATTTGCATCACTGAATAAAGACTTTTCCAGAAAGAGACTTAGCTCTGGCATCTTCTAGCACTGTCACACTCTTTCCCTGACAGTGCACTCCGTGGCTTTAAATGACTTTTCTAAACACTGTAAGGGCAGTGTCACACCTGACCACAGACAGAACACTGAACAAAAGAGACAATAGCTACCTACAGGAATGATAAAGAATGACTATGGTTTATACCTGATCACTCTTGATATCTCAGTTTCTTACCTGAATCAGGCATCTAAAATGAAGTCAGAGTTCATTTCAGCCTCATTCTGGGTATAGCTGAGTACATCTGCAGACAGAATACATTTTTTTTAAGCTTGCTGGAAGAGAGGGGGAATTCTAATCACTGAATTAGAGAATCATGATTCTTGTAGTTCATTATGGTCCCATAAGACATGCACTGTCTGCTGTACAACATATTAGTCCTCCCCAGACAGCTGCAGAAAGTCTGAGTCCAGTCCTCCCTACAGCCCCTTGGGCAAGGAACCCTTCTGGGAAACAAAAGATGTGGGATCTAATTGCTGTACACTATAAAAGTCAGTGAACTCACTCAGGTACCGACTTTTTATATTGGCAGTGCCATTTCCATATGTTTTTGAAGAAAATTTTGTTCAGATTTGGGACGCCTAATTTGCAAATACAGAACAGGATATACTATTGGGGCACTTGCCTCTGCCGAGATGGCAGATGTTCTGGGGATGAGAATTGCAGCATGAAAGTACTCATGAAATTTCTGTGGGGTCCTATTGAATTTCACATTCCCACTAACACAAGAAGATTTTGTAAAGAACACTCTTAAGTGATGGTCAAGATTATTAGGCGCAATTTTCAGCATGTTTCTCTATATTCATCCTTTGCTATGCACCACTATAGTTTTCTGGCTCTAGGCTGAAGTAATAAAGAGCTTGGCAACAGCAATTGCTTGTCATTACTCTCTCTTTGTTTTGCTGTTTTGTTTGGATATTTCCTTCACTTTCACCCGACTTTTCTGGTGAACAAGATTAGTTTTTCCTCAGCACTGTGACCACACATAGTACTAATTGAATTGGCCTGGAATAAAATGACCATGAGACTGCAAAATCTGATATGTCCTTCTCAGTTCAGTGATGATAAAATAGATGTTTGAGAGCTCTCTTCTTACTAGGATTATAACTCATTGTGGAATTTGCAGTTAAAACTCAATTCAGATTTATGACAGACTAAGGTCACTTCAAAGAGGCTTTTGAACTTTTAATGGAGAAATATCACCAAGTGACTTACCATAAAGATTAGATAAGTTTTTCCTGTCTGACACACTAAAACCATGAAGGTGAAATGTTTGATTTTGCTTATGAATTGCATAGTTCTGAATACATTTCCTATAGCTTATGTTGAAAGCTTTAATGAGTCCTTGCATTAGAACTTACAAACATAAATATTACTAAAGTGTAAAGGCAGAAGATTCCTTTTCAGGGTATTCGGTCCATTATTTCCATTCTAAATAACAGACTGTAAAAAGGTTTCCTTTCTACATAAGGGTATCTAATTTCTTCATCAAAAGTCAGAACACCTACCAGTTATTTGACTGCAAAGCAAAGCCCTTTTCTGACTGAAATCAATACAAAACTATATATGAGTTTAATGGAAAGAGCATGCAGCTCTCAAAGCTAATTAGTATTGTACTTTTCAAATAACATTATGAGTGATAGACCAAGCACTACATTAAAACTTCAGCTTTTATTTATCTGTCTCCTCTGTATTTTGTTTTGAAATATCTTCCAAAACTGACTCAATTCTTTAAGAAGCTTGATTATACCTAGGAGCATGTAACTTCTGAACTAAGGCTTTCTTAACTCTTGTGTAAGCAATTTCTCTCCTTTTCCTCCACCTCATCGCACAACCCCATTTTCCTGAGGTCTTGCTGTCCTCTAGTGGCAAAGGGCTGTGACATGTAAAGCTGTGGGAGCATTTGAAAGCAGATGGCCTCTCCTTCATTAGGATTTTCATCATCTCTGCTCCAGGTAATTTTCAGGCCTCTCAGCAAACGGTTCTTGAAAGAAGCTGATGATTTCAACTTACCAGACTGTAACAAAGGTACTGAGTGAAATATAGCAAGTTCAGTAGCTATTTGAACTTAGAACTATGCCCCAAGGTTGAATTTGTTAGGCAGTTTACAATTAACCACCTATAGGTGTAATTATTGTTAGCTTGAAAATCAAAAGCAGAAGTAATAGAGACTCTCATTAACATGCTTACAGAAATAAATTATCTTAAGACTTTAGATTTTCAGCACATTTCTTCAGACCTCAATTGTACAGTCCTACTTCTAAAACTTAATTTTATGAAAAAGTCTTGCTTATGAATGTAAATTTCTGACTTGTTGAGCTAATGAGGAACTGTGATCAGTTTCCTAGTTACTGTGTCTCCTACACTCACAACACCTCAAACTGCTTAAATCCCAGTTATGCAATTTCATGTCAGGTCACAGAAAGACTGTGCCAGATAGAAGCCACATGGATGTAGCCACAGCCATCCTGGGACACATGAAAAAGGGAAGAAGACATCTACTTCTCCATCACCCAGCAGCCATCCCCTCAGCTGCACACAGCTAGAGGACCCTACATACCAGTCCCAGTGGCTGGTGAATCATGAAACTGCTGATGCTTAGCATGGAGGTCTCAGAGGAGGACAGAGGCAGATGTCTTTCATGCAGATGAACAAAATGCAGCTGTCACAACAGGGCAGAGAAAACAAAGTAATTCTTATGCTAAGGATTAAGACTTGGCAGTTTCAGGCTTTTATGGAACAACTAGTGCACCAGAAACAGATCATTCCAGTTGAAAATCATCAGACCTCATATTATATAAAACAAAGAAGCTGAGTAAATAGATCAGTCATTTGGCTTATTCAGGCTTGCCCTTTGTGCTCAATGTAGAGCACTGGGGAATAAGTTCAAAAAGAACAGCCCAATAGCAAGCATCCTTCTAGAGCAAAGTTGTCATCATCACTTAAAAGAGGGAAGTGGAATTTTTACCAGAGAATCATAGACTCCTAGATGGGTTTGGGTTGGAAGGGGCCTTAAAGATTATCTAGTTCCAATCCACTGCCATGGGCAGGGACACCTTTCACTAGAGCAGGTTGCTCAGAGCCCAATCCAGCCTGGTCTGGAACATTTTCAGGGGTGGAACATCCACAGCTTCTCCAGGCAACCTGTTCCAGTGCCTCACCATCCTCACGGCCGAGACCTTCTTCCTACTATCTAATCTAAATATACCCTCTTTCAGTTTGAAGTTGTTGCCCCTTGTGCCATTGCTCCATGCCCTTGTAAAAAGTTCATATAATCCAGGACAAAAGCAATCTTTTAAGAATTACCATTCTACATCTTTTAACTGTATGTCTTCCATAGAGCTCTCTTAATAATGTTCCATCAGACACAGACATTTTTGCATAATGAATGAGATAATAAAATACTATCAACTCCATCCAATGTAGGCACAAACAATTTAATACTGATTTATGAAGGACTTTTAACACACTTTGCTTATGCCTGTGGTATATAGCCTTAATAGTCACTCCAGCCTCTGAGTCAATAGAAAGGATGTTGTGCAGAAACTTGGTCAGTTGCCTTTCATTTAAAGCATCTTCTGTTTTCAGGTCATTACAACCATTCATTCTAAACACAGCAACTCTCATTTTTACTGGGTAATCAATCTGGCAACCTATCATCTTCAAACCTTCCTGAGCTTCCCTTTATCTTGCCCTATCTTGACCTTGTACACTAAATTTTCCTGGAATGCATAGGCAATAACCTATCAGATAAATTATTTTATAAAATGATAATCTGCTAACTCAGAGCTGAACCGAATAATACATGTAAAAAACCAGCCTTCTTTCAGAGGTCTAATTTCTGCAGTTGTGCTTTTCTCTTGGGACAGATCCTTAGATCCATAGATCTTGTTTGTTAGCAGTCACCAACGACTCCTAAAATGAAATAAAGTCAAGAGTAAGAAACTTCAATAGTACATCATGCAGTAATAAGAGCTGGCTGGGGTTAACCCGGCCCATATCACTCATGGAATGTTTCAATAAAGTGTCTAAATTACAAAAATAATAGAAATGGTAAACATGAAGATGTTTAAGTATCCCAAATGTCTTCACTGACCAATGGAGAACTTCATGGCACAATACACCCGGTGTCAATGTCCTCAAAGGACTAAGGATTGGGCTGCTCCAATTGAAACTTTATAAAGTAACATAATATGAATAAAAATTTTCAAAGAACTTGATACAGTGTTTTCTCCAGAAAATGATTTTCTGGGTCAATTCGTTTCTGAAAGTTAAGACAGCTCATCCTAAGAAACTGTTTCCAATATTTGTGCAACAAACAGTTAGACTGTCCTAACCAGTGATTTAAAGCAACCTTCAGTAGTTTACAAAGTAGGTATTGAAGCAAGCTATTCTAATCTCTAAACATTAGGAAAATCAATCCATGAAGCAACAGGGAAGCAGTGTAATTTTTCTGTTTAGAGAGGGTTGTGTTAATATGGTCTTTACTACCCATAAAAATTCCATAATGCACCCAGGGGCAGCATTAGAGAATCAGCATTTACAGTTCTTCCAATCTATTTGTTAATGTCAAGTGGATTATTAGAAGGAATCCAAGAACTCTTACAATACTACACTTTTTTCTAGGCTTAAAGCTTGGAGATTTTAATAGCAAAAAAACTCAGAATATGAGAGTAATTCCGTTCAAGCACCAGCATGAATGTATTTTTAATTGTTCTCAGAGCTCAGACAGCAGGGAAGTGCAAAAACTGCCTGATACCAACACACATATGAAACTCAGAGCCTTGCTTTGTTACAGAATCACAGGCTTATTTGCTGAATCACCTAATACTGTGCAAGCTATATTAATGTGAATATTAGAGAAAACATAGAAGCACCCTTCCTCTTCCCACAATTGTCACAGATTCTGTATCTGCCTTTTTCACTGAAGCAAGGTTTAAGCAGAATAGATCACCAAAGTGATTTATCAATAAATGCTATTCAGATAAGAAGTGATTTTTTACTGATGAAAATTAAGGGGTAAAATTAGGGCAAAACAGCACATATTCCCCAAACACAAAGTTTTTACATCTTTTGCTTTATTTCTACTGTTGTACACAAAAGTAACTTCCTCTCCAGTAGATTCTGAAACTCAGGGATGTCGCATTGGAAAGACATTTGTAAGATTTTTTTTATTTTTTTTTTCATTGTTAAGATGAAATGGCTCCCCTGGTCATGGCTAACAAACCTGGCACATACATGAGGCAAAATTTGTTTTAAAGTAGCGATATTTTTGTTATTCACACCAAAGACAGGGCAGGTTCTGAGACTTGGGAGCAAACGGATGTTCTCCTCACCCACTGGGATCTGTTCCACTGAATTCCCCACGGAAGGCAAAGGAACCAAAGAGGGGTTTTTTTGAGAGACAGAGAAGGGTAACGTAAGGGGCAGATAATCTACAGCTTCCTTATTCTTGACAGGGAAGATCTTTAAACATGGAATTCACAAGTTTCAGGCGAGGCACCCAACGTGCAGGCGCTGACCTCCGGCACGACACGGCATCATTACCAGCACTCACATCTCGGTCGTCCCACTACCAGCTCCTCTCAGTTTTTATTTCTCGGAGAGTGCCAGCTGGTCTCAAAAGTCACAGTTTCAGCAGAGCGGTGAGAGGTAATTCCTCCTCAGGGTCTGCTCAACACGAAAGTTTGTGGCACGACCTGCGTGTCCCTGTCGGCCGAGCAGAAGTGGGCGATAGAAGCGTGTAGGCCAGCCCGGGGTGCGGCACAGCCTGGGGGCTCCGGCCCGGGTGACGGAGAGAGGAGAAATGGACGCAACGAGGAGAAAATTGACACTTGTTTTCTTTTTTTTTTTTTTTTTTCCTGGAGCTGGCCGGCTGAAGCAGCGCCGTCGAGGCTGAGATGGTGCTAACGGGAATGGGACAGTTTGCCGTGCTCTCACATTAGCTCGTTTTCAGCAGCAAAACCATAGAACGCCGTCACTTTTTCCTGAGAGGGGCAGATGCCCGCAGCCAGCGCCTCCCGCTGCCCCGCTCCGCTTTTACCCGCTGTGGAGAGGCGGCTGGCGCTCCCCCTCCCGGGCTACCCNGCCGGGGCGGGGCCATGGGCACGGCGTCGTCCCTGGTGAGCCCGGCGGGCGCGGTCGGGGAGGTGATCGAGGACACGTACGGCGGCGGCGGCGGCGAGGCCTGCGAGATCCCGGTGGAGGTGAAGCCCAAGGCGCGGCTGCTGCGCGGCTCCCTGCGGCGCGTCGGCGGCTCCCGGCCCGGCGGCCTCATCGGCGCCAGCTTCAAGTCGACGGCCTCGGTGCAGGAGCTGGAGTGCGTGGCCGAGTACGAACGCCTGAGGAAGGAGTACGAGATCTTCCGCGTCAGCAAGAACAACGAGGTGGCCTCCATGGTTAAGAAGGAGGCCAAGCTGGACAGGGAGAACAAGCGGCTGCGCGCCGAGCTGCAGGTAGCGGCCGTTGCCCCCGCGGGTGAGGGCGCTGAGCAGCGAGGCTGAGGACTCGTCCCGCTCCTCGGGACAACCTGCGGCAGGGAGCTGGCGGGAGCGAGGGCGGGCAGGGTGCCGGGGGAGCGGTGCGTGTCCCAGCGCTGCCCCGCTGAGCCAGCGGGTGCCCGCCGGTGACAGGACACGAGGGAACGGCCTGGAGTTGTGTCAGGGGAGGTTTAGCTTGGGTGTCAGGAAAGATTTTTCGCCCCGAGGGCGATCGGCGCTGGAACAGGCTCCCCAGGGGAGTGGGCACAGCACCAAGCGTGACAGAGCTCAAGAAGCGTTTGGACAACGCTTTGGGCACTTGGTGTGACTCTTGGGGATGGTCCTGTGCAGAGCCAGGAGTTGGACTCGATGATCCTTGTGGGTCCTTTCCAGCTCAGCATATTCTGTGATTCTGTGTGCCCTACAGTAAGGAGAGATGTAGAGCGCTGGGATAATACTGTAGTCAGACCTGAAAAGTAATTTAAAACCTCTTATCAGTGATAAAACTCCGAAAAAATGGAATATTAAACGTTTTCAGGCACTTCAGAAAACGTACCAGAAAATACTTAGAGAGAAAGAAAGTGCATTAGAAGCTAAATACCAAGCCATGGAGAGAGCTGCCACTTTTGAACATGATCGAGACAAGGTCAAAAGGCAATTCAAGGTATGGTTTAACTTTTCCTGGGAAAATGACCAGAAAAAAAGATTGATGTCACTTGTTCATGTTCCCGAAATGAACCTTTCTCCATTAGCTTTCGTGAGAGTCTCTCCTTCTTGAAAAACCTCAGTGTCATAGCTGTAGCTGCCTATTTCCATTAAGATAATCCTGCCAACACCTCTCTGTAAAATCGAGAGGAAAAAAATAGGAAATAACTTTTTAAGTATTAAAAGGAGAATATGGAGTTATACATCGTAAATTAAACTCCTCTGTTGAATGTGAACACAGGAGTATATTCATATTTGAGTGGCAAGAAAACATGAGCTGCAAACTGACATGTGCTGAAGGAATGTATAAACATGAAGTTCTATTATTTCTGAATAAATTTTTATGTTGCATTGTAAGGTGTAACACCTGTAGCTTGCATTACAGAAAAGTAGGTACTGGTGCATCTCTTCTGACTGCTGACGTAGTTAGCAGTCCTTAACCCAGTTAAAGACAATTTGCACCTTCTGGAGGGATGACTTGAAGGGCCAGGCAGATGTTTCAGCTTTTCCTTTGCTGCAGGAAAGGAGATATTTCCATTTCCAATGAACGTGCTTCTAACTTTCTGAGTGGTATGCTAAGGCTTAAAATGGTAGAAGTTTAAAAATAGATAATTTTAAACTATGGTTTCCTGCTCATTTCTGACTCCCGATGGCCACATGTTCACATTTTTGTGCCTTTGCCTAGCAAATGAATGCTAGAAACTCATTTTTCCAATTGAAAGTAAATAACATGAGCTCAGATACTGAATATTAAAAGATTTTTTTTTCTTTCCTGCTCGTAGATTTTTAGAGAAACTAAAGAAAATGAGATTCAGGACTTACTGAGGGCCAAACGAGAGCTAGAAGCAAAACTCCAGAGACTCCAGGCTCAAGGAATCCAAGTGTTTGATCCTGAAGAATCTGATTCTGATGATAATTGTACAGATGTTACAGGTGAGAGCTTCATCCCCAACATTTTTTGTTGGAACATGGCTGGAGTCTCTGAATAGTAAAGCTCAAGACAGATATTTATGTTGTTTTGAAAAAAAAAAGTTTTATTAATCTGGATGAAAAGCAACTTAAAGTAGTTTGAAGGGTAAAAGCAACAAATTTTGCAAACTTGGTTTAGATTGTGGGAACCTCACATTTCTGGTCTCAGGAATGAATAGATGAAGACAGAGTATTGTCTTGGAACATTTTTTTTAAATTGTTCCATGAACAGGTCTGAATTTTCCAGGCTTTTGTGACCTTATTCTAGGTCTGAGAGATGATACTCCAAAGTATCCAAAAATCACACCTGAAACTAAGGGAATCTTAGACACTTTGGATGATGACATATGCCAGTTTCAGCTGCTGTACATTCAAGAATAGCAGGGTTAGATATTTAACAACGATTAAGTATTCACAAAACCTTGTATGTGCTGTATGAGGTATTTAATAACACGGGGAGGGTTCAGATGAGTATGTGAGTATCTGAACCCAGCAGATGTGAGCAATGTCATAGCAAATATTAGCAAATACCCTCATGTTTTGGCATCACGGATTCACATTAGCTTTGGACAAGAGCCCATTTAGAACTCCAGCACACAAAGGTGTGAGCAACTCTGCCAAAGGAGAAAAAATCCTGGTCAGTGGCACGTGGCTGTGTATTTGAGCTGGAGTGTTTAGGACTGATCATTTATCTTGTTCAGTAAGAATGAAAAGGATTGGTTTCTTTCTGTTTTGCAATCCTTAGCTACTGGGGCACAGTCTGAATACTGGAATGGAGGAGTATTGGGAAGTGAGCCATCCATGGGTAGTATGATGCAACTTCAGCAGTCTTTCAGAGGGCCTGAATTTGCTCATAGCTCCATAGATGTCGAGGGACCATTTGCAAATATAAACAGAGGTAAGTAATGGTGGTTTGTTTTACTGGCATTATAGGTGTCGATGTCATTTGTCTATCCATTCTTAAGTAATTCTGTTCTTTCTTAGCTCCTTTTCTGTCCACTCTTGGGTAATTTGACAGAAGGGTTATTTGGAATTCCTTGTGAAAATAAAAAAAAATGTAGCTGTACATGGGAACTTATGTTTAATATATGATGACTATGGTATGTGCAGCAGTGATTTTAGCAAACAGCAGTGACTGGTGCTTTGTTGTGAGTAAACCCTTATGTTGGCAATGGAAGATAGTGACTTTTCTTACAGTTCTACTGGTGGTCTTTTTTTCCATTTGTGTTCATAATCTCTGTTTCCTGAGAGTGAACATCACATTTATATTAGAATACATTATGCCCTGGGTTTTTGTTGAATTTGCATGGGTTTTGATTCTGCCTAGGGGACCATTTATGGAAATCTGATTGCAAGACCAGGATTCATGTGTTGTTATGTAAATCAGTACTAGATATTTTCTTGTCAATAATTGCTGATTTTTGAACTTTGTTTCTCAAATGGCCTCTTGTAAATTGCCTTCTGGTATTTTGGTTTTCTTCACTGTTGTCCTGGCTATGGAACCACTCCTGCATAGAGCTGGCTTTGCTGGCAGTTTCTCCCTTTTCAGTTCAATCCTTCAGGCTCTGATTCAGAAGTTTGTGCTTTCAGAGTGGGAGGGCAGGGTCTGCCCCGTGATGGCTCCAGCTTCATACACTGAGCCTTTCATCATCCCAAGAAAGGAGAACCTGCTCCTATCTTGAAAGAGTGACCAGCCACAAAATGAAGACTATAAGAAAGTTCTAAAATTCCTTGCTTCTATAGGGAATAAACATACAATGCTACAGAAAGCAATGTATTTTTCTGTAGAAGAGGAAGTTCCCATAGTGTTTTGCTGTCATTTAATCGTATGGTCTAGTTGAAATACACGTAGATCTGAAGGAAGAAAGTGTGTCTGTGAGTGAATTTATTACTCCAGTGTATTGTTGTTTATTTTACAATTATCACCTTCATTTTGTGGAAAACATTTCATCAATCCTTTTTAAGGAAAAGAGCATTGTAATGATAATATAAATATAATTAATACTCTTATTTTGTCACATTATCAAATTGTATGACAGTATCAAACTATATGGGTACTCAAAATCTGTGAAATTTAAATAATTGAGTAAAAACATTATTACTATTTTAGATAAAATGTAGTATTCATAATATTAAGAGGTGATGACTTTTCTCTTAAGCAGTGTGAAGATCTCATTTTGGGTTTTTTTTAATTGGCAGATGATTGGGATGCTGCTGTTGCCAGTTTATTGCAGGTTTCTCCTCTGTTTTCCCACTCTCTGTGGAGTAACACAGTAAGATGTTATGTTATTAGTACTGATGAGACTCAGCCAGAAGTGGACATCTTCATTAGTGTAAGTACCTCACAAACTTGTGCTCACTTATATGCTGTTTTGTTTCTGATGTGATGCTGATTCAGAAATCTGTCTAATGTTTCTTGAAAGATTTAGTGGATGTAGTCTGATTTCAGTGAAATCAGTGAAAGTATTGTCAGGGGCTTCAGGGGAAGAAACTGCTTAGAGACAAGAAACTGAGATTTATTTGGTAGATCCTTAGTGCTATGCGTGTTTACTAATAAAGCACTGTTACTCCAATTTGCTTTCAGAACTACTCTCCAAAACTTCAAAGAGTCTGTGAAACAATGGGGTACTTCTTTCAAGTTGTTAATTTTTCAACAGAAAATGAAATGCCTATTCAGGATGTAAGAAAATGGGAAATTGAAAAAAGTTCAGTAGTCATTTTGCTCCTGCATTTAACTTTGCCAGGGTGAGTATTTTTCAGGCTGATAAACCAAATGGAAACTGTCAATTTATGTGGAGTGCATAGCTTATTAAAATGTATGTGATGCTTTGCTCCGTGTGTTTCCAAAGCTAGTAACTTCAAAGTGATACTGCAACAAACTTCAGGTTTGCTAGTGCAGACACTTACAAGAATAAATCAGCTTTGTAGCATTTTCTTGTAGCTACAAATTCTCTTAAAATACAGCTGGAACCATGTCTTCATAATATACAGAAATGTTTTGCTTTCCAGGAGCAGCTCTCTGTTGTGAGTATGACTGTGTCTTAGGAATTGGAGATGGCTGCTGTGAATGGCCTCAGTGTTTTCCATTTGCTTATCTGGCTTCACACCTGTCTGTAGTGTTTTGGGTTTATTCTGTCACGTAGTAGTTCCTGCTTTTGGCTGTCTTTCAGACTAATTTCATTGCTCTCCTGTGTGTTACTTTATGCTAGCTTTTGACAGCTTTGATTTACTGAAGTAATGATGTTTCATGACAAATAGTGATGGAGTGTGTTCTGTTTGTTCAGTGAGTAATTTCTTAACCTTCTAGAAGAAGAAGAAGCAGCAGCATGATTTACTAAATAAAAAACACCAAAGGAGGGATACTTTTCGAATTGTGTTAGGAATGTTACTGTTATGCATTAAATATTGTTGCCAAATAACCCAGTTTTATGTATGTGGGATACAGTTGTTTAAGAACAAAATATGCATGAAAAAAAAACCAAAAGTGTGAATTTAGATAATTTATCTTAGAAAAACTCTGATGAAAATTGTAGTGCTTGTGTAAAGACCATAATATTTGAGCGATCCTGTCTGCCATTATTAGCATCCCCAAGCAGTATAATTTCTTCTGTGGAACAGCAATAGCTATCCATGGGTATCATTCACATATATAAATGCTTTGGAGTTTGGAGGTGTCTAATTCTCCATTTTAAATGCCATAATTTGAAAGACCATCCTACATCTGACAAATACTAAAGGACTTTTTCTGAAAAGATCAAGGAATAGAACAGATAACTGATGTCAGAGCATGTATATGATGCTTATTAATTATATGTGAAACCATGTTCTTTCCGTGCAGGGCAATTACCTTTCACTCTGCATATTGGTAGGATAGGAAGATCAGCTTTTAATTTACAAATCAATAATCATAAAAATTAATAAATGCTTTTAACAGGTTTTGTACAGGTAGCATAAATTTCTCTCTTAGCTTTTCCTTCAGATTTTTTCTCAGATTCTCTGTGGAAATATTTGATTGTCTTTTGTTGTAAACAGATATGACTTCTGAATTAGATTTTGCAGTGAAATCCGTCTTTGGAGCTTGTGTTGATTGAACTGTTTACTACAGCAGTGTAATATAGCACAAGAATGCTGATTTCCAATCTAGTTGTTTGTTGGAGGACTGTGAAGAGGCCTTCTTGAGAAATCCAGAAGAAAAACCCCGGTTAATTTACCACAGAAAGGAGGATGGAAGAGTCAGTTCAGTCTCAGTGCAGCAGTTAATTGAGCAAATTTCTTATGTGAACAAAGCAAAGGTATGGCATTTAAAAATTGCTATAAACAACACTGAGTGTTAGTAGTCTCAGATTTTAGGAGAAATTGCATTACACTCCTTGCTTTGTATACCCATTCTGTTGAGCAGATCGATGAAGCTGAAATTTATGAATGTTAGACAATTTTCATTAGCAGGGGAAAAAAAAGCCACTGAATTTTCACTGAAAAAAAATGGCTATGCTGTAAGGTTAGCATTTCTTACCTGTGTTCAGGCATTTAAATGGCAAAGTTATTTATCTGAGTCCCCTCTGTATCCACTGAAGGGAAAGAAGTGTACCTCCAGGGAGATTCCTCCTGCCTGAAAATAGATCAGTTCTCTACAAAGAACTGTTTATTTTTCTCTACAGAGAGAATTGTTGAGAACAGCTGTAACTAGATGCCCAACTTTTAAAGCTCTTAGGTAAAGTGAATCTTACCTAAGGCAGGCAACAGAATGGAATTTAAATGTGTTCCAGATTGGAAGTCCTAAATACTGTTCTCAGTTGGATTCAGAGTTGTGACATGCTTTGCCATTTACTTTTTCAGATGATTCACCATGGTGGTGGTGTGGAGGAAGGAGCATATGAAATCTATAATTGTGTGGAAAAAATAATTAAACAGGTAAAGTAAAGTACATGATGCATTTTACTATTTCTGTCTACACTGATTTATGATCTTAAATTATGTCAGTGTGATTACTACATGGTACTTAGATATGATTCAAAGTATTTTTTTGTTTTATCATTGATATCTGACAAGCAAAGAAATGTGCAAGTGGAAAATAAAACCACAAACTGAGCAGTGCTTTATGGACTGAAGCAGAAACACCAGGGGAAAGGGATCTATTCATGGCCTAAATTGGCTTTTAGTTTATCCATATCATAGATCTGTTCCCTCCTTGTTTTGTTTGTTTGTTTGTTTGTTTGTTTTGTGGTGAGCTGCTTCCACTGTGAGGTGACTAAAATCATTGTTTTGAGGCCTGTGCATTCAGAGTTAACTTGGTTTCATCTAATTGCTTATGTTCTCTTCTATTCTAAAAGGAAAGGAACATGTTGGTGTTAATAGAGCTGAACTTACATTGAGACTAACAGCAAATGTACCTGCACTGTTAAGAATTGTAATTGTTGTTTTCTCAGTGTAATTTCTTTTTACTCAGGATATATTGGGGTGTGAAATGACAGAAGTAGAAGGCAAGGATTTGGGTAATAAGGAAGACTCCACTGCTCCTGAAGCAGAAGTTTTTGGTGATGTATTGTGGGATGCACACGATGAACAAGAACAGATGGAAGCTTTTCAGCAGGCTTCTAATTCAACATGTGAGCTGGGATTTGAGAAAGTAAGTACATCCTAAAGGTATATGGATGAAGAGAGAGTCACCACTCATTTCCATCCCGTGTTGGGCAAGATGTACTCCTGCAGAAGAAGCTGTGTCTGAGATCATCCTTGAGGCTGTCACTCCCTATGCTGGAAGAAGCCATATGTCTGATATAGATGGCATATTTCTTGTCTGGGAGAGATGCCAGCTTGTGCCTTGTTGAATTACTTTGCTGAAGAAGTAGTTGTGCCTGCACTGAAGAAAAGCACTATAACAGTGTGCCAGAAGCAGTGTGTCCTCTTAGACGTTGCTCATCAATAGAACACACTCGGATTATCTATCTTTTCTTCTTTTTCTTTTTT
This sequence comes from Climacteris rufus, assembly GCA_013398175.1. Taxonomy (NCBI): domain Eukaryota; kingdom Metazoa; phylum Chordata; class Aves; order Passeriformes; family Climacteridae; genus Climacteris; species Climacteris rufus. The sequence goes on from VZRZ01007594.1 coordinate 141,101, forward strand.
TTCTCTTTTATTTTTTCCCTGAGGAAATCCAATCTCTTTCTTGACACCTGGAGTTAGGTCTTTAGGAGATGATTGATGAAAACATTTCATCTCATCATGCAGCCATATAAGAAGAACATAGGAAACTTTGAAGTGGGGAGCTTTTGAATAGCTCAGTACTTGCTGGAAATAAAATTTTTAGAACATTTCAGGTTGTGAGTATCAGAAACAGTTATATGTTGGGAAGGTGTAATGAGCATAGGAAGATAAACATTCCTTGATGTTATAATGTAACATAAGCTTGCAGTTTCTTTGTTATTGTATTAAAATGCTTAATATTCCTATTTTGCTACCACAATACATTTTTTTACTTCACTGCTACTGGTAACGGTTTGGAGTATTTTACCATCTTTATTACATTCTAGAGCAATAGAATAATAGAACAGTAGGAAAAAAATACCAATGTATGTCTTAATGCACCTCTTATTTTGAAGACAAAATTTTTCTCCCAAGCAGATGAAGGGTGTTTTATTTTTTTTTTTGGTCATCTGCTGCAACATTTTTGAATGTTCATGTGGTGAAAGAAAGCCTTCTTTTGTGTGCTTAGTGTTTTAAATTCTCATTTATGTCAGATGCCAACTTTGAAGGCTTTGTCCTGGCAACCATATCCAGTGCAGTGGAGTAGTTCAGGGCAAGGGGGAGCAAAGAAGCCTGAGCAAACAGAGTACCCAGTTGCTTTACTGTAGTTACACTTACTCAGTTTATTAGCACCAAAGGTTCAATTTCAAATAGAGTTTTGAAGAAAATATAAATTAATTTTACACTTTTTAAGAAAGGGATGATAAATTCTGTGGTTAAAGTGTTTCCTTACAACATTTATTTACATTTGTGTTGTATTGCATTTTGGTAATTATTCCTTTACCTTAATAAATCGGTACGTGCATTTTGAATCTAGATGGTTTTCAACACCAGGAACTGTACTTCCTCCATAAACAGTGAAATATTTATAATGTTTTTTTTCTTTTTTACAGTACTTTGAACGTCTAAATGACCTGGTGGCAGCACCAGCACCAATTCCACCATTGCTTGTATCAGGAGGACCAGGCTCTGGGAAATCTCTCCTTCTGTCAAAATGGTAGTTTACATTTATTTTTGTAATAGGAATGAAATTTAAAAAGAAGTTTCCATTACATTTCAAACGTTGTATCAGTCTATTTAAAGGGAAAATGGGAGCATTTACAAAGCACTGAAGTTATTGAAGCGTCCTGGAAAGATTTGTGATACCTGAGTAGCTAATTCCATTTGGACTGCCTTTAACATCTCTCTGATTCCAGCTGCAACACCTTACATATCTGTCTGTGCACAGCATTACTATGTGGTTTTGGTAGCTTAATAATATTCCCTTTCTCTGATACACAAGAAGGGTCCTTTGGAGTCTTTTTAAATTGAAATAAGGAAAAAATCCTAAATATCTATCATAGAAACGTATTTTATGGTCACTTGTATGCTATGACAAAATTTGCTGTCATAAAAATAAATTAATGGTGTCATTGCTTCTTAAAAGCTTAGTGGCATATGACTTTTCAGGGCTGGGAAGGTCACTTGCTCATTGCTGGGGAAAGCAAAATTGGAACCTGACGTTTAAATTTCAACTCTAGCTCAGGAAATGTCTATCCTGTTTTGTGAGCTAAACATGGAACACATGTAGCTAAAATACTCTATCTCCTTTGGCAAAACCCATGGCTTTTGTTTGAGATATATTTGCAAAATTGTAGTCTGTTGAGTCTTTTTTATTCTTTTCTTCTCTTCTGTCATTAGGATTCAATTACAACAGAAGCATTCACCAAACACTCTAATTCTTTATCACTTTGTTGGGAGGCCCATGTCTACTAGTTCAGAATCTGCACTGATAATTAAACGCCTTACCTTAAAGGTATGCTGTGCTACATGCCCTGAATTGCATCTTTCTTTGGAAACTGCCTGTGTGTGTGCATGGTGGGTGTGTGTGTGTGTATTTTCTACAGATTTTTCAGCATCAGCAAGAAGTAATACAAATGCAATAGAAAAACACTGAAGTTCAAATTGGACAGGGCTCTGGGTGACCTGATCTAGTTGAAGATGTCCCTGCTCATTGCAGGGCCTTGGACTAGATGACCTCTACAGCTCCCTTTCAATCCAGACTATTCTGGGAGTCTATGAAATGTAGAATGAGGGGAATCTGATCCTATACACTGAACATAGACCAGTTAAACAGCACCTCTGGGATATTCATAATAGATTGGCATTAGCAGTTACATTTCCAGTGACCTATATTGATGACTTATAAAACCATATAAACTCCTTCCAAAACTCCCTGCCATCTGGGCAATGAGAGAGGCCAGGTGGTACCTCTTTTTTCTCTGTGTTTAGAAACCTGAGGCTCTATTGACCACTTGGCACCATATTGTTCCTAGACTAGGCTCTCTCCTATGTTAATTCATTTTTAATTGTGTGCGAAATATGTGGGATTAAGTGAGGATCATTTTTTGCCAGGGTCTGAGCTTTCTTTTTCCATCACAGGATGGCACTAAGGACCTTGCAGGACTAAAACCTTTAGAAAAATTAAATCAGTTGAGCTATTCTTACAATTTTCTTCTGTATTTTAGAAGTTTGCCTATTTAGCCTGTGCAGCTCTAAGTCTCCAGATTTCTTATCTGTTATGCAAACTGAGGTTATCTCTCTAGAATTTGCACATTGAGTTCAATAAATATTCTTTGTTCTGCATATGTCAGCTTTCTGCATGTACAAGAAGGAAAGAATTCTCTGTGAACTTGACTAGGAAAATTTTCCCCAGATCATGTGGGATTTTTTTGGTGGTTTTTTTTGGTTTGGTTTTTTTTTTAGGGAGGGAGGGTTGGAGCTTTTTTCCTCTTGTTTCTATAGGACTTCTTCAACTGGCTCAGCTGATTTTTAAGGTAGAACTTTCTTGTACATGTTTATAATTTTGCAGCTTATGCAACACTCTTGGTTAGTGTCACCTCTGACTTTCGATCCAGCTAAACTTCTGGAAGAGTTTCCCCACTGGCTGGAGAAACTTTCTGCACGCCATCAAGGCAGCATTATTATAATTATTGACTCCATTGACCAAATACAGGTATGTTCCCAAAATCTTTGCTATTTATCACTCTAAAGGAAATCTTGACCACTGTAATCTGTTCAGCCATAGCTATGTAACAAAAATATTAGGGTTTGCTCTGCTCTAAGGAAAACATATAGAAAATAGTTTTGTAAAAATTGCAGTTGAGTTATTTTTGTAGATAAATTTTAGGTTGGGATGTTTTGTTTTTTCTCTTTTAAATTTATCTTAACACCTTAATTTTTGGGCAGTATGGTTACATTACTTATCCAAAGATTCAAAGCTGTGAGCTGACTTACTTAGCATGTAAATAGCCTTGTTTTTATAAGGCAGTGAACATTTCAGCAATAGTATTTTATCTGCTTTATTTAGTGCACAGTTGTGCTGATCCATATAAAAGGATCATTTAGTATTGTCTCAGGGACTGGGTCATGAACGATTTTTAAGGACACTGGAGAATTTAAGACTCTTTCCATTGAGTTGTGCAGTTAATAAAACGTAGCAACTTTTGGCCTTGTTTTGAGCAATCTTTTTATTAAGAAATGAAAATTTGTTTTTAAGCAAGCTGAGAAGCATATGAAGTGGTTGATAGATCCACTGCCAGTGAATGTGAGAGTGATTGTATCAGTGAATGTAGAAACGTGTCCTCAGGCTTGGAGGTATGTTGTATTTCTGTGATATGTCTAAGTATCCTGGGTTAGAATTATTGTTTTAAATTACAGCTACTCATGGAAGAGCAAAGAGATAAATTTGTGGAGATTTAATAGGATAAGATTTTGCAACCTATGAGAAAATGAAAGCTTCTCTACTGTAACTACAATGATAGATTTTAGCTGTTGGAAAAGCAGATTTTTGTTTTACTGTGATGGATCTGTCCTCTTGACTGTATGGTATTAAATGCAGTCAGATACAAGTCAAGAACTGCAGTACCACAGCGTAGATTCAGGATAAGGCTAAAAGTGGAAATTTGACTTCAGATGACTAAAATTTCATAGTAGCAGGGAACAGCTTCAATTACTGCTTAGATATAAATTTTAAAAAAGCTCTGGAATTCTGAAGTCTTTTTTTTTTTTTTTCCTTTTGTGTGCTATTTAATAAGGTTCGAATATGGCTTTGTTCTCTCTTACCAAAGGTTATGGCCCACTCTTCATCTTGATCCACTGAATTCCAAAGATGTTAAATCTCTCATTAGTGCAGAATGTAACTCTGCAAATGTTAAATTGACTAAAGAGCAGGTATGTCTGTCAAAGTTTCCCTAAAGTACCTCAATCTAGTATAACTTTTAATGAAAACATGGAAAGATGAAATAAGCCCGGTTGCCAAAAGAAAGAATTAAATTTAGCTAACTAAATACTATTACTCAAAATAGCATGAAGTTTGAGTATTTTTACCCCATTGCTCATAGCAGTGATACACAGATGGAACAGCCTAAATTTTTAACACAAACACTGTGCAGTTGCACATACTGCTGTACGTGTAGTATTGTATTTTAGAGTACTAGAGGATTTAATTATATTTTAATTAATTATTACTACATAATACTGTAACAATGATTAGCAGAGTGGGGAAAACAGTATTTTACCTTTGCCTTTGAGATGGGTTCTATAAGGTAATCCTCATGTTGAGATACAATGTTAGATCCTAACCTCATCTTAAATGTAAAAGGAAACTTTCACTCAAATGATCCTATAGCTAGAAAAATGTGCAGTATTTTGTGCCCTGCTTACTGCGTCATAGTCCTCAGATGTTACAGAGATAAGAATATCTTGAACTTTTATTTTCATATCAACCAGTGAATGTTTTATTTGTATGGTTATTTCCATCTCAGCTCACGGATTTTATTTAAAATATTGCAGGAGAAGAAGCTTGAAAGACATTGTCGTTCCGCCACAACTTGCAATGCTTTGTATGTCACTCTCTTGGGCAAAACCATTGCTTGGTAAGTTGTTATGTTCTGGAAATTATGATGTTCATCACTAGATTAGAAGACTTGAAGTAGGTTAGCCTTTTGAAATGCTTTCATTTTACATAGTATGAATCTTGTTAAAAAAAATGATGGAGGAAGTTTTCCCCCTTCACTGACTGTGAATGCAATGGGAACAAATCAGAGAGTATACAGTCACCATTTTGATAATAAATGAATCCAAACAGTTGTATCTGTTTGTTTTCAGCTCTTCTGTGTCTTCTTTTATTTTAATGTTGTTGTTCTTCCTGGATGTATCAGTTGCTTCAGTGTTTTTTTAAGGTATTTGGAGAGTGTTGATATTGTTTTGTTTAACAGTTAAATTCAGGTGTGTTGTATTTACTGGTGTAAATAGTTTACCTCATAGATTTTTAAGGCTATAAGGAAGTTCAACAGCTGTTTAGTTTTAACATCCTGCCTTATGATTCCTGCTGTGGAGAAAATGAATCTTTCTTCTTGTGCAAGAGAATACCTAATAAGTGCACTGGCTTGTTATTAACCTAGACTTCATCTTGTTGAGAAAGGTGCATTTTCAGTTAAAAGACTCCTAGAAGATGATGCACTAATGGGCAATTTACTTCGGATGACTGAATTTCATTATTTTTGTTCACATTTTATGTTCAAGAGGCTTAATTGCTCCTGAAAACATACTTTGTAAATGCATTAAATGAAACAGCAGCGTGTGGTTTTATCCATCCTGATGTTCTTGTTTTGTAGTCCTGCTAGAGAAAAGATCACTGCAGTGTAGTTTTTTTAATAAAATTGTTGCAGCTATTTAGAAAAATCAGACAACATGACAGAAGGTGGCTTCAGGAACTCACCTCTTCTTTGTTTAATCACTCCAGGTGCTATGCACCTTTTGAACCCAGTAGGAATCCAGAGAACTTGGAGATAGAGCTCTTCAGTAATTTCAAATCAATCTTATTCAGCCAAATTTAATATGCTAAACCTTACCCTTTTTGACCTTCTGCTCAGTGTTGGAAATACAGGAAATATTGACGAAATTCTTCAGCAGTGTTGCCAATGTCAAGACACAGTGTCACTGTACAGGCTTGTTCTGAGATCAATTCAGGAATCATTGCAGAGTGACAAAGAGAAGGGTCTTTTGAGACAGGTAAGCAGAGAATGCATCACTATTTCTACAGGAAATGTATACTCTTTCCGAGTATTTCCGAGTATTTTCCAAGTATATATATATAATATATATATAATCTCTAAAGAGATTTTCTTAGCTTGAAAGTAAATACATATTTATGTTAGTTCATATGTGTGATTCAGAGATTACTGTGTATTTTTAGGATAGAAGGGACAATTTTATTTCTCTAATTATATCCATTGCATAGCTGTAGAATGTGTAACAGCTTTCTATTAAATATAAATATAAATATAAATATAAATATAAATATAAATATTTAATTAAATATAAACTGGGTTGTTGTCTC